>OX246738.1:74807375-75082022 GCA_945910005.1 Isoperla grammatica
GGGGTTGGGAGGGGGGGGGGGGGTTATATAATTATATCACTGAAACTGGAAACACAAGTGTCCATTTATTTATTTACCGGCAACATGGCATTGCCCCACAAGTGCGATACAATAAAATATAAAATGCGTTAGATTGTGATAGAATGCTACAAAACAGTGCGTGAAGAATGTTGAGTGAAGCAATACAGGAGACTCGTTAGTCCCGGTTAATGGTGTCAGGATATAACCCAGATAAACAAATACCCAGATTTGCTTTTGTTGCGCTTTCTGAAGGATGGTTCATATTTGTTACGACAGCGTAATCTGGGCCTATTCTATTCCATCCTAGGCCAAACGGGGGAGGGTGGGCGTTCGGGTTACGTCATGAATGCGAAGAATGTGAGTAAGAGTGTGATACATAGAAGAGGAATAAGGATACAGGAGAGCCCTCTTTGAGGGTCTTGGTCACCAACGTGGAGGAACCCACCTCGGCCGGAGGAGTAAATACCGGAGAATATAAGTGGTATACTGCTTTTGGCGTAAGATACAAGGTGTTGTCCTCACGAATTATGTTATATACGATGCCAGGTATACTGCTATTGGCGTAAGATACAAGGTGTTGTCCTCACGGATTATGTTATAAACGATGCCAGGTATACTGCTATTGGTGTAAGATACAAGGTGTTGTCCTCACGGATTATGTTATAAACGATGCCAGGTATACTGCTATTGGCGTAAGATACAAGGTGTTGTCCTCACGGATTATGTTATAAACGATGCCAGGTATACTGCTATTGGCGTAAGATACAAGGTGTTGTCCTCACGGATTATGTTATAAACGATGCCAGGTATACTGCTATTGGCGTAAGATACAAGGTGTTGTCCTCACGGATTATGTTATAAACGATGCCAGGTATACTGCTATTGGCGTAAGATACAAGGTGTTGTCGTCACGGATTATGTAATAAACGATGCCAGGTATACTGCTATCGGCGTAAGATACAAGGTGTTGTCCTCACGGATTATGTTATAAACGATGCCAGGTATACTGCTATTGGCGTAAGATACAAGGTGTTGTCGTCACGGATTATGTAATAAACGATGCCAGGTATACTGCTATCGGCGTAAGATACAAGGTGTTGTCGTCACGGATTATGTAATAAACGATGCCAGGTATACTGCTATCGGCGTAAGATACAAGGTGTTGTCGTCACGGATTATGTAATAAACGATGCCAGGTATACTGCTATCGGCGTAAGATACAAGGTGTTGTCACGGATTATGTAATAAACGATGCCAGGGCTGGTATCAAGCCATTTCACCTCCACGTTACCACTTCCACTTCCACTTTTTTATGTACCGGTAGTTAAATGTTGCAATTGTCAATTACTTTTCAGATATTATATGGAATAATCACAAACAATTTATATAACATTGACTTTGAATTTTTAAAATAGCTTGAATATTAAGTATTTTGGCTTAGTATGAAAAGTATAGGCCTAATGATGACGAGACCACTGTTACAAAATTGACAGTTTTCATGCTATTTTTTAAATTGAAAGTTATTTTTATACCAAATTTTCGTGATTATTCCATGTATCTGAAAATTAATTGAGAAATTGTAACATTTAACTACATCGAAAGATTGCTACTGTGGGGGATTCCACAGCCTTTATTTACGTGTCTGACAGTACGCCTGCTAAAGCTTTTCGTTCCTCACAGCCACGTAACGCTCACAGCCTTCCATGGATCCTGCTATCTTTTGTCGACAACAATGGTTTTGGGGGATCATTGTAGAGTTTCATCTGTCTGGACGAGACATGGACAAGGCCATGTTCTACTATTTCATTTTGTACATGTAATCTATAAATAACATACATTACAACTCTCTTCTCCTACTTGCACGCACTACAGTGGTGACCCCGACGTGATATGAACACGCAGCGACATTTCCATCTGTACGAGCTACCGACCGATCTGGTGACCCCACAAACGCGTGTTCGAGTATTTTGTGTGTGAGTACTAGGCCTAGAGATTTAATTGAACATTATTTTTGTACGTTCATATTGTGTTTTCGCAATGACAGACCCCGTGGTCACGGCAGCCACCGATACAGTTGCCCGTGTGAGCGTGCGTGTTCCGACATTTTGGCAAGACGATCCGGTGCTATGGTTTGCGCAAATCGACAGCCAGTTTGTTTTGGCCGGGATCACACAGGACACGACCAAATTCCACACTGTGACAGGCGCGCTTGACCAACGCTACGCAGCTGCAGTGAGAGACATAATTCTCAACCCACCAGCGGAAGGCAAGTACAACAGCTTAAAGACCAGTAGCGGATTTAACGGTCAGCCCGGTCAGCGGATGCTGACCGGGCCCCGGCCAATCCGGGCCCCCCGCCCCTTAGCGACACACTCAAAAACACACGAGCTGAGATCCATTCACCATAGGCACTGTCGAAACTTATCATAGCAAATACTACCAATAAAATTATATTTTAAAAAGGATGTTTCAAAAAGAATGATTCTGTTTATAGGGCTCAATAAAGCCTTCGTCGGGTCGCCCACGTGTTTGACGGTACACAGCGGCGGAAACAACCCCACAGTTTAACAATGGAACTTTAATCCTGCCGCTTTACTTTGAGTCACGTTCAAACTCGTTAAAATAAATTTATAGAAAAACCTGGAAATTTCGGCAAATATGAGGGTTGATATTTACAACCCAATAACTGTCCGTATGTCTATAAAATGACAATTACTTGCTTTGAAACACCCAACCTCTCCTCTACTCAGTATCAGTCGGTTTCTGTGTCTCGTGTGAAACAGTCCAGTGACACTTAGTTCGTGTGTCAACAGTGCTATTTTAATTTAATTTAAACAAAAGTAAAATGTGAGCGTGGTATACGTTTTAAAGATGAGTGAACAGACAAAATACAAGCATAAGACCCGGCAAAAACGAAAAGATAAAGAGCGCGCACTTCTTGTAACTGCCGGCAATGACCCTAAACAATTGGCAATAACTCGCGTGTGTCAATTGGCGCTGGACATAAATTAAACACGTCGAAAATTCGAGTGAAATTCAACCCACTTTGGAAATCGAAAATCAAACAAGTGCTTCTCATTACACACCTAACAGAAAACCACGAACCTTGTAGTAACACTCCTACCGTGTTAAACAGTTACTCTCAAAACAGCGCAAAACCCATTTCCGCTTATTATGACGATACAGTGAATGTAGAAGTTCAAGTGGAATCACAAAGACCTAGTGTAAGAAAAGTGTAGATTTTGCGTTGTCTAAAAACTACGTGTCCTGCACCAAAGTAAAAAAATTGCAGACCAATCTAACATGTTTGAGCTATACCTTTTCTTGACTGATAAAGCTCTGTTCAGTGGATCAGTTATTTCAAATGATCAACTTGACATTCTTATTGTTAAAAAGCCTTCTCAACCCATTGGAAGTGATATGCCAAATTTAATATATCTTAAAGACGACGGCAATCGTAGTTGTTCGTCCTTTTACTATTTCAAAATAAATTCTACCAACGAACTATGAATCCTATAATATACACTATGAAACAACCACGGCTAATTGATCTTGCGGATATGCATAGGAAAAAACTGTCGAGAGTTCGGACTTATTTCAACTGTTGGAGCTTTTGCCAGGAAAAACTCGAGAAGAGGGTGTCATGTTAAGAGCTTTGGTTAGTAATGAATTAGTATTATGCTATACATAATATATTAGTTAGTTTGTTAACAAATTATGCCAAACGGACGGGCCCCTTTGGTAAAATGCTGACCGGGCCCTTTTTCTTAAATCCGCTCCTGTTAAAGACTGAACTTATTCGCCGATTCTCACCCTCGTTGGAAGCACGACTAAAGCAATTGCTCTAGCACGAGGAGATGGGAGATCGTTCACCGTCACAGTTCCTAAACCATATGCGCGTTCTTGGTGGCACAACTGTGTCCAATGACGTGTTGCGCGTTCTGTGGCTCGGCCGATTGCCACAACGGATGTCCGACATACTAGCCTCGTCACCTCCAGACAACCTCGAGGCGCTAGCTGTCATTGCCGACCGCATCTACGAGAGTACGGCCGCCCCATCCCGTGTCGCGGCAGTCAACAATCCAGCCGACTTGACCAGCTGTCGGGTACAGATTGAGGAGCTGACACAGCAAGTCGCAGCCCTCTCCGCAGGCCGCAGCGCAGCGACAACTCGCACGCGTTCAGCAAACCAGCAGCGAGCAACAACGTCTGCTGGGCGTGATACCGTTCAGGGCGCTTCGGACAACGAGATGTGTTGGTTTCACCGCACATTCGGAGAGAACGCCAGACGCTGCCGACCGCCATGTAGCTATCCTGCCTATCCGAAGAAAAAAAAACTCCAACGGCAGTCCGTAAACGCGGCTGACGGCTGCCCAAGTTCTCGCCGCCATTTCGTGATGGATGTTCCAACACGCCGACAGTTCCTCGTCGACACCGGATCCGACCTCTGCGTGTACCCTCGCACGCTGGTCAGCGGACCTCGCGCTCCGACGACGTACGAGCTTTTCGCTGCCAACGGTTCCGTCATAGCAACCTACGGCACCATCACCCTCAACCTCGACCTTGGCCTCCGTCGTGATTTCGTTTGGAAGTTTGTAATAGCCGACGTATCGAAACCGATTATCGGAGTAGACTTTCTATCCTACTACGGCCTGCTCGTCGATGCTCGAGCAAGACGCCTCGTCGACAGCGTCACGTCATGTGTCATCGCTGGCCGCTCGTCGAACGACACACAGGAACACGTCAAGGCAGTCTGCGGAGGTTCTCGCTATCACACTATTTTGGCGGAATTTCCAGACATCACGCGTCCTGCCGGCACGCAGCAGGTTGTGAAACATTCGACTGTACACCACATCCATACTACGCCTGGCCACCCAGCATCGTGCAAGCCACGACGGCTCGCACCGGATCGCCTACGCGTCGCCAAACAAGAATTCGACGCCATGTTGACGTCTGGCGTGGCACGACGGTCGTCAAGCAGTTGGTCTGCAGCTCTCCATCTCGTTCCTAAGAAAGAGGATCAATGGAGACCATGTGGGGACTACCGCCCTCTGAACGACAGAACGATCCCCGACCTCTATCCAGTCCCCCACATTCAAGATTTTGCCCCAAACCCTCGCTGGCAAAACGATATTTTCAACGATTGATCTGGTTCGAGCGTACAACCAGATAACCGTTGCAACAGAAGACATTCCCAAGACAGCCATCTGCACTCCGTTTGGTCTCTTCGAGTTTCCCTACATGAGCTTCGGTTTACGTAACGCAGCCCAAACGTTTCAACGCTTTATCGACGAAGCAATCCGAGGACTCGATTTCGCATACGCCTACATTGACGACATCCTCATCGCCTCAAAATCACCCGAGGAACACGAACAACATCTGCGCCTACTGTTCGCACGACTCTCCGAGTACGGAATACTCGTGAACACATCAAAGTGCGTGTTTGGGGCTGAAGAGGTCCGGTTTCTCGGGTACACGGTAAATGCTTCTGGGACTCGACCCCTTCAAGACAAGGTTGATGCGATCGCCTCATTCCCTCAGCCCAGTAATCTCCGACAACTCCGACAGTTCCTGGGAATGCTGAACTTCTATAGGCGTTTCTTACCTTCCACCGCCAGGCTTCAGGCTCCTCTTAACGACCTCCTTGCCGGCGCCAACAGCAAGGGTAAGACACCAATCACATGGACACCGATCCTCACGGCTACGTTTGAACGATGCAAGCGCAGTCTCTCAGAGGCAGTTCTTCTAGCTCACCCCGACGCGGAAGCCGAGCTTGCCGTCATCGCGGACGCTTCGGACACTAGTGTTGGAGCCGCTTTGCAGCAGAGAACGAGCCGAGGATGGCAACCACTTGCTTTCTTCTCGCGGAAGCTGAACGCGGCCCAGCGGAATTATGGTGCGTATGATCGCGAACTGCTCGCCGTGTACGAGGCCATACGATTCTTCCGCCATATGGTGGAAGCGAGAACATTTGTTATTTACACAGACCATAAACCTCTGACGTTCGCATTTAAACAGAAGACTGACAAGTGCTCGCCACGACAATTTCGTCACTTGGACTATATTGGACAATTCTCCACGGACATTCGCTATGTACCCGGTAAAGAAAACGTCGTTGCTGATGCTCTGTCTCGAGTGGAAGCCATATCGGGTGCAGTCACCCTCGCTGACATCGCCCGAGCCCAGGCAAATGACCCCGAGCTCCAGACACTCCGGCAGAGCACCACTTCACTCCAGCTCCAACAGCGGTTCCTTGCTGACGGAAACCTGTTGATTTTCTGCGACACGTCTATGCAGATGGAGCGACCTTTCGTCCCAACCACCCTCCGACGCCAAGTGTTCGACAGTCTCCATAGTCTGTCCCACCCCGGCATCGCTGCCTCCGCTCGCTTGGTATCACACCGTTTTGTGTGGCCTTCCATGCGGAAAGATTGTAGGGAGTGGGCACGCACTTGCATGGCGTGCCAACGGTCGAAGGTTACGCGCCACGTCTCTGCGCCCGTTGAACACTTCGAGGTCCCAGGAGCGAGATTCGAGCATATCCACATCGATCTGGTCGGTCCTCTTCCAGAGTCGGCCGGTTTTCGCTACATGTTGACATGTGTGGACAGGTTCACGCGTTGGCCCGAGGCAATCCCGATTGCTGATATCACCGCAGCCACCGTCGCATCCGCCCTCGTCTCTGAGTGGATCTCACGCTTCGGGACGCCTCTACGGATCACCTCCGACCAAGGTCGCCAATTTGAGTCGTGCCTTTTCAGGTCATTGAACCACCTGACAGGCACTACTCTCATTCGAACCACTGCTTACCACCCGGCCGCCAATGGTATGGTGGAACGCCTCCATCGACAACTTAAGACAGCGCTCAAGTGTCACGAGGGGGAGCGATGGACGGACCACCTTCCATGGGTCATGTTAGGTATTCGTTCGTCATGGAAGGAGGACGTCAAGGCTACTCCAGCCGAACTCGTGTACGGAACAACGCTTCGTCTTCCTGGGGAGTACCTGTCACCTCCAACACCAACGGCGGACAGCACGTCAACGTACGTCGATCAGCTTCGGCGACGCCTCGAGTTGATTCGACCAGTTCGCCCAGCACGTCATGGGCAGCGCTCTGTTTTCATTTTCAAAGACCTTGCAACCTGTTCACACGTTTTCGTTCGACATGACGCAGTCACAACTCCCTTGTAACAACCGTACGACGGACCTTTTGAGATTGTTGAGAGACATGAAAAGTATTTTGCAATCCTCCGTCATGGGAAGAGGGTAGTTGTGTCGATTGACCGAGTAAAACCTGCATTCATCCTCGCCGACGAGACTGTAGTAACTCAACCACCAGCAACGCTCTCCCCACTCATCCTCCAACCGAATACAGGAGCAAGCTCACCAGGAGTACCCATGACATCGACTACATCCAGCACCAACGTCAACCTCCAACCGGTGTTACGCGATGTTCAAAGCCCCGCCCTACCCACGGTGACACGAGCAGGACGTCAGATACACGCGCCATCGCGATTCGGCACTTGAATTTCGTTCGCCTCGTTAAAACTCGTTAACTGGAAGGGGGGTCCTGTGGGGGATTCCACAGCCTTCATTTACGTGTCTGACAGTACGCCTGCTAAAGCTTTTCGTTCCTCACAGCCACGTAACGCTCACAGCCTTCCATGGATCCTGCTATCTTTACTCGACAACAATGGTTTTGGGGGATCATTGTAGAGTTTCATCTGTCTGGACGAGACATGGACAAGGCCATGTTCTACTATTTCATTTTGTACATGTAATTAATAAATAACATACATTACAACTCTCTTCTCCTACTTGCACGCACTACACTACTTTTAACAATGACACCCAGCTTAATGGGTCTGCGGTCTACCGCAACCCTCCCCGCATTCCTTTCTCGAGAGCGCTTAGCTGGTACCGAGTAGACGTGGTAAGAAGGATGGGAAATGGCTTGATACCTGGCTTCGTTTATTACATAATCCGTGAGGACAACACCTTGTATCTTACGCCGATAGCAGTATCCTGACATTGTTTATTTTATAATCCGTGAGGACAACACCTTGTATCTTACGCCGATAGCAGTATACCTGACATTGTTTATTTTATAATCCGTGAGGACAACACCTTGTATCTTACGCCGATAGCAGTATACCTGACATTGTTTATTTTATAATCCGTGAGGACAACACCTTGTATCTTACGCCGATAGCAGTATACCTTACATCGCGTTTATTACATAATTCGTGAGGCCACACCTTGTATCTTACGCCGATAGCAGTATACCTGGCATCGTTTATTACATAATCCGTGAGGACAACACCTTGTATCTTACGCCGATAGCAGTATACCTGCATCGTTTATTACATAATCCGTGAGGACAACACCTTGTATCTTACGCCGATAGCAGTATACCTGACATCGTTTATTACATAATCCGTGAGGACAACACCTTGTATCTTACGCCGATAGCAGTATACCTGCATCGTTTATTACATAATCCGTGAGGACAACACCTTGTATCTTACGCCGATAGCAGTATAATCTTTGTTGTTTTGGTGTCGTCGTGACGCTTTTAGTGACGTCACCACTCAATTTTCATTGCGCCAGCTACGTTTTTCAATTGCGCCGACGGTCGGTTATGCACGTACAAAAAGTTTATTGTTAGATGAGCGTAGCGAAGCGGAGTGAATCTCTCCATACAACTCGATGGGCGCTTTGTCTGTGTGTATGTATGTCTGTATGTATGTATGTCTGTATGTGCGCTAAATTTTGTTCGTCGCGCACAGGTCAAACGGCTTAACTTATTTGGCTGACATTTTCTGTCAACATTTGTGACTACAAAACTCGATGCTGTAAACATAACCAGCCAAATTCGTCAAGATGCCAACCTACAAAAAATTAATTACTGAAAAACAAAAATTGTTTATTTATTTAATTAAATGAAAACTTACAAACGGATTTTAATGATGTTTCACTTGTAGGTTAACATGAATAGTCTCAACACTTGACAATAGTTTCAAAATGGTAAGTTTACCTGTCATGTCATAAAAAAATATTGTTTATTTACAACAATAATTTCTTCATTTTTACAGTGTTCCACCGATATCGTTCGCATTTGCGGATCTTTGCAGTAAGATGCACATTGTAAACACAAAAATAGCGTACGCAATCATACGTTTCTCATTTTTATTTGGAAATTTGATAGCTTTCATAGAATGGCTACATTGACGTAAGATGCCATCCTACAAAAAATTGACAACTGAAACACATGTTTTTTTATTTATTTAATTCAATTAAAACTTACACACGGATATAAATAAGTTTTCATATGTAAGTCCACATCAATAGTACCAATACTCGACAACAGTTTCAAAATTGTAGCTTCAACCGCCGTGTTATAAACAAATAATGTTTATTTACGGCAGTAAATTTCTTCGTTTTTACAGTGTTCCACCAATATGATTCTCATTTGCGGACCATTGAAGCTAGATGCACATAGTTGGCTGCCGAAATGGCTAACGCAGTCAGCCCTTTTTCACTATTATTTGGAATTTTGATAGCTATCATAGAATGCCTACAATGACGTGTTATATTTAATGACGTTCACGGCAAACATGCAAAAGTTAACAACGGACTTGGTCGACAAATTAAAAAGCTTTTATTATGATTTAAAAGTGGGTTATTGTATGATTCAACAATATTACATTTTAGATATAGTCTGTATCTACATTATGGAACTTTCCATTCACTGGTAGGCTTTATTGTTTATGAATTAGAGCCTATTTAGAGCCGCGGTCGAATGAAATTATGCGAAAATCCATTGAAAAATCAACTTACAGGTTTTAATTTATTTAAAGAAAACGTCTTAGCTGATTAAAATAACATTTCGTGCATTTATTAGCAACAAATTGAGAAATATTATACACAAGTAACAATGTTGTTACTTGATTCGCCACTTTGTAAAAAAATCATATGATTATTATAAATATATTTTTTGTTGTTGAAATAGTAAGATGATATGCAAATGATTTATTTCATTTGATACTTTAAAAAAAATCGCTCATCCGTCAACGCGGAGCGTTTTCCTAGTTATGATTAAGCCGCATTGAGGAAAAACTTTATTCCCATTGTTCTAATAGGATGGGTATATCTGCATGGGTCAAAACTGCAGAGAGATTTGTCAATAGTGTAGCACATACGTAAAAAGTTGATTCCCATTTAGCCAACATAATTATGTAGATGTCGAAAATCTGTGGTGTTGGCGCAATGGGACATAAATTGCCTCAATGCGCCAAACTTGCATCGCTTTTCATATAAAGCTTACATTTTTACGCAGATCTAGCGTTTAGCAAAAACCAAAAAAGAGGGCCTCGCGTCATGCAAATTGGCGCAATTGGAGGCCATCGCGGCCACCGGTGTGATTGGTCTCCTGGGTCGGTTCAACGCGGTCAATAGTTCACAGTTCAAAGCGGTAAAGAGTTTACCACTAGGAACAGATCAACTCACCCGTGTTATCGGGTCAAACGGTTTAAATTCAGTCTCGAATTGAAAAGAAGAGTTGGAGCGAAAAATTACTCAATCCAATTCATTGGTGTAAACGTGAAATGGGTGCTTCCAATAAATACACAGATTTATTGACTGATGTTATTATAGAGTCGATATTCCACGAAATAGGGGATCATTTCAGGGTTGAGTCACTTAACATTTAACATTCATAAATAGGAAATCTAAATATCAAAAAGCACATCTTCCATTTTTGTATACCTCAGTCTTCCCTCCCCCCACCCACCCTTGTTATTAGAACATAAATCAGACCATCGCCACCCGTAGAAATTGGTATAAAATAAAGCTTCACACATCACATCATAGTTGAAATAATGCAGGCCGTATTATTTCCTTTTTGTTACAGTTTTTTATTTCAACCTACCCGGTCTATATTCAGCTCATTTCTGGTCTACGTTTTTCAATTTTGGTAATTCTCTATTATTTTTGCCTTCTAATTCCCTTCATTTATATCATTCATGCACTTTAAATTAAAGGTCGACTCACTTTATTAAACTTGGCCACACATTGTTGATAAGCTCTTCAAAGTAATTTCCGTCGTGGAGGTGGCTACCTGTCCACGGGACCACACAGCTCTAAATGTGAAATGTAAGTAACAAGTTTCTGTTGGTATTATGTATATACATGCCGGTATACATGGAGTCGGATTCACATGAATGTCTACATCTGTTGCGTTACTATCTAATACGGACAGACTTAGGACTTGAAGACGTTGCTATAAGCAAGATATAATTCTGTTGGTTTTATTTTTGATCAAGTAAAGTAGCAATTTATGCATGTGGCTTTATAATGGAAGTGAATCGATAATTATTCGTTTACGTTGGAATAAATATGTGTGCCCGTAACTATTCATGAAAATTGTTGTGTACTGAAAATGCACTTAGAATTTTTTTCAAAATTGTTTTGTTTCATATGTATGTATGTATTTTGAATATTAAATTTGAATTTTTTTAGTATAGGTCTTTACTAGTTTGAAATATTTCTTAACACACACTCATTTGTGTAGACAATTATATAGTTTCCTGATTTGAAGAATCTACAATAATTTCGAAAATAACTTCTTAATTTGGACAGTATTGGGTCGAGAGCAATAGTTCCACCGTACTTGATGACATTATCTCATAGTTGGTATTCTTGCAAAAATGAGGGAGCCCCAGACTTTCATACTATCCTGAGACAATTGGTAGTACCGACTTTCTCAATACGTATCTTGCGTCAAACATTATGTGCTACTAGTCAAATAAGTCATGCAAATTCTTGTCAACGTATATAACTTCAATCTCTCATAAATTATCCGCTCTTGTGATATGTGTATCTTTCTATTTCTGCTTTAATTAAAAACTAAGTCCACCTCATTAAATTATTCCGACATTTTGAATTCAACTCTTCGTATCCCAGTGATTGGTCTATATCACATACGCGGTGACGTATACATTAATACAAGTTGGTATCTCATTTTTCTTGGACTCGGTTAGAGAGTAAATTAAACCATTGAACCTTAGCATGTAAGCTTAGTTCCACTCAACCCTCGCCACATAAAGTTGCCCCTTTCTCGTTTCAAGACTGCTTACTGTTGTTGTATTCTGCCCATATTTATAGCAATGGAATCAGCCAATCTCGATATTCCACTTGGTCCATAACATAAATCAACACATTTATACATTTTATCGTGCTCACTAATTTACAAAGACTAATTTTCAATGCGGGACCTTAAATAATTTATTGTGTGACTCACTACTCATTACTACGGCTGCTTCTAAGTCCTCATTTCGATGTGTGTGTATATATACCAGTATAGTCAGATTCAGACGTAACGAAGTCTCAGCCGGGACCTAGTACGCAAGAATACACCCATATGAAAACCACATTAACTATTGCACCATCACAAAAAGCTACAATTGGCAGTTGTTATGTGTTAGTAAAGCTACAATTGACAGTCTGTTATGTGTTAGTAAAGCTACAATTGACAGTCTGTTATGTGTTAGTAAAGCTACAAGTGACGGTTATGTGTTAGTAAAGCTATACCATTGACAGTCTGTGATGTGTTAGTAAAGCTACAATTGACAGTCTGTTATGTGTAAGTAAAGCTACAATTGACAGTCTGTTATGTGTTAGTAAAGCTACAAGTGACGGTTATGTGTTAGTAAAGCTATACCATTGACAGTCTGTGATGTGTTAGTAAAGCTACAATTAACAGTTGTTATGTGTGAGTAAAGCTACAATTGACAGTCTGTGTGATGTGTTAGTTAAGCTACAATTAGTATCCAGCAATTACATAACTTATTATTATTAGTAAAGGTATACAAAGAATTCCTTTTCTGTGATTAGTCATTAAATCCACAATTGGTTACCTGCAATTATGTGTTAGTATATTATGTACAATTCACACACTGTGGCAGGCCGCTACACTACAATCGATGCAAATTGCTACAAAACACTGTAGTGCCCAACGAGTCCAATTTAACGGATCATTGTCTACGCGACAAAGTTCGCTATTGCAAACAAAGGCTAAATTGTAAACTCGGCCCTGTTGATCTGTAAATAGTTTCCACTCTCAAAACAATCAATGGCCAACGCTCATTGGCGCAACCACAATGTTCACAGCCAGCTGTTCTTGACTAGTAAACGATTGCATAAGTAGGGAATCAGTGGTTGGTGTAGCCAGCTAATGTATGTAAACAAGTGTTTGATACGCCCATGTGAACAACGTGAACAATGTGAACACGTACACATACACTGAACGATGAAACTGATGTATATATTTAAATATGCACCCCATTTTAATAACCTGTACATAAACTGTGCCAATCCAAATACTAAAACATACTGAATACTGAAATATTACAGTACAAATTGTTACAGATTGTATGATCGTAACATGCTACGTGAGTCACATAGTCGCAAAATCCCTCATTTGCACACAAAACGTTATGGTTACCTTCAAAATGTTAGCCTTTAATTTACAATTATTACAATTACATAATTTATGTATACATACATCTATAAGACATATTCCATTATGCTGTCCGCTGTGGCTCATGCGGTTGTGGCTCAGGTCCTAAACGTCGACACCTTGGGACTTGAGTTAAAATCCCGCATAGACAAATTGCTTTTTTAAAACTGCATTTTACCGTAATCTATCACCCCTTATCATCTCGAATTGAAAAATTGCAATAAAAGGGACGTTAAAGAAAATGAAGAACAAGAAGAGTCATTCACGCCACAATAAGCACAGCAGTCGAAAGTCCCAACAAATGCGGCGGATTCCGTTTCTATTGCAGATACTGCGTGTGCTTAATCGTAATACGACATGCATCTATTGCAGAGATACTGCGTGTGCTTAATCGTAATACGACATGTATCTATTGCAGAGATACTGCGTGTGCTAAATCGTAATACGACATGTATCTATTACAGAGATACTGCGTGTGCTTAATCGTAATACGACATGTATCTATTACAGATACTGCGTGTGCTAAATCGTAATACGACATGTATCTATGCAGAGATACTGCGTGTGCTAAATCGTAATACGACATGTATCTATTGCAGAGATACTGCGTGTGCTTAATCGTAATACGACATGTATCTATTGCAGAGATACTGCGTGTGCTAAATCGTAATACGACATGTATCTATTGCAGAGATACTGCGTGTGCTAAATCGTAATACGACATGTATCTATTGCAGAGATACTGCGTGTGCTAAATCGTAATACGACATGTATCTATTACAGATACTGCGTGTGCTAAATCGTAATACGACATGTATCTATGCAGAGATACTGCGTGTGCTAAATCGTAATACGACATGTATCTATTGCAGAGATACTGCGTGTGCTAAATCGTAATACGACATGTATCTACTACAGAGATACTGCGTGTGCTAAATCGTAATACGACATGTATCTATTACAGAGATACTGCGTGTGCTAAATCGTAATACGACATGTATCTATTGCAGAGATACTGCGTGGGCTAAATCGTAATACGACATGTATCTATGCAGAGATACTGCGTGTGCTAAATCGTAATACGACATGTATCTATTTCGATCTTTGTAAATCAATGTTTTCTAACATTTATTTACATAAGTCTAAAATCGTTTCCCAATTCAAATACAGTGGGGTAATGGTGACGGGAAGGTTGGCTATTGTATAACATTTGCCTGGTATCGGTAACGGAAACCTGCTTAGGTTATTGTGGGGTGTGTGTTGTTTCCACATCAGTTTATACGTTTACATGTTTTCAACAAGTTTTGGAGAGCTCTCAACATTTGAAATGTGATGTAAGGGTAGGCTATATGATGCCATCGTTTCAAATATCCCGAGCATTTCATGTGGAGATAGAACCAAAACAAGAGAGCCGAGTGGTTGAAATAACACAAAGTTATCATCCGACGAATGACGATGAATATTTGGACGAGGGCAACAACTGTACTTTTAATACCCGGTGTTGAAAGAATGTTAGGAACTTGTATTTAATTGTGATTTTGAACAAAATACGAAGTAGTGTGAATGTGAAGCTAATATATATCCTACTCAACTTGCAAGTTACGGAGGCCTAACGGTTTATTTTATTGAACGATTCATGTTATTGATGAAGATTGGGATGGGGAGGGGGGGATACATAATGGCTTTTTAGAATGCTGAAAGTTAATTGAAGATATTTACATGTAATAATGAAATGTTTCGCTGATGTGTAGTAATAGCTTCTTATGAAACAGAAAGACCTCTCTCATTATTCCACCCCCCCCCCCCTTTTACCCCGACTACTATCCGCTTTTAATTTTCATAAATAATTGTCAAGAACTGATTGATAGAAGTGCACAAATAACACATTCATGTCCATGTTTATTTTTTATGGATGCGCACAATGTAATACGCAATGTGACCGTGTTTTGTTTCGTTCATATATGTATTACCGAGTGTACACTGACGCAATGTGACCGTGTTTTGTTTCGTTCATATATGTATTACCTACCGAGTGTATCACACTGATGTGAACACGAACAAATAATCTTATTGGCGAGGTCCTCAAACATAAGAATGAATATGCAATTCAAATTGTTTGTTTAAGTAAGTAAACACAAACTGGTTTTTGAAATATATAGACAAATAGTATATATTGTACATCATTGTAATTTTGTATGTTTTATTTAATCACTAATCTAACAGAACGCGCAATCCACGCTTTTTGTGTGTGTACCGATCAAACATGGTGCAAGCTTAGAGCAGACATGCCGCTCTAAGGGTGCAACATGCACTAGCCTCGTAGATGAATGCGTTGTAAAAACAAACCATCAATCACTAGCCGAGAAATGTAATGCTTTACAGAGTAAACGAAAATGAAAATAAAACGACCAAGAAACAACCACACCGAACAACGGTGAACTCAAACTGAAAAACAGAGAACCGTGCAGAAACACGGGAAAAAGGTATATGTAAGACATACTGCAGGATACTACATAAAACACGGGAAAACAAAAACAAAAATCCAAGAGGTAATCCTATATCGGTAAGAGAGAAACGAGTGAATATTATTCTGTAGAAAGTTTTTTTTTTTTATTTGTTGGAGTGATGTAAGCGTATGATACAAATTGTAAACAGATATTATTATTAGATTTACATATTTCTGCCATGATCCTTAATCTGTTTCAATGTCTATATTAAATTAAAATGTGTGTTGTTGACCTTCATCACATCAGCACACAAATCAGAAGTGTAATGAATTTTAGGGAGAAATATATTTATATCTTGCGAAGTGATATATTGAAGGAAGCATTGTGTGAGTGAATAGAGTTGGTAATATGTAATCATATAAGGTTATGCAAATCGCCAATGGGAGAAAACCTATAAGTTATTATATTAATACAACGTAAATCACGATGTAATAATTAAGGTTATGCTTTTATATTTATTTATTATATATTTATCGAGGCGAGCGTTTCAACTCTATTTTTATGGCATTCTTTTTTTTTACTGTCTCAGAGTTGCGGTCAAAAGAAGATTTCGATTGTGTTGAGATTTGAACACCCGGAAACTTCGATGTGGATTGGGAACATCGTTCAGAAAGTTACATCACAGTTATTTGTTCCAATACAAAATATTGGCAAAATTTGAACTAACAAAACTTTAATAATAAAGTAAATCTAAATAAAGTAGTAAAGTAATCTAGTGATATTCCGTCCCTTCATGAATATGTTAAGTTTACCGCTGTGCGACCCGTATTTGAGATGGATACATTTATATTCCTGTCAATAAGGGAAGTAACTATGACAATTAGAAAAATCTAAGCAATGTGCGTTCTACAACGGCTGCAGTACAACGGCGGCAGTATTGGTAATCTTGATAACTTTTAGGCAGAATGATAGTGGACACGGTAGGGATCGCTTATCAACGCGTCGCACAGAGCCTGGCCCAGGTAAAGTCGTCGTATAACAACTTCGGTTATGCTTTCGTCATCAATCAATGACGTGTTTACGGTCCCGGCCAACCCGAGCAGGTACTTGAATTAGCCACGGCCGCTGGTTGGTTGCCGCTCACCCACCCGTGACGGAAGTATTACCGAAGTTGTTGTACGACGACTATAACTACAGTGGGTCCGTGGTTTAGTTGAGAACAAGAAAATTAGTCGATTCTTCCGTCAATCTTGGGTTCCACCCTACTACATGGCTAGCACAAACATGAGACGAAATCCCCGAATGCATTACCGGAAGCCATAACAGAAGTTCAACTATGCGCACATTTCTTGGAAACTCAACATCTAACATCTTAGTCAAGTAAAAGGCGTTCACACAACAAACAAACGATTACATTTGACTACTTGTTGTGGTTCGAACCCAACAATTTCGAGGAAACTGCGGTCGCACTTGGGCTGTAAAAACAACTTATTATAAATGCAGTGAAAAAAATGTCCTGCGGCGTTCTCAGCTGTGCTACGGACAAAGTTCAAACATGACATTTCAAATAGGGGCTAGGAGCCCCCTTCCCCTACGCCACTGTGCGCCACTGTCGTGTCGTGCCAGGACAGTTTGTCTACTTTTTTGGTCTACAGACATTTCGTCTACTACTTCTATGTCTACGGACATAACGTCGACAATTATTTCGTCTAAAGACTTTTCGTCTACTAATTCCTTTCGTCTACCGTCTTTTCGTCTACGCAGACATTTCGTCTACTGTGATACGTTGTCTACCGTCTTTTCGTCTACGCAGACTGTGATACTCTGTGTGTCTGTTGTTGTCTGTGTGCATCGGTCTGACCTGGTCCGCGGGTGAAACAATAACATTTCGTTCCGTACACTTCACAGTAGACTTAACTGTGTGTGCATCGGATCCGCGGGAGTTCCGGTAGTGTGTTAGTGTTGACTGCTTTAGTGTGTTAGTGTTGACTGCTTTAAGGATGGTCCACACAGATTTTTTAAGCATAAGATTTAAGGTTTAACGCGTAGTCGTAAAGTTGGATCATAGGAAACACGTACTGGCGTTCACACAAAGTTTTAGTTTTAAGACATTGTTTTCCTTGTTGTTCTTACAACAACGTCTTAAAACCTTAAATCTTATGCTTAAAAACTCTTTGTGGACCAGCCTTGAGATAGATACAAATTTAGTGGGAACATCACGAGGTGGGGAGAATTTAGAACACAATGGCTATACCTACAATTTCAACCGCAGCAGATGCAAAAAAGACAAGAAAATACTGGCACTGTAGTAAACGTGACGTATGCAACGCTCGCTGAACTACAAATACATACAATGTATACAAACAAATACAAAACATACATACTCATACAAAAATACAAATACAGTGAGCTTCAAATCTTTAAGCAACGAAAGTGTTCCACACGCAGAAACAGACAAAAACAGTGATGATGAATAACTAGAGGTGTGTGTAAATGATTTTATTTTTATGAAAATTGTGTTAGAAAATGGAAAATTATGTTAGACCAAATTTATCTGTAAACAGACGAATCAGTGATTATAAATAAAATAGCTTTGTTATCATCTATTAATTAGACAATTAGACGGAATATTATGTTAGACCAAATTCATTTGTAGACTTAATGGTAGTAGACAAACGGTCGGTAGACAAGATTTTACAGTAGACGAAGTTATGCAGTAGACAAAATATCTGTGTAGCCAAACAGTCAATTAGACGAAATGTCTCTAGACCAAGTGTCTACGCACCCTGTGTGTACGTAGTATTGTGGCGTAAAAATGGGGTCTTTTGCATTATTTCATTTTTACTTTGTTCTATTCATTTGCGTGATTTATAGATGCCTTTCTGGTTGTGTAAGTTTCCGGCTTTCAACATTGAAAGGTATGCGCTGTGCTCGACTATTTCAACATCTCAGTCTAGTTCATTTAATGCTGACTGTAGTGACTTGCAGTAATTACCAATTGAGTTGGGTTCATTGTTCGAGGCAGCTGTGCTGACTGGCCAGTCCTGGAGGGCGCTAGTTCGACGTTGTCGACAGCAGGCCATTACCCTCTCCCACGTGATTTCTACGGGAGGGGGGGGGGGGGACAGTCGATTGGATGATTTGGTAATTACCGCGGTTTTCGGCCAGCGTGGGGCTGAGGAGGGGGTGAGGGGGTATGACGTAGGAAAGTCTAGGTGCGAGGATGCACGTGTGTTATTCGGGGCAATCAACGACCGGAGCTGGAAAGGGAAGGACCGACACCTTGGGAGTACGGGAGAGAGATCAAGCCCGAGCAAGACACCTGTACCGGGACACCGTACACGGAGGCCCGCGGAAACAACTCCACGGACGGGACCGAGGCGGAAAGGGAGACTGGACACCTGGAAACCAAGGTAGAGGGACTTCGACCTAACTTTAAAACCCCTGGGGAACTCGTAGTCAAGCTAGTCACGTCTCAGCCAAGCTAGGATTGTCAAATTAAGTTAATAAACGGTTCCTTCATTGTTTCTGAACTCAAGTTTTATCTTTAACCTGTTTCACTCAATTCCTGAATCACTGGGTATACCATAGATCCCAATAGGTAGCAGGATTTCCCCCAGAAGCTACGCCCCAGTACTTCTGCGGGTCCGCCGACTTCGGAGTCCGAGGTTCGAGTCCGGGACGGCGGAATTGGGTACGACACACGGTGGGAATCTGCTATCTGACAAGTGGTAGAGGCGCCGTTGCAAAACTGATAGTTTTGTGATTTATTGGTATACCCTGTTCAGGCTTGTTTTTATTATTTTCTTTAAATTCATTACTTTATTTATATTTTAATTCTGAGACTTGGCTAGGCTGCCTATGTAGGTCAAGGTGTTTGTTCTTCTCTCTTGCATTGTTTGCCGGGTGTGCGTTCTGCATCAAGTTCCCGCTGATAAGCTTATCTCCTCGGCTGGCGGCCATCATACATTCCATTCGTGTGTATCTGTGTCACTGAAGCTACGGTGACGTTCATGTGTGACGTCCCCTCCGCCAGAGCTTTGCGCTTACGGTTGCGTACTTTAGGGGTTCCTAATACGGGGGACAATCTGTCGGAGGAGGAAAGGTTGTTGGAGTGGTGTCACAGACGTCAGTTAGAGGAGGAGCGGGGTGTTAACGGGGCCGACTTGGCAGAGGGAGAGGGTGAGCTTTTAAGTTCTCCTGAGTCGTTGCGGGGTGAGGAAGGGCGCACCTGTGATTTTCGCGTCGTTGATTCTAATTCGGTAGAGGAGACCATGTCAGGTATGACAGTGGCACCTGGGATGTTCCGTCCAGGGGTGGACGATGCAGAGGAGTGGATTGAGCGCTTTGAGACGGCGGCAGGGGCCAGTGGATGGTCAGAGGAGCGCATGGTAGCAGGTTTTCCCTGTTTTTTGGAGGGTGCGGAACTGAAGTGGTTCCGTACTTTTGATCGGCGGCGGCGCGCAGACTTAACAGGGACTCCGCCCGCACCAGTGCCTCTTGTCTGGGCTTCCCTCAAGAATCTCTTTATTACGACGTTTGGGGTTGGTATAGGGGATTCGTGTTACTGGGCTGAGAGGCTTGCTACCCGCAGACAGCAGGAAGGGGAGAGTGTACGGTCGTACATTTTCGCTAAGGCGGACTTGTGCGATAAGGTGGATGTTGCGATGAGCAAGGAGAGTCGAGTTAAGTGGGTTAGGGGTGGTTTGCGTCACGATATGAGGGAGTGTGTGATTGGGCGCGATTTTCCTGATTTGGCCAGCTTGCTCACTCATTTAGTGGAGATTGAGATCTGTCGGAGCGGTAGGGGTTCTTCTAGTCAGCAAGCGGCGTCGGGGGTGGACGGGGGTTGCCAGCTCGTGGCTCCGGTTCATAACCCGGGTCTTCGGCCATTTGTGGATAGGATGCGGGTGATGGACAAGCGGGTGCAGGCTTTGCAGGATCGTGTGGACATGAGTGATTCATTGGGTCCACCTGAGGGGTCGGGGGTGCGTGGTGGGGGTCAGCCCATGGCTCCTGTTACGTTGCCTCCGACAGCAGGCCTACACACCGTCATGGATATGATTCGCGATATGGGCCAACAGGTCCAGGCGTTACAGGACCGAGTGGACAGGGGGGGGTCGTCATCATTCCCCGACAGTGGTCAGATTGAGGGTATTGCCAACATGCTGCGGGCCCTGACGATGAAAGTGGACTCTTCGTCGGCGGGGGTGGCTCCTGGGCCTTCGGCGGCAACACAGCAGCCGCAGGTACCAGAGGGTAATTTTCCGCGTTTTAATTCGCGAGGGGTAGGTGGGGGACTGGTTTGTTTTTTTTGCAATGGGTCTGGTCATTTTATGCGGGATTGTCGTCGCCGTAAGAAGGCTCAGGCTCTCTTGGACAAGGCGGACAAAGCTGATGAGAGTTTGGCGCAGGGGGCGGGAAACGTGTAACCCCACCGGAGGGGGTGCAGTCTTCGGTGGGGTCTGGATGGAGTGCTTCTGTTCCTAGGGGGAGGCGGCGGCGGTATAGGGGTCGTAGACGGTGTTGGGTGTGTGGCAGTGTCACGCATTTGAAGATTAGTTGTTCTGTTAGGGGCGCGCGGTTGCGGCTGGCTCATAGGCGTCAGTATTTGGAGCTCTTTCCTCAGCTGTACGCGTCTATTCTCCAGGGGTCTGGGGGGGAGGCGCGCCTCTCTTCATCCGTTAGTGATGTTAATGCTTCAGTGGAGGCTGTCAGGGGGGTGGAGGGGGATGCAGGGATGGGGCTAGATGAGGTTCAGCACCCTGGCAATGGTGAGGTGGTCGTTATTCCCACCTTCGGTGCGTTGCGTATACCCGTGGAGGTGGATGGGGTTGGTTTGAGTTCCCTCGTCGATTCAGGTGCAGGGGTATCATGTATTAATTCGGACTGGGTGCGCCATATGGATCTACATCCCGTGGAGGGGTTGGTGTTGCGAACGGCGGACAATTCGTCTTTGCGCGTTATTGGCCGGGTGGATAACGTTCGACTCTCAGTTGAGGGTCGGGCTCTTCCTGTGTCATTTATTGTTGTGGACGGATTGTCTGTCGATTGTTTGTTGGGAAACGATTTTTGTCGCGAGTATTCTGTAATCATTGATTATCAGTCGGAGCGCGTGAAACTTCACGTGGGTAGTGAATGTGTACAGGTGCCGTTTGGGGGTGCATCTCCGACACGTGGTGAGGAGGAGGGGTTGTGTGGTTTTTTGGCATGTATTGAGGGGTGCGAGGACGAGGTGGTGCAGGTGCTGGTGGCTAGGGAAGCTACCATTGGCCCCGGTCGAATTGGCGAGGTTGAGTTTATAATTGCAGGTGCCGGTCTTGCTGGGGCTAATGTTTTCGAGCCGGTTGGTTCTCTCCTTCAGGCACGCGGTTTGATTATGCCTAATGTCTTACTATCGGGTATGAGCGCGGGTGTCTTGCCTGTCGCTAATGTCACCACGCAACCTGTGCTGCTGTTTGCTAGATCGGTATTGGGCACATTGGAGGAGATTGAGGTTTTACGTGACGAGTCAGGGGTGGACAAAGTACAGGAAGTTTCAGTCTGTAGTCTAGAACAGCGCGACACGGTTAGGGATGTTCTATCGGACATTGCATCGCTCAACGTGTGTAGGGATATGCCTGCGGAAGCACGTCAGGCATTGCTTGATTTGCTTGCGCGTTATCATGACGTGTTTGCGTGGTCCTCTGATCTGATAGGCCGCTGTAACGTGGGGGAGTGTGATATCGAACTTAAGGATCCCACCCCTGTTCACATGCAGCCTTATCGGGTCAGCCCGGGGGAGCGTGAAGTCATTAAGGAGCATATTGAGGACATGTTAAAGGCGGGAGTCATTACACCTTCAAAGTCCGAGTGGGCATCCCCTATAGTACTGGTCAAGAAAAAGAATGGAAAGATAAGGGTGGTGGTTGATTTTAGGCGTCTCAATCTACAGCTGAAGACGTTCAGTTATCCCAGTGCGAATGCGGACGATTTACTGGCGTGTCTAAATGAGTGTACTGTCTTTTCATCCCTTGATTTGGCTTCGGGGTTTTGGCAGCTACCCTTAACGTCTAGGGCAAAGGAAATTTGCAGCTTTGCGTGTTGCGTGGGTCTATTTAAGTTTGAAGTATTGCCGTTTGGGATATCAACTGCCCCGGCTCTGTTTCAAGCAGCGATGGACAAGGTTCTCGCGGGGTTGAAGTGGTCGGCTTGTGTTTGTTATCTCGACGACGTCTTGTGCATGGGAAGGGGTTGCGGGGAACATCAGGAACGGTTGGAACTTGTTTTACAGCGTTTTCGGGCTGCCCATCTCACTCTTAATCCCGAGAAGTGTTCATTTGGGTATGATCAGGTTAAGATGTTGGGACATGTCGTTAGTGCGGCGGGGGTGGCTCCCAATCCTGACACGGTGCGGGCGGTAATGGATTTTCCAGTTCCGCGGAAACTTAAACAGGTGCGGTCATTTGTTGGGCTGGCTTCGTTCTATCGTAAGTTTATTGAGAACTTCAGTAGGATTTGTGCACCCCTGACTGACTTGACGAAGAAGCAAGTCAAGTTCATTTGGGGTCCAGAGCAAGAGAGCGCTTTCCGTACGTTGCAGGACAAACTTCTTTCAGCCCCTATTTTGAGGCATTTCTCCGATTCTGCGCCTACGCAGTTGCGTACGGATGCTTCGAAGGAGGGGTTGGGGGCGGTTATTCTACAACAGTTTGACTCCGAGTGGCACCCTATTGGTTATGCGTCGAGAAGGTTAACTAAAGCAGAAGCTAATTATGGGGTGACTGAGCTGGAATGCTTGGCTATCGTATGGGCAGTTAAGTATTTCCGTCATTTTCTGTGGGGGCGGCCATTTCAGGTAGTTACCGATCACTGCGCGTTGTGCTTCCTTCGGAAAAACAGCGAAAGGGGTGGTCGGTTGGCACGTTGGAGTATCTATCTTCTGGATCATCAGATTGAGATCATCTATAAATCGGGAAAAAAACATCTGGATGCGGATTGTATGAGTCGCCTGTTACCGGAGGGTGGTTCTGAGCCGGACGATGTGGAAAGTGATATGGAAATCATGACATTGCCTGTTACTGTAGAGGATATCGCCCAGTCACAGAGAGGGGATGCTGCTTTGGCAGAGTTGATGGACGCTATGACTGATCCTGAGGGGGCTACTTCGAAAGTTCGTCGTCAAACTAGGAGTTTTGTTTTGGAAAATGGGGTGCTGTATAGGAAGAATTTTGCTGTTCCCGGCCCTAGCAAATTATTGGTCATCCCTGAGAACCTGAAGGTGCAGATCTTGTATGATGCGCATGATAGTCCAGCGGGTGGGGCGCATTTAGGTTACATCAAGACGTTGGGTAAGCTGCGTCAGCGCTTTTATTGGGATGGAATGGCTAGGCAAGTGGAGGCGTATGTGAAGAGTTGTGCCGATTGTCAGGGAAAGAAAATGCCTAATTTGTTGCCCGCGGGGTTGCTACAGCCTATACCTGTGGGGGAGCCGTTTGATATGATCGGTATCGATCTATTGGGTCCCCTTAAGCGTAGTGTTGACGGTCATCGCTTTATTGTTACGGCGACTGATTATGCTACGAAGTGGGCTATAGCTCGCCCTATTCCGTCAGGGGGTGCGACGGATGTGGCAACATTCCTTGTAGATCATGTGATTTGCGTGCATTCTTGTCCTCGTATGATTTTAAGTGATCGGGGGGCTGTATTTCGCGGCGCCCTTGTCTCTGAGATTTTGCGTGGCTTGGGGGTACGTACCCTGTATACCACAGCATATAAGCCAAGCACGAACGGGCTTTGTGAACGGTTTAACGGCACACTCGCTACCATGCTGTCGTTCTATGTTAATTCTAGACATACAAATTGGTGCGAGTATGTGTCGTTGTGTACATTTTCGTACAATGTATCGATACAGGCTACGACGAAGTACACGCCGTTTTATTTGGTCTTCGGTCGTGAACCAACATTGCCTTTGGACGCTGGTTTACAACCCGATTTGCAGATGGGGGTGGATAGCGCTGCGAGGGTGGAAGCGTTGCGGGAAGCGAGACAACAGGTGCTGGAGGTCATAAAGGCTGAGCAAGCTGTTCAGAAGGCTCGGTATGACAAAGGGCATCGTCATGTGTCGTATGACGTGGGGCAGTATGTCAAGGTGTTCTTTCCCTTACGGAAGGTGGGCCAAGTCGAGAAATTTATGCACCGTTGGTTAGGCCCTTTTAAGATTGTTTCAAAATTGTCTGATTTAAATTACGTTGTTAAATTGAAGTCGAACAACAAATGGGTTGAAGATACTGTCCACGTTTCACGGTTGAAGCCCTGGTACGATCCCGAGGAATGGCGATTGCCCTGGCCTGATAGCTAGGTTGTGTGTATGTGAGTGTGTGTGTGTGTGTGTGAATCCGTGATTAGACAGATTCGCCACCACTCAGCCACGGTTAGGATAAATGTCTACTCAATAAATCACGGTTCCTTTATTGTTTGAATCAAGTCTTATCATTCCTGTAACCTTAACTGCTTGGACTGGTACGTCCCGATCCCTTAGTTGTGAGAACCACCCCTAGAGCTACGCCCCAGTACTTCTACGGGACCGTCGACTCCGGAGTCCGTGGGTTCGAGGCTGAGCCGGCGGAATTGGGTAGGTGTCACGGTAGGTTCTCACTATCTAACATATGGTGGAGGCGCCGGGTATCATACATCTGATACCAAATTTGGTTATCACTGTGCTCTCTGGCTTTCTATAAATCACGAGTCGAGGCAGAGTCGCCTCTTATCTAAGGGGGGGCATGTGGCGTAAAAATGGGGTCTTTTGCATTATTTCATTTTTACTTTGTTCTATTCATTTGCGTGATTTATAGATGCCTTTCTGGTTGTGTAAGTTTCCGGCTTTCAACATTGAAAGGTATGCGCTGTGCTCGACTATTTCAACATCTCAGTCTAGTTCATTTAATGCTGACTGTAGTGACTTGCAGTAATTACCAATTGAGTTGGGTTCATTGTTCGAGGCAGCTGTGCTGACTGGCCAGTCCTGGAGGGCGCTAGTTCGACGTTGTCGACAGCAGGCCATTACCCTCTCCCACGTGATTTCTACGGGAGGGGGGGGGGGGACAGTCGATTGGATGATTTGGTAATTACCGCGGTTTTCGGCCAGCGTGGGGCTGAGGAGGGGGTGAGGGGGTATGACGTAGGAAAGTCTAGGTGCGAGGATGCACGTGTGTTATTCGGGGCAATCAACGACCGGAGCTGGAAAGGGAAGGACCGACACCTTGGGAGTACGGGAGAGAGATCAAGCCCGAGCAAGACACCTGTACCGGGACACCGTACACGGAGGCCCGCGGAAACAACTCCACGGACGGGACCGAGGCGGAAAGGGAGACTGGACACCTGGAAACCAAGGTAGAGGGACTTCGACCTAACTTTAAAACCCCTGGGGAACTCGTAGTCAAGCTAGTCACGTCTCAGCCAAGCTAGGATTGTCAAATTAAGTTAATAAACGGTTCCTTCATTGTTTCTGAACTCAAGTTTTATCTTTAACCTGTTTCACTCAATTCCTGAATCACTGGGTATACCATAGATCCCAATAGGTAGCAGGATTTCCCCCAGAAGCTACGCCCCAGTACTTCTGCGGGTCCGCCGACTTCGGAGTCCGAGGTTCGAGTCCGGGACGGCGGAATTGGGTACGACACACGGTGGGAATCTGCTATCTGACAGTATTACGTAAGGCAGGGACATATGGGTTCCGCAGTTGGTTAGCCGGTAGCCAGCCAGGCAGGAGAGGGGAAAGTGGAAATATACTCCGTTAATTTACTAGCGACCCCTCCTGTCACCCGAACTGTTCGGGAACACAACCCTAAGCTTCTGACGTCCCTATGATACCCGTCCAAGTTTCATGTGAACCGAACAAGATTATACCAACTAATGAAGGCCCGACACGTCATGTAGGATTACTCAACTCAGAGGAATACGATTTATCCTTGCCCAAACATTTGAATAGGCCTACCTATTCGCCTTGGAGAAGTTATCATTCCTGCAAGAATACTGACTAAGATAACGATTTCCTTTGAAACTAAAATATGTACTGTAACAGTGAACGATCTATGAAATGTTGTGTTGAAACAGTGAATGAGTGATGTTACCGAGTCGTCTAAACCCATGAACAGATTGAAGAAATAATGAAACAATGGTTTAGTAATGCGTTACCTCTCTGCAACAAACGGAGAAACAATGCCCTGTAAATCCGATTAGAAAACCGTCTGTATGGTTCATTGATATTCAAGAGCTAATTCGTGGACGGTCTAGCCATTTCGAGGTCACTCGTTGACCTTTGATTGGTCAGTTAGAACACACCACACCTCCAAATTGTAGTGATCTGTAGGGATGGATGGTAGAGCGCATTGGGGTCACTAACAATGACGTGTAAGGGTTTTGCCGGGGTGTATATTTGTGTTTATGTCAATATTACTAACGAGTTATATAGCTGCTTTGGGACGTTTCAATGTTCCGTTAAAGTTTTTTTGAATTCAAGAGCAAAAACTAGTCATAAAAATTAGTGCATTGTTGTATTCTATTATCAACGTATGTTTTTGTGCTGTTATGGAAACTTGAACGGAACACTGAACCGTCTATATGAACAGGTATAGGTCAAGTTGACGGGAATAACTGCGCGCTTTATTTGTTGCGGGTCACTAGAATACTGTACAATAATTTACTCATTGGGAAGAGCTATACTATGGTTAATATAATTATGCAGGACAATGTATTTTCTGTTTACCTAAAGACATCATGTACATTTCAATGAATGGATTCAAATTATGTGATTACTGATCCCAAATACTATATAAACTTATAAAGGGACTATCTCAAGCTTGTCGCACTTTCGTATTAATCTATCTTTAAATCAGTTTGATGGGACATCTAGTACCTAAGTAATTCAATTTGCAAATGCGCATGCACGGAACCCAGTGAGCTAGCAGTGACCTCACGAAACCACGCCAAATACAGTAGGCCCTAAGGCTTTTCGCTAATACAGAACACACACTGCGTGGGGACTCAGCGATGCGGCAAACCTGGTGACTTGACTTGACAATAACAAAACGGCCAGCTTGACTGACACGTTGAAACAGAGTCTAAAGCAAGGTCCGTCGATCCCCTGGCGTAGGCTCTGTCAACCTTAAAGTAGTTCGACGAGTCCAAGTCAGGGGATTTACGGACCTTGAGTCTAAAGGGGCTGTTTCATGTATGCGTCCAATCCGTGCGATACAAACAATACACTTTTAAAATGTCTAATACATCTCTTAAGATTCGCTAAAACGAGACAGCTAGACAGGTCCTAACAAGAAAGCCCATCTCGTGACGACATCCGATGAGTGAAAGGTTAAAGGACATCGAAACCCTAGCTCTATTTAATATCCATAACATCTATTGATTTATTTTAAAAATTATAGCGAAAACTAGAACCCTCATACACACTCCAGGAATTAGCTATACATTTTGTTCGAGTTAATAATATTCCCTTGAGCGCGGCCGTTTTTTATGGTCGTGACGTAGCATTTAGTAGTCCCGTGCCGCTAGCATCGGCGGGAGACGCGATATGTCATGCTCGCGTCTATTTACCCTGTCATAGCAAACGAACTATTAGCGGTAGCTCACTGAACTCAATTACACGTTAATCTGCAATGTTTTCTCGTCCTAATCAATGCTTGAACGAGAAGAATATCTAACTGACGTAATGGGAAAAACTGATTTTAAATAAGCCAAGTTTTCCGTATTAACTCGCATATTTCAAAGTCTGGTTAGTATATTTTGCAACGACATTTTTGCCATTTTAGAAGGCTTGACATAATACGACATGCATGAAGAATGATTAAAAAAATACGGTATGTCGATATTAAAGATAACCCGCAAGCAGTGATTTAATGAATAAGTGTTGGTATTTGACATTTACCTGGGCAACTAGCCTGGCTGGAGAAGGTTGTCAGCGGCGGCTAGGAGGTAGTCGGTCCGCAAAGCATTTCCAAAAACATCAGATCAATGTCGATTTACTGCTGCAGATCATAACTATAATGTTCAGCTTATAGAGAGTTCTGATATTTTGAATATACTATATAATTTGTATTTACTAATAGAAAAGTCTGTATGTACCCTGCCCAGGGCCAACATTCTTCACGTGACTACGAGTTATTTTGGTATTAGGATAAGTGGCTGACAGGTGGGGGAGGGGGGATGTCTGAGGGCTGGTAGTAGCACTAAATTGCAACGACAACATCATGACAAAAAAAACTCGAAATAACTATTCATTTAGGGATGCCGACTGCCAATAGCGGGTATCGAACCGACAACCTGGCGAATGAGAGGCTTGTGTGCTACCACATTTGAGTAGTGTATATACTCAAAGCTAAACTATCAGCTATTATACATTGTACTTTGTACATTTTCCCTATTGTACAATATATTGGGTACAATTATACTCAAAGCTAAAACATTGTACTTTGAACTTTATCCCTATTGTACACTAACATACTGGGTACAATTTGTCTGATAATTATTATTTTCATGTTCTGCTGGTTAATGTTTTTGGAATGTGTACTAAACGATAGCACGTCAAGAGTAGCTAGACAACACCAACACTGGAAGCGCAGTGCGGGCGTAAAAACAGTGATACAACGTGAATACATATCACATAACTGTACGCACATCCTAGCACAAATTACAAAACCGTTTTTTTTTAATAATTCTTCATGCATGTCGTATTATGTCAAGCCTTCCAAAATGGCAAAAATGTCGTCGCAAAATATACTAACCAGACTTTGAAATATGCGAGTTAATACGGAAAACTTGGCTTATTTAAAATCAATTTTTCCCATTACGTAAGTTAGATATTCTTCTCGTTGAAGCATTAAGTAGGACGAGAAAACATTGCAGATTAACGTGTGATTGAGTTCAGTGAGCTACCGCTAATAGTTCGTTTGCTATGACAGGGTAGATAGACGCGCGTACGACATATCGCGTCTCCCGCCGATGCTAGCGGCACGGGACTAGTAAAAGCTACGTCACGACCATAAAAAACGGCCGCGCTCAAGGGAATATTATCAACTCGAAAATAATGTATAGCTAATTCCTGGAGTGGCTATGAGGGTTCTAGTTTTCGCTATAATTTTTAAAATAAATCAATATATGTTATGGATATTAAATAGAGCTATGGTTTCGATGTCCTTTAAACTAGTTTAACTCTTGTCGCACGCAACGAATCGCACGCACCAACGCATCAATCGCATTAGATAGGGGCTGTGATTGGATGAACCGAAAAATCGATCGGATCATATGGATCGCAAACATAGAACGGCCCATTTAGCATATGACATGACAGTGGCTTTCAGTCGTCATGGAAACGTAAGTGAGGTTATGGATTTCATTTTATAACCATTTTTAAGTTGCAACACCTTTTCTAGGCTTCTTGCAGGTGACGTCAGAAACTGGAACTGGTGGCTGTCTCCATGGTTACAACTTATTATCTCATATCAGCAAAGTTATTTTGTTGATAGCCTGGTAACTGTTCAATTAATTTTTTCATTGTTGTGCTGGCTTGCAAGAAAAGTAATCTTGATATAATATACGTGACGTCACACACAATATTGACAGCCATACGTCCGTATAGGAGACTCAAACTAACAAAAGATACCGATAGAGGTGGCTCAGCGGTAAGACGCGAGACTCTAATTCGAGAGGTCGCCGGTTCGATTCCGGCCACCGGCAGTCCTGACTGAAGGTTTTTTCCGAGGTTTTCCTCAGTCGTAAAAGCGAATGCTGGGATTGAGTCATACTATCAGCCCTCGGACAATCCTTCCCAACTATCCAAACACCCTAATAACCTAGTTAGTCACCTGAAGAGGGGCACATCAGGTAAAGCTGGTGTGCACCCTAGAACGGTTATTCCTACAAAAATTATTATTATTATTATTATTATTATTATTATTATTATTATTATTATTATTATTATTATTATTATTATTATTATTATTATTATTATTATTAACAATAGATAGCGCTGCTAAGCTACCCGCTTATCTGTGCCATTGATGGTTTCAACAAATCAACGATGAGTAATTTCCCCCCCTAGAAGTTTATTTGCTTGCCACCAGATTGCATAGTCGGTTTTGAGTGGCCTATATTCGACATCGTAGTTCCTACACTTAGCGGCCATCATGTCGTACACTAGTCATTGTTGTATTGCATGACGAGAATATGATTTTATCAAATTAAAACTTAACTAATATTCATCCAAATATACAATAATTCAGTTGCTATTAAATGAGAATACATACATACTAAAGGTTTAGACAATCGCAGGTGAAATAAAAATACGGCCATGTGGGAAACAGCGAGTAAACAGGAGTAAACCTGCTAGGTCTGGCGATAATGGACAGAAACTCTTTGATGTTTCCATATTCTTGATGCTTATTTCTTTGTCTACCACAATGACTATAGTGTACGGGATGGTGGCCACTATATTGTGTAGAAACTGCGATATCTAATGTACGGGAGCATGGCTGCCGACAATGTCCAGACGTTACGTGCGTATGACGAAGCCCTACTGGCCAGATAGCTTCTTATCCACTGTTACCTTCAGCATTCACAACATATATTGTGAAGAATATGAACATTTCATGTTCTTCTTCTGTTCTATCAATATGAATTGTTGGCCAGTGTCCGGATGTGTTGAAATCCTAACAGGATGCATGCACAAGTTGAGTGTACTCGCGGAATGTGCATGTGTCAGGGTTTCAACACTTCGTCGGGAGCGGGCAACGAACGGGTATCGTGAGAACACCTTAGTCAGGTAGACTTTGATTTACCAAAACTGCACAACGGTGGCAGACCCCACTTGATTGAATTAGAGAAGAGGGGAGAGGAAGTCCTGAGAGCTAATTGGCTGATTCGAGCGGGAAAACAGTTTGAAGAAAGAAGAATAGGCTTTTCCAACGAAATCTATGTCTTGGTGGGGTTTAAGAGGAGTGACGTCAGGAGTGTCGAAGGGAGTCAGAGAGATTGACCGGCTCGGGGAGTTCACGACTTAACATCGAAGAATAAACATCTACCCGGGGTTTTGTGGAGTGAGTGACATCGCATGAAAGAGGAATAAGCTTACAAGAGCGGAAGAGGGAAGTAGAAGGAAGACAGCAAGAGCCATACCGGGATCCGAACGAGGGGCGGGCCGGGACCAGTAGATTGGCTGGATTGCTGTACCAGGCCGTCATAAAAGGGTAGGATGTGGATCTATTAGATTGCTTATGTTAAATTAAGTCGTACCCACGCACGCATACTCATGATGCAACAGTTTACGGAATGACCGAATAGGGTAGAAGTTTAAGAAAATATATACGTAACCTTCGTTATTGAAATCTGTTTGTTGAATGGTGTTAACCCTGCATCGATCCATGACCCTGCAAACATATCGATCGTGGTCGAGATTGGGGGAAAACTGGGCCTCTTAGCTAAACATCAGCTACGCTCCCCAAGCCAATCAAGGCAACAACATCTGCCTTGGGGCTCAGTCAACCCCATTTCTTCACATGGTGGAGGTCGCCGGTTTTGTGGGATTGTAATACCACAGATAACTGTGGTAATACCATTGAGGTAATACCATAGGTATAATGGATTAATGCAGGCGTGATTACCGAATTATGCTTGTTGGAACGGGTTACGCGTTTTGGTAAATGTACTGCTCGAAATTGAGTGCTCGAAATTGAGATGTTGTATTTTGGGTCAAACACTGTTGCGAGGGTGCGTGGGTTGCGAGGTTATTATTATTGGTCAGGAGTTAGCACGTGGTGTGATGATGTGGTTAGGGTGAATGTGTTTGTGCCACGTTTTTTGTTTTTTTTGTTTGTTGTATTTTAATAATGCTATGCATTGCGTTGAGGGTGTCTTTATGTATTTTAGTTGTGTACAGGCAAGTGAGTTGTTTTTCGAACGTTGATGTATTGTTGGCGGTGTAGGTTTGTCTTGATGCTAGGTTTTCCTCTATGAGTGAGGTTCCATCTGATCGGGCGTTGCGAGCGTCGCTTCGAAATTTGGGCGTGCCTAATAACAGTGAAAGGCTTTCTCCTGCAGAGAGATTGTTGGAGTGGTGTCATCGTCAGCAAAGACTCGAGAGTGGTGATCTAGTGAATGAGGCTTTATTGACTCCTCTTCCAGGGGATAGTTCAGACGACGAAGCAGACTCGAGGGGTGGACCTAACGAGTCTTTGTACAAACCAAAACTATAATAATTTCATTTTTTTTTTGTCTTGTTGAAATGTCTGAATGTCAATCTTGACCCAAAAGAAAACGTAACCCTCGTGGTTACAAGTGAGCTCGCCCTGGCAATTCCCTGGTGACGGCTCGATTCGCAGGCATGTACTGCGTCAAGTTGAAACGTCAGCGTGTTAGTGGACTGTGCCTGTAACATATAACAATCTTGCGCCAGTCACCAGTCAAGGTTACACACTCGCATCCAGCGAATTCCGCTGACGCAAGACAGAGCCACGAGGCTACGCACGTGTTACAACAAACGTAAACACAGCGTGGGTCTGACAGCTGACATTTAGCGACACATGGTAATAGTTGCGAAGAAAACAAATAATTTCAAAACAATAATCAATGACGTAAGTAAAAAATAGTTATTATTTTTAAATCTTAATATGTTCAGTAACGGAAATTTCATTTTAAAACAAATCATCTTACCGAGTAAATCTAAAGTAAAATAGATTACTCATAACCGCGAGAAAACAAATTCTTGCGAAATTACATGCCTTTAGTAACAAATGTATTATGACAAATTTCTTTACAACTAAAACCATGTATTTCCTACCGTCAAACGTAACTAAAATTCACAGAACCCAAAACAAAACTATTGAAACAATACTTTAACTGTCAATATCTCAACCTCATCATCATCAAAATCAATCAAAATCAAAATCAATCAAAATCAAAATCATCATCATCATTGTCATCATTTCAACAGGACAATGCACCGAAAAACCAGACATGCGTCCTCGTTGCGTCTTTCCACCAGCATTTAAGCAGCATACTGTGACGTGCCAAAATAAGCAGGTGCACACCACTCGGCAGGCCTGACGCACTTACCGGGCCGGACCGACTCAGTGGAGATGGGGGGTGGGCTAAGTTGCGGCTCGTCTTCAGATGGTGGGCGCCACTTCGTTTCGAGTAGATGACCTGTAGGGGATATTGTAGAAGGAACGAAGAAATTCTACGTTGAATTATAACCCCAGTTCATGAGAGAGCAAAGATAGAAATTTATTATGTGAAAGAACGACTGACGACAAATGGACAATGGTGGACAAGACACAGCTTGAGAGACTTCAGTCGATAAACATGAGAAAACAACACAAATGGTTCATTGACAAAAATACAATATAAGAAAAATAGAAAATACTTGTTTAGTTAAATACGCTACCCTTGATGGGCGTACGGTACATTTAGTTTACACGTTCGCTCTTCTTGAGCCTATTGTGACAATACACAAATACTTAATAATAGTAAGGTAGAAAAATATGGAATAATCGGTAGGCCTTACAATGTAACTGTAGGTTAAAGCTTTTAAGCTCGGGCCTTCATGGGCACTGGGAGACTCTAAGCGACTAACCCTACGTCATGTAATTCCCTATCTCGGTCGGCCACGGACACTTTGAGATTCTAAGTACCCGTCAGTAACTTCTCGCCCTCACATTCGCCACGGAATAGGTTGAGGTTCAAAGCTACTACGGTACGTTAGTTAGTACATACAGAAGAGGCTACGTGCCTACCTAGCAAGACGAGTTGCCAGCAAATCCATCGGCTCTACCGGCCGTGACTATTGCTATCTTAAGACTAACAAGTTACTAAGATTACGCTACAACTAAACATGGGTTATGATACGGACTTAAATTTAAACACAAAATGGTGATCACCTTACACTGGTTGTTAAGATGCATGAGAATTATTACTAGTTAAACGCTGAATGCTAGTCTGTACGTCAGGCTTAAATCCGCTACAAGCGTGTGGGTATCAGACCCGGATGCTTTGATCGTACAGACCTTAACGGCTTAAATTATAATTACATTAACAGGGTTATACAAGGTTACTATACACTTAGCCTAGGGGATTTTCCCCCTGCACCGGCTTCTAGTTACAGGATAATGAATAACGCTCTACCTTGGTAGGCTTGTACACTGGTTCACTAAGTTAGCATATGGCCTAACTGAAATGTAAGCATGTAGGCTTCACGCCAGACACGTAAGTCTACATATGGTATGACTGAATAGTAAAGTTAATGTTCCACCATTCACTAAGTTAGCATATGGCCTAACTGAAATGTAAGCATGTAGGCTTCACGCCAGACACGTAAGTCTACATATGGTATGACTGAATAGTAAAGTTAAAGTTCCTCCACATGCTGGATAAGAGTTGACCAGGCTTTATGCACATGGGTAATTAGTGATTTCGAATTCGGGTATCTAAATGGTCAGCGAGGCCCTGCCTCTAGTGGCTCAATTACAGTACCGACATATCGGGGTTCTCGTGGACCGAACCTGGCTGGGGAAGTCTACGACGGAAATTCCCACGTGGTTGTCCGTGAAAATCCACCTCGCCGAGGAGCTTCCTAGATTAGGCCTAGGCTAGACTGACAGTCGCCTCGGATCGGATGCTGCTAGCCTAGAGGTCCGCTGCGTCGCACGCTCGCCCATCGGGAAAACTTCGACATGCCGGAAAATGTAGGCTAGACCCTCCGGAAAAATCCTATTTTCAAAGAGAAAATGGCCAATGTAATAAAACTATTTTCAACAAACGATACGTTAAGCCTAGAGACACATTCTCAGCTTCAACGCCAGATTAGATGGATGAACAAGGACTTACCACTGAATGGATTTACGAAATACAGGTTATTAAACCATGCTGCACGTAGAACGCCTCTGGTAGCTTACATGCTCGAGCAAAATGTAGCTCCGAAACACAAAGTTCTCTCAGGACTTCTCTCACGAAACAGACCAAATCTAACCTTCCTGTTGTGGCTCCTCAGCTATCGTCGTGCGATAGAGTCGAACGAAACTAGTGCTGCGCGGCGACACTTGGAACTTGCTCGGCTGCGTTAGGCTCTCACCGGCGGTGGAATGCGCGGGATTTCAAACGCCGTGCGGGACGTTCAAAACACTCGATCATCCGACGCTATGGAGAGGGGTCCCGTTGGCTCTGGCCAGCCTTCAGAACATGTGAGACGACCGGAATATCACTAGGGGCCAGCCCAGTGGATTCCCAGCCGTCACACTCCCCCCCCACAACACCAGAAAATGGGGTATTTTCTTTAACGATCAACCACAGGCTTGAGATCTACTACATGCCATCGTCCGCACGGTTGCCCTGCAAGGTTCTCAAGTTCAACGACCACGGAAGACACTTTGCGAGCAACGACAAATGGACCAATGTACTTTTTCGCAAGTTTAGCAGTGAAATAACGAGCTGCATCGGACAGAACGAAATTCCTTCTCCATACCCGATCGCCTACATTATAGTTAACAGCGGGTCTATGACGTAGATTGTACTGCTGTTCCTGCCGACGCTGGGCCTCCGATACATTTATGCGAACCCTTTCTCGAATGTTCTCTAACCCAACCCACCGTTCTTCTATACCCAGACGAGTTTCATTCCCCTGTGGGTCCCGTTCCTTCCGGTTTCGCCGTCCAGAGAGACCTAGTTCCCTCCCTAGTTGGAGATAGGCGGGGGTGTATTGGGTAGTTTCGTGTCGACTGGTACGTAGAACATATTGGATTTGGGGCAAGAGTACATCCCATCGACGTTGATTCTCTCCCACGAAAATCGCTAAGATGTTTCCTACCTCCTTGTTCATTCTCTCCACGGGGTTAGCCTGGGGATGGTAGTATGGCGTGAACTGTACCTCGACTCCGTAAGCCTCGAGGGCTTCCCTGAATTCTCTACTGACTAGTTGTCGTCCATTGTCGACAATAAGGAGACGAGGTGCTCCTTGTTCTAGAAATACTGAATTGATGAGGGGTTGCAATACATGTTGTGAAGTAGCTTGGCGTAACGGGAAGAGATAGGTCCATTTGGTATGACTGTCCTGCACGACCAGTATGAAGCGATTCTGCTTGAGTGATGGAGGCAGCGGGCCAATGAGGTCCACTGTCAACACTTCTCCGGGATGAAATGGGAACTGGCGAGGGGCTAGCAAACCGGCTGGACGTCTCTGCTCCTGTTTGTGCTGGGCACATACTTCACATTTACGAACATATAGGCAGACATCGGCTTTCATCTTCGGCCAGTAATAGGAGAGAGAAATTCTACTCATGGTTTTAAACATTCCTCGGTGACCGGCCTGTGGTTCGTCGTGTGCTTCCTTGAGTGCTTCCGCTCTTAGTTCCTTTGGAAGGACGCGTTTCCAGTTATTCTCATCTCTGGGTAACTTCGTGTTATCGGTACACAGTTTCCACAGAGTGAGTCCTTCCACCCTCCAAAGGGAATACTTTTGAGGCTGAGCCCTCACCTGGTCGCACATTCTGAGGTACCACTGGTCCTGGATTGGGGCACTGACTTCCAACAAATTCCAGGTTACCACACCTCGCGATAGAGCATCCGGGACAACGTGAGCCGAGCCTTTCCGGTGGATGACCTTGAAGTCATATTGCTGTAATCTCACTGCCCACCTCGCAAGCCTACCTACGGGATCCTTTAAGTTATGCAGCCATAACAGGCTGTGATGGTCTGTGATTACGGTGAAAGTGGAGCCTTCCAGATAGGGTCTGTGCTTCTCGACGGCCCATAATACGGCGAGACATTCCTTCTCGGTAGCTGTGAACTGTTGCTCAGACTTGGTCAGCGTACGGCTACCGTAAGCAATGACATGCTCCCCATCGTCCAAATCTTGCGACAGAACGCTTCCTAAGCCAACGTTGGATGCGTCCGTCTGAAGGACAAATGGTTTAGAGAAATCTGGACATGCTAGTACTGGGGCACAAGCAAGACATTCTTTTATCCGACAGAAAGAATCCTCTGCGGCAGGGGTCCACTCCCACTTGGAATTTTTTTTTAGCAAAGCAGTGATGGGTGACACCACTGTCGAGAAATCCTGGATAAATCTCCGATACCAAGATGCCATACCTAAGAATCGTCGGACCTCCTTTACTCTTTGCGGCCGGGGGAAGTTGATTATGGATTCCACCTTTTCGGGATCGACGTGCAGTCCGCTGTTGTCCACCACGTAGCCAAGGTACCGTAGCTCGGACCGAACAAACTGACACTTCTCCACGTTAAGGTACAGGGACGCCTCTCGCAATCTTCGGAAGATCTCTCCCAGGACCTCCAGGTGCTTCTGAAAAGTTGGAGTCACAATAATGATGTCATCCATGTACACAAAAACATAGGGCTCCAGGTCTGGTCCAAGTACTCTGTCTATAAGACGTTGCCAGGTGGCAGGGCTGTTATGCAAACCATACGGCATACGTGTAAATTGGAAGAGGCCACGGCCTGGAACAGTAAACGCTGTCTTCTCACGACTCGACTCTTCTACAGGTATCTGCCAGAACGCGTTTTTGATGTCTAACGAAGACAAATAACGACTGTCCCTAAGCCTATCTAGGATAGCGGAGACATACGGTATTGGGTAAGCGTCTTTCTTGGTTACCGCGTTGACACGCCTATAGTCGACCACGAAGCGATAGCCTCCAGAGGGTTTTTTCACCAGTAAGATAGGAGAGCTCCACGGACTGCGGGATGGTTCCACTATTCCTTCCTGTAGCATGGTGTCTAGCTCGTTATGTATCTCTTTCTGGACTATGGGTGACACAGGATAGTATCGTTGTTTGACCGGTTCGGCATCTGCGGTATCTATACGATGCTGGACTAAAGGTGTCGGAGCACGTTTGCCCATTTCGGCCGGCAGGTTTCTAGCGAGAAGTTCACTCAATCGTCTCTCTTGTTCAGTAGTTAAATTTTGACGGGTACGGAGTACCTTGAGAGATTCCACGGTGACTTCCATTTTGTCTGAAAAGGACCACGTCCCCGAGGACACATCTGGTACAAATTTCATCCGATCCCAGAAGTCTATGCCTAAGATAAGACTGGTCTTAACAGACGGCACCACCAATACGGACAGGACAATGCTACGATTCTGCAGAACGATAGGCAAATCTACCAATCCCCTAACCTTGCATTCCATGCCATTGGCGGTGACCACCTTTACGTGAGCTGGTTGTAACCGAAGTCCCAACTGTTGGATTCGTTGCCAACCGGCATCACCAAGGAAAGTTCTGGAAGCGCCGGAATCTAACAAGCCTTTCACGGGACGGCCAAGAATCTCGACCGTTAAGTAGGGACGACCATCTTCCCGACTACGAAATAAACGAGCAGCTTGAGGGTTTACGTTATCATTACCTGGTTGAATAGCCTGAGCTGAGGGGATTCTCCACCCGCGGCTATTTAGACGCGTGGACCCATAGCGTTTTCCGCCTTCTTGATACATCTTGGGGTGGTACACTGCGATGTCTGCACGCCTCTACGTCCACATTGAAAACAGAATGGAGTGTTCGGTGTAGGCGCTGGGCAGTCTCGGAAGCGATGACCTACCGCTCGGCAGTTCCAGCAAATAGTGTTAACGTCGGCTGCCTTAGGCGTCGGCGGCGCGGCACTGACTTCCTCAAGCCTGGCTTTCGACCGAACTGGACCACGGAAGGCTAAATCCGGTTCTAGGGAAAATCTTGCTGGTGGTGGCGGACGGAACCTATTCGACCGGTCGCGAGTCTCTTCCACTCGGCGTCCGAGCAATCGGATCTTCTCGACCGAGTCCAGAGTGTGGAGGCACAGCTTTTCCATCAGGTAGGGCAGGATGTTTTTCTTTATGACGGCTAGCTTCTCTGCCACGTCTACGGGGTATGACAAACGGCTGAAGAGGTGGTCGATTGCAGCCAGGTACAATCCCAGGGGTTCTGATTCCCCTTGGGTACGAGCCCTAATCTCGGTCATCAACCTATCGTCATAATCGCTGGGCTGGAACTCTCGGCGTAATTCGACTACTAATTCTTCCCAGGAATGTATTCGTCGCCTGGCAGATCGGAACCAAACCAGCGCAGCGCCCTTGAAGAGATCTACTGCCTCTGACCATAGGCACGCCTTGGACACGTTGCGAGCTACGCATAACTCCTCCACACGTTCCAGGAACGCCCCCAGGCTGGAGTCAGTCTCCTCGCCGGAGAAGAGTATGCCCCATTTTGCCACTGGCACATGCTTGCCAAGCATGCGGTCCTCCCTTACCATGGGTGGGGTAATCTCGACAGGGTTGTCCGCTTCCCATACTCCTAGGGCTTCGATGAGGCTGTCAAAACGTGTCTTCAACACGGCCAACCCATTGGTGGCTTCGACCAACCTAGGTCTGACTTCCTCCTCATCCGGTATGAGAGCGATGCGGCGATCTAGAAAGAGTAGCTGCCGGGAAATCGTACGTGCCTGCTCCGACTGTCCTTCGAAATCAGAAACCAATACCGTCAATGCTGACAGCCTATCGGTAATTAATGTTAATTCAGCCTCATTCGTAGCCATCTTAAGAACCTACAAGAAGTCGACAATATGTAGCGATGAATCGACCAAATTTCCTGCTAAGAAAACAATTTGACAAACCGAACCCTAAGCTCGACCAATGTGAATCGACTAAACCAACAAAAAGTTCAAGCAACCATTGACCAGGGAAAAAAGATGTAGATACTATGTAAGATGCTCTGAAGAAAAGCAACAACCTCCGTTTGAACGTTGGGTAGCACCTGAAATGCAAGCCTCAAGTTTCTGATAGGCCCCACGTTGGTTGCGCCAATTAATGTGACGTGCCAAAATAAGCAGGTGCACACCACTCGGCAGGCCTGACGCACTTACCGGGCCGGACCGACTCAGTGGAGATGGGGGGTGGGCTAAGTTGCGGCTCGTCTTCAGATGGTGGGCGCCACTTCGTTTCGAGTAGATGACCTGTAGGGGATATTGTAGAAGGAACGAAGAAATTCTACGTTGAATTATAACCCCAGTTCATGAGAGAGCAAAGATAGAAATTTATTATGTGAAAGAACGACTGACGACAAATGGACAATGGTGGACAAGACACAGCTTGAGAGACTTCAGTCGATAAACATGAGAAAACAACACAAATGGTTCATTGACAAAAATACAATATAAGAAAAATAGAAAATACTTGTTTAGTTAAATACGCTACCCTTGATGGGCGTACGGTACATTTAGTTTACACGTTCGCTCTTCTTGAGCCTATTGTGACAATACACAAATACTTAATAATAGTAAGGTAGAAAAATATGGAATAATCGGTAGGCCTTACAATGTAACTGTAGGTTAAAGCTTTTAAGCTCGGGCCTTCATGGGCACTGGGAGACTCTAAGCGACTAACCCTACGTCATGTAATTCCCTATCTCGGTCGGCCACGGACACTTTGAGATTCTAAGTACCCGTCAGTAACTTCTCGCCCTCACATTCGCCACGGAATAGGTTGAGGTTCAAAGCTACTACGGTACGTTAGTTAGTACATACAGAAGAGGCTACGTGCCTACCTAGCAAGACGAGTTGCCAGCAAATCCATCGGCTCTACCGGCCGTGACTATTGCTATCTTAAGACTAACAAGTTACTAAGATTACGCTACAACTAAACATGGGTTATGATACGGACTTAAATTTAAACACAAAATGGTGATCACCTTACACTGGTTGTTAAGATGCATGAGAATTATTACTAGTTAAACGCTGAATGCTAGTCTGTACGTCAGGCTTAAATCCGCTACAAGCGTGTGGGTATCAGACCCGGATGCTTTGATCGTACAGACCTTAACGGCTTAAATTATAATTACATTAACAGGGTTATACAAGGTTACTATACACTTAGCCTAGGGGATTTTCCCCCTGCACCGGCTTCTAGTTACAGGATAATGAATAACGCTCTACCTTGGTAGGCTTGTACACTGGTTCACTAAGTTAGCATATGGCCTAACTGAAATGTAAGCATGTAGGCTTCACGCCAGACACGTAAGTCTACATATGGTATGACTGAATAGTAAAGTTAATGTTCCACCATTCACTAAGTTAGCATATGGCCTAACTGAAATGTAAGCATGTAGGCTTCACGCCAGACACGTAAGTCTACATATGGTATGACTGAATAGTAAAGTTAAAGTTCCTCCACATGCTGGATAAGAGTTGACCAGGCTTTATGCACATGGGTAATTAGTGATTTCGAATTCGGGTATCTAAATGGTCAGCGAGGCCCTGCCTCTAGTGGCTCAATTACAGTACCGACATATCGGGGTTCTCGTGGACCGAACCTGGCTGGGGAAGTCTACGACGGAAATTCCCACGTGGTTGTCCGTGAAAATCCACCTCGCCGAGGAGCTTCCTAGATTAGGCCTAGGCTAGACTGACAGTCGCCTCGGATCGGATGCTGCTAGCCTAGAGGTCCGCTGCGTCGCACGCTCGCCCATCGGGAAAACTTCGACATGCCGGAAAATGTAGGCTAGACCCTCCGGAAAAATCCTATTTTCAAAGAGAAAATGGCCAATGTAATAAAACTATTTTCAACAAACGATACGTTAAGCCTAGAGACACATTCTCAGCTTCAACGCCAGATTAGATGGATGAACAAGGACTTACCACTGAATGGATTTACGAAATACAGGTTATTAAACCATGCTGCACGTAGAACGCCTCTGGTAGCTTACATGCTCGAGCAAAATGTAGCTCCGAAACACAAAGTTCTCTCAGGACTTCTCTCACGAAACAGACCAAATCTAACCTTCCTGTTGTGGCTCCTCAGCTATCGTCGTGCGATAGAGTCGAACGAAACTAGTGCTGCGCGGCGACACTTGGAACTTGCTCGGCTGCGTTAGGCTCTCACCGGCGGTGGAATGCGCGGGATTTCAAACGCCGTGCGGGACGTTCAAAACACTCGATCATCCGACGCTATGGAGAGGGGTCCCGTTGGCTCTGGCCAGCCTTCAGAACATGTGAGACGACCGGAATATCACTAGGGGCCAGCCCAGTGGATTCCCAGCCGTCACACTCCCCCCCCACAACACCAGAAAATGGGGTATTTTCTTTAACGATCAACCACAGGCTTGAGATCTACTACATGCCATCGTCCGCACGGTTGCCCTGCAAGGTTCTCAAGTTCAACGACCACGGAAGACACTTTGCGAGCAACGACAAATGGACCAATGTACTTTTTCGCAAGTTTAGCAGTGAAATAACGAGCTGCATCGGACAGAACGAAATTCCTTCTCCATACCCGATCGCCTACATTATAGTTAACAGCGGGTCTATGACGTAGATTGTACTGCTGTTCCTGCCGACGCTGGGCCTCCGATACATTTATGCGAACCCTTTCTCGAATGTTCTCTAACCCAACCCACCGTTCTTCTATACCCAGACGAGTTTCATTCCCCTGTGGGTCCCGTTCCTTCCGGTTTCGCCGTCCAGAGAGACCTAGTTCCCTCCCTAGTTGGAGATAGGCGGGGGTGTATTGGGTAGTTTCGTGTCGACTGGTACGTAGAACATATTGGATTTGGGGCAAGAGTACATCCCATCGACGTTGATTCTCTCCCACGAAAATCGCTAAGATGTTTCCTACCTCCTTGTTCATTCTCTCCACGGGGTTAGCCTGGGGATGGTAGTATGGCGTGAACTGTACCTCGACTCCGTAAGCCTCGAGGGCTTCCCTGAATTCTCTACTGACTAGTTGTCGTCCATTGTCGACAATAAGGAGACGAGGTGCTCCTTGTTCTAGAAATACTGAATTGATGAGGGGTTGCAATACATGTTGTGAAGTAGCTTGGCGTAACGGGAAGAGATAGGTCCATTTGGTATGACTGTCCTGCACGACCAGTATGAAGCGATTCTGCTTGAGTGATGGAGGCAGCGGGCCAATGAGGTCCACTGTCAACACTTCTCCGGGATGAAATGGGAACTGGCGAGGGGCTAGCAAACCGGCTGGACGTCTCTGCTCCTGTTTGTGCTGGGCACATACTTCACATTTACGAACATATAGGCAGACATCGGCTTTCATCTTCGGCCAGTAATAGGAGAGAGAAATTCTACTCATGGTTTTAAACATTCCTCGGTGACCGGCCTGTGGTTCGTCGTGTGCTTCCTTGAGTGCTTCCGCTCTTAGTTCCTTTGGAAGGACGCGTTTCCAGTTATTCTCATCTCTGGGTAACTTCGTGTTATCGGTACACAGTTTCCACAGAGTGAGTCCTTCCACCCTCCAAAGGGAATACTTTTGAGGCTGAGCCCTCACCTGGTCGCACATTCTGAGGTACCACTGGTCCTGGATTGGGGCACTGACTTCCAACAAATTCCAGGTTACCACACCTCGCGATAGAGCATCCGGGACAACGTGAGCCGAGCCTTTCCGGTGGATGACCTTGAAGTCATATTGCTGTAATCTCACTGCCCACCTCGCAAGCCTACCTACGGGATCCTTTAAGTTATGCAGCCATAACAGGCTGTGATGGTCTGTGATTACGGTGAAAGTGGAGCCTTCCAGATAGGGTCTGTGCTTCTCGACGGCCCATAATACGGCGAGACATTCCTTCTCGGTAGCTGTGAACTGTTGCTCAGACTTGGTCAGCGTACGGCTACCGTAAGCAATGACATGCTCCCCATCGTCCAAATCTTGCGACAGAACGCTTCCTAAGCCAACGTTGGATGCGTCCGTCTGAAGGACAAATGGTTTAGAGAAATCTGGACATGCTAGTACTGGGGCACAAGCAAGACATTCTTTTATCCGACAGAAAGAATCCTCTGCGGCAGGGGTCCACTCCCACTTGGAATTTTTTTTTAGCAAAGCAGTGATGGGTGACACCACTGTCGAGAAATCCTGGATAAATCTCCGATACCAAGATGCCATACCTAAGAATCGTCGGACCTCCTTTACTCTTTGCGGCCGGGGGAAGTTGATTATGGATTCCACCTTTTCGGGATCGACGTGCAGTCCGCTGTTGTCCACCACGTAGCCAAGGTACCGTAGCTCGGACCGAACAAACTGACACTTCTCCACGTTAAGGTACAGGGACGCCTCTCGCAATCTTCGGAAGATCTCTCCCAGGACCTCCAGGTGCTTCTGAAAAGTTGGAGTCACAATAATGATGTCATCCATGTACACAAAAACATAGGGCTCCAGGTCTGGTCCAAGTACTCTGTCTATAAGACGTTGCCAGGTGGCAGGGCTGTTATGCAAACCATACGGCATACGTGTAAATTGGAAGAGGCCACGGCCTGGAACAGTAAACGCTGTCTTCTCACGACTCGACTCTTCTACAGGTATCTGCCAGAACGCGTTTTTGATGTCTAACGAAGACAAATAACGACTGTCCCTAAGCCTATCTAGGATAGCGGAGACATACGGTATTGGGTAAGCGTCTTTCTTGGTTACCGCGTTGACACGCCTATAGTCGACCACGAAGCGATAGCCTCCAGAGGGTTTTTTCACCAGTAAGATAGGAGAGCTCCACGGACTGCGGGATGGTTCCACTATTCCTTCCTGTAGCATGGTGTCTAGCTCGTTATGTATCTCTTTCTGGACTATGGGTGACACAGGATAGTATCGTTGTTTGACCGGTTCGGCATCTGCGGTATCTATACGATGCTGGACTAAAGGTGTCGGAGCACGTTTGCCCATTTCGGCCGGCAGGTTTCTAGCGAGAAGTTCACTCAATCGTCTCTCTTGTTCAGTAGTTAAATTTTGACGGGTACGGAGTACCTTGAGAGATTCCACGGTGACTTCCATTTTGTCTGAAAAGGACCACGTCCCCGAGGACACATCTGGTACAAATTTCATCCGATCCCAGAAGTCTATGCCTAAGATAAGACTGGTCTTAACAGACGGCACCACCAATACGGACAGGACAATGCTACGATTCTGCAGAACGATAGGCAAATCTACCAATCCCCTAACCTTGCATTCCATGCCATTGGCGGTGACCACCTTTACGTGAGCTGGTTGTAACCGAAGTCCCAACTGTTGGATTCGTTGCCAACCGGCATCACCAAGGAAAGTTCTGGAAGCGCCGGAATCTAACAAGCCTTTCACGGGACGGCCAAGAATCTCGACCGTTAAGTAGGGACGACCATCTTCCCGACTACGAAATAAACGAGCAGCTTGAGGGTTTACGTTATCATTACCTGGTTGAATAGCCTGAGCTGAGGGGATTCTCCACCCGCGGCTATTTAGACGCGTGGACCCATAGCGTTTTCCGCCTTCTTGATACATCTTGGGGTGGTACACTGCGATGTCTGCACGCCTCTACGTCCACATTGAAAACAGAATGGAGTGTTCGGTGTAGGCGCTGGGCAGTCTCGGAAGCGATGACCTACCGCTCGGCAGTTCCAGCAAATAGTGTTAACGTCGGCTGCCTTAGGCGTCGGCGGCGCGGCACTGACTTCCTCAAGCCTGGCTTTCGACCGAACTGGACCACGGAAGGCTAAATCCGGTTCTAGGGAAAATCTTGCTGGTGGTGGCGGACGGAACCTATTCGACCGGTCGCGAGTCTCTTCCACTCGGCGTCCGAGCAATCGGATCTTCTCGACCGAGTCCAGAGTGTGGAGGCACAGCTTTTCCATCAGGTAGGGCAGGATGTTTTTCTTTATGACGGCTAGCTTCTCTGCCACGTCTACGGGGTATGACAAACGGCTGAAGAGGTGGTCGATTGCAGCCAGGTACAATCCCAGGGGTTCTGATTCCCCTTGGGTACGAGCCCTAATCTCGGTCATCAACCTATCGTCATAATCGCTGGGCTGGAACTCTCGGCGTAATTCGACTACTAATTCTTCCCAGGAATGTATTCGTCGCCTGGCAGATCGGAACCAAACCAGCGCAGCGCCCTTGAAGAGATCTACTGCCTCTGACCATAGGCACGCCTTGGACACGTTGCGAGCTACGCATAACTCCTCCACACGTTCCAGGAACGCCCCCAGGCTGGAGTCAGTCTCCTCGCCGGAGAAGAGTATGCCCCATTTTGCCACTGGCACATGCTTGCCAAGCATGCGGTCCTCCCTTACCATGGGTGGGGTAATCTCGACAGGGTTGTCCGCTTCCCATACTCCTAGGGCTTCGATGAGGCTGTCAAAACGTGTCTTCAACACGGCCAACCCATTGGTGGCTTCGACCAACCTAGGTCTGACTTCCTCCTCATCCGGTATGAGAGCGATGCGGCGATCTAGAAAGAGTAGCTGCCGGGAAATCGTACGTGCCTGCTCCGACTGTCCTTCGAAATCAGAAACCAATACCGTCAATGCTGACAGCCTATCGGTAATTAATGTTAATTCAGCCTCATTCGTAGCCATCTTAAGAACCTACAAGAAGTCGACAATATGTAGCGATGAATCGACCAAATTTCCTGCTAAGAAAACAATTTGACAAACCGAACCCTAAGCTCGACCAATGTGAATCGACTAAACCAACAAAAAGTTCAAGCAACCATTGACCAGGGAAAAAAGATGTAGATACTATGTAAGATGCTCTGAAGAAAAGCAACAACCTCCGTTTGAACGTTGGGTAGCACCTGAAATGCAAGCCTCAAGTTTCTGATAGGCCCCACGTTGGTTGCGCCAATTAATGTGACGTGCCAAAATAAGCAGGTGCACACCACTCGGCAGGCCTGACGCACTTACCGGGCCGGACCGACTCAGTGGAGATGGGGGGTGGGCTAAGTTGCGGCTCGTCTTCAGATGGTGGGCGCCACTTCGTTTCGAGTAGATGACCTGTAGGGGATATTGTAGAAGGAACGAAGAAATTCTACGTTGAATTATAACCCCAGTTCATGAGAGAGCAAAGATAGAAATTTATTATGTGAAAGAACGACTGACGACAAATGGACAATGGTGGACAAGACACAGCTTGAGAGACTTCAGTCGATAAACATGAGAAAACAACACAAATGGTTCATTGACAAAAATACAATATAAGAAAAATAGAAAATACTTGTTTAGTTAAATACGCTACCCTTGATGGGCGTACGGTACATTTAGTTTACACGTTCGCTCTTCTTGAGCCTATTGTGACAATACACAAATACTTAATAATAGTAAGGTAGAAAAATATGGAATAATCGGTAGGCCTTACAATGTAACTGTAGGTTAAAGCTTTTAAGCTCGGGCCTTCATGGGCACTGGGAGACTCTAAGCGACTAACCCTACGTCATGTAATTCCCTATCTCGGTCGGCCACGGACACTTTGAGATTCTAAGTACCCGTCAGTAACTTCTCGCCCTCACATTCGCCACGGAATAGGTTGAGGTTCAAAGCTACTACGGTACGTTAGTTAGTACATACAGAAGAGGCTACGTGCCTACCTAGCAAGACGAGTTGCCAGCAAATCCATCGGCTCTACCGGCCGTGACTATTGCTATCTTAAGACTAACAAGTTACTAAGATTACGCTACAACTAAACATGGGTTATGATACGGACTTAAATTTAAACACAAAATGGTGATCACCTTACACTGGTTGTTAAGATGCATGAGAATTATTACTAGTTAAACGCTGAATGCTAGTCTGTACGTCAGGCTTAAATCCGCTACAAGCGTGTGGGTATCAGACCCGGATGCTTTGATCGTACAGACCTTAACGGCTTAAATTATAATTACATTAACAGGGTTATACAAGGTTACTATACACTTAGCCTAGGGGATTTTCCCCCTGCACCGGCTTCTAGTTACAGGATAATGAATAACGCTCTACCTTGGTAGGCTTGTACACTGGTTCACTAAGTTAGCATATGGCCTAACTGAAATGTAAGCATGTAGGCTTCACGCCAGACACGTAAGTCTACATATGGTATGACTGAATAGTAAAGTTAATGTTCCACCATTCACTAAGTTAGCATATGGCCTAACTGAAATGTAAGCATGTAGGCTTCACGCCAGACACGTAAGTCTACATATGGTATGACTGAATAGTAAAGTTAAAGTTCCTCCACATGCTGGATAAGAGTTGACCAGGCTTTATGCACATGGGTAATTAGTGATTTCGAATTCGGGTATCTAAATGGTCAGCGAGGCCCTGCCTCTAGTGGCTCAATTACAGTACCGACATATCGGGGTTCTCGTGGACCGAACCTGGCTGGGGAAGTCTACGACGGAAATTCCCACGTGGTTGTCCGTGAAAATCCACCTCGCCGAGGAGCTTCCTAGATTAGGCCTAGGCTAGACTGACAGTCGCCTCGGATCGGATGCTGCTAGCCTAGAGGTCCGCTGCGTCGCACGCTCGCCCATCGGGAAAACTTCGACATGCCGGAAAATGTAGGCTAGACCCTCCGGAAAAATCCTATTTTCAAAGAGAAAATGGCCAATGTAATAAAACTATTTTCAACAAACGATACGTTAAGCCTAGAGACACATTCTCAGCTTCAACGCCAGATTAGATGGATGAACAAGGACTTACCACTGAATGGATTTACGAAATACAGGTTATTAAACCATGCTGCACGTAGAACGCCTCTGGTAGCTTACATGCTCGAGCAAAATGTAGCTCCGAAACACAAAGTTCTCTCAGGACTTCTCTCACGAAACAGACCAAATCTAACCTTCCTGTTGTGGCTCCTCAGCTATCGTCGTGCGATAGAGTCGAACGAAACTAGTGCTGCGCGGCGACACTTGGAACTTGCTCGGCTGCGTTAGGCTCTCACCGGCGGTGGAATGCGCGGGATTTCAAACGCCGTGCGGGACGTTCAAAACACTCGATCATCCGACGCTATGGAGAGGGGTCCCGTTGGCTCTGGCCAGCCTTCAGAACATGTGAGACGACCGGAATATCACTAGGGGCCAGCCCAGTGGATTCCCAGCCGTCACAATACCTTGTCGGCATTACAGCAACACAACTTAAGTACGCTGACAATCGAGAGAAAACACCTATACTCCATCTCACGTCGCATGAAACGCGGATTCCTTGGCCACCTCTATGAAAATAAATCCACACCCTCTCGGAAAACTTCAGTCAACACGTACCGATGAAATGTCCAAACGCACCCTAAATGTACTTCCTAACCTAAGTGCCATCGATAGCACATAAATAAAGTACTAAACAAACTTTCCTATAGGATATCAGTCAGGCTGAAGGCCATAAAGCTACCTTAAACGTAAAGTAAATCTAAAATTTAATATAACCAACAAGAACATTTCATCGTACCCTCTACGCTGCACAAGCCCAAGATGACATAAACACCTAATACGTAATGTCAGGGCGGCCGCCCTTACACAACATATATCCGACTAAGGGAACCGTATAAAACAGGCTAGCGTGAACGGAGTATAGATCGCTCTCCCTTTTTGCCAACGTCAAGTATCGGCCATACAACGCCCAAAAAGTCGTCGTCAGCATTCCACCGCACAAATCCATGACATGTTTCCATATCATAGAAAAGAACAAAACTCTGCCAACAAGCAGACCCAATAAAACTCAACAAATCATGAGATCACTCATGTCCAAAGCAATCACCTCAAAATCAAAATCAATGAGGAAATACAATTTTCTTTTCAAAATCCACGAAACATCAACTATCAACGACACCACCAATATTGTGACCATAAAGTCACCAAATAGTCAAGTCAACGACAACAAAACATCTCGTTCAGACACATCGCATAACGACCTCAATATTCAATAATTGTGACCATAAAGTCACCAAATAAAAGTTATCTTAGTAACTACATCCCAATTCCATAATTCCACATTGTATTATTCCAATAATCAATTATTGTGACCATGAAGTCACCTGAATAAATGTACCTTATACATCCACATCGCGATTATTCCCGCTACCTCGGGCGATAACCTCTCATTCCACCACATGCACGGAACCCAGTGAGCTAGCAGTGACCTCACGAAACCACGCCAAATACAGTAGGCCCTAAGGCTTTTCGCTAATACAGAACACACACTGCGTGGGGACTCAGCGATGCGGCAAACCTGGTGACTTGACTTGACAATAACAAAACGGCCAGCTTGACTGACACGTTGAAACAGAGTCTAAAGCAAGGTCCGTCGATCCCCTGGCGTAGGCTCTGTCAACCTTAAAGTAGTTCGACGAGTCCAAGTCAGGGGATTTACGGACCTTGAGTCTAAAGGGGCTGTTTCATGTATGCGTCCAATCCGTGCGATACAAACAATACACTTTTAAAATGTCTAATACATCTCTTAAGATTCGCTAAAACGAGACAGCTAGACAGGTCCTAACAAGAAAGCCCATCTCGTGACGACATCCGATGAGTGAAAGGTTAAAGGACATCGAAACCCTAGCTCTATTTAATATCCATAACATCTATTGATTTATTTTAAAAATTATAGCGAAAACTAGAACCCTCATACACACTCCAGGAATTAGCTATACATTTTGTTCGAGTTGATAATATTCCCTTGAGCGCGGCCGTTTTTTATGGTCGTGACGTAGCATTTACTAGTCCCGTGCCGCTAGCATCGGCGGGAGACGCGATATGTCATGCTCGCGTCTATTTACCCTGTCATAGCAAACGAACTATTAGCGGTAGCTCACTGAACTCAATTACACGTTAATCTGCAATGTTTTCTCGTCCTAATCAATGCTTGAACGAGAAGAATATCTAACTGACGTAATGGGAAAAACTGATTTTAAATAAGCCAAGTTTTCCGTATTAACTCGCATATTTCAAAGTCTGGTTAGTATATTTTGCAACGACATTTTTGCCATTTTAGAAGGCTTGACATAATACGACATGCATGAAGAATGATTAAAAAAATACGGTATGTCGATATTAAAGATAACCCGCAAGCAGTGATTTAATGAATAAGTGTTGGTATTTGACATTTACCTGGGCAACTAGCCTGGCTGGAGAAGGTTGTCAGCGGCGGCTAGGAGGTAGTCGGTCCGCAAAGCATTTCCAAAAACATCAGATCAATGTCGATTTACTGCTGCAGATCATAACTATAATGTTCAGCTTATAGAGAGTTCTGATATTTTGAATATACTATATAATTTGTATTTACTAATAGAAAAGTCTGTATGTACCCTGCCCAGGGCCAACATTCTTCACGTGACTACGAGTTATTTTGGTATTAGGATAAGTGGCTGACAGGTGGGGGAGGGGGGATGTCTGAGGGCTGGTAGTAGCACTAAATTGCAACGACAACATCATGACAAAAAAAACTCGAAATAACTATTCATTTAGGGATGCCGACTGCCAATAGCGGGTATCGAACCGACAACCTGGCGAATGAGAGGCTTGTGTGCTACCACATTTGAGTAGTGTATATACTCAAAGCTAAACTATCAGCTATTATACATTGTACTTTGTACATTTTCCCTATTGTACAATATATTGGGTACAATTATACTCAAAGCTAAAACATTGTACTTTGAACTTTATCCCTATTGTACACTAACATACTGGGTACAATTTGTCTGATAATTATTATTTTCATGTTCTGCTGGTTAATGTTTTTGGAATGTGTACTAAACGATAGCACGTCAAGAGTAGCTAGACAACACCAACACTGGAAGCGCAGTGCGGGCGTAAAAACAGTGATACAACGTGAATACATATCACATAACTGTACGCACATCCTAGCACAAATTACAAAACCGTTTTTTTTTAATAATTCTTCATGCATGTCGTATTATGTCAAGCCTTCCAAAATGGCAAAAATGTCGTCGCAAAATATACTAACCAGACTTTGAAATATGCGAGTTAATACGGAAAACTTGGCTTATTTAAAATCAATTTTTCCCATTACGTAAGTTAGATATTCTTCTCGTTGAAGCATTAAGTAGGACGAGAAAACATTGCAGATTAACGTGTGATTGAGTTCAGTGAGCTACCGCTAATAGTTCGTTTGCTATGACAGGGTAGATAGACGCGCGTACGACATATCGCGTCTCCCGCCGATGCTAGCGGCACGGGACTAGTAAAAGCTACGTCACGACCATAAAAAACGGCCGCGCTCAAGGGAATATTATCAACTCGAAAATAATGTATAGCTAATTCCTGGAGTGGCTATGAGGGTTCTAGTTTTCGCTATAATTTTTAAAATAAATCAATATATGTTATGGATATTAAATAGAGCTATGGTTTCGATGTCCTTTAAACTAGTTTAACTCTTGTCGCACGCAACGAATCGCACGCACCAACGCATCAATCGCATTAGATAGGGGCTGTGATTGGATGAACCGAAAAATCGATCGGATCATATGGATCGCAAACATAGAACGGCCCATTTAGCATATGACATGACAGTGGCTTTCAGTCGTCATGGAAGTGATAAGTGAGGTTATGGATTTCATTTTATAACCATTTTTAAGTTGCAACACCTTTTCTAGGCTTCTTGCAGGTGACGTCAGAAACTGGAACTGGTGGCTGTCTCCATGGTTACAACTTATTATCTCATATCAGCAAAGTTATTTTGTTGATAGCCTGGTAACTGTTCAATTAATTTTTTCATTGTTGTGCTGGCTTGCAAGAAAAGTAATCTTGATATAATATACGTGACGTCACACACAATATTGACAGCCATACGTCCGTATAGGAGACTCAAACTAACAAAAGATACCGATAGAGGTGGCTCAGCGGTAAGACGCGAGACTCTAATTCGAGAGGTCGCCGGTTCGATTCCGGCCACCGGCAGTCCTGACTGAAGGTTTTTTCCGAGGTTTTCCTCAGTCGTAAAAGCGAATGCTGGGATTGAGTCATACTATCAGCCCTCGGACAATCCTTCCCAACTATCCAAACACCCTAATAACCTAGTTAGTCACCTGAAGAGGGGCACATCAGGTAAAGCTGGTGTGCACCCTAGAACGGTTATTCCTACAAAAATTATTATTATTATTATTATTATTATTATTATTATTATTATTATTATTATTATTATTATTATTATTATTATTATTATTAACAATAGATAGCGCTGCTAAGCTACCCGCTTATCTGTGCCATTGATGGTTTCAACAAATCAACGATGAGTAATTTCCCCCCCTAGAAGTTTATTTGCTTGCCACCAGATTGCATAGTCGGTTTTGAGTGGCCTATATTCGACATCGTAGTTCCTACACTTAGCGGCCATCATGTCGTACACTAGTCATTGTTGTATTGCATGACGAGAATATGATTTTATCAAATTAAAACTTAACTAATATTCATCCAAATATACAATAATTCAGTTGCTATTAAATGAGAATACATACATACTAAAGGTTTAGACAATCGCAGGTGAAATAAAAATACGGCCATGTGGGAAACAGCGAGTAAACAGGAGTAAACCTGCTAGGTCTGGCGATAATGGACAGAAACTCTTTGATGTTTCCATATTCTTGATGCTTATTTCTTTGTCTACCACAATGACTATAGTGTACGGGATGGTGGCCACTATATTGTGTAGAAACTGCGATATCTAATGTACGGGAGCATGGCTGCCGACAATGTCCAGACGTTACGTGCGTATGACGAAGCCCTACTGGCCAGATAGCTTCTTATCCACTGTTACCTTCAGCATTCACAACATATATCTTGGCTAATACTTACTAATGAGCTAATCACGAAAGAAAGTTAATACACTTTCCCGATGTATAATTCCCCGAAAATAACTACTTCAAGTAGTAAATACTTCAAGTATGAATTTTTATGTAAGGAGATAATCACGAAAGAAAGTGAATATACACTTTCCCTATGTGTATTTCCCCGCAAATAAATTGTATCTTTAAACTCGATGTTCGTGCAGGTCCGCAGAGAGTTTAGCGCACTTACCGCGTATTACAAAGAACTTGCTTACCAAGGAAGCGTCAGGTGCAAGATACTCCAGCGCTTCCGTCACGCGGGGTATATATATTGAAGGTAGTGTGGTATGTGCTAGATCCATCATCTGCTCGTACAGATTAAAAACTCCGTCCCTAATCGTTAGCAGTGCGTTCACACGCTGTTCTTGTGTTTCGCAATCTCACTCCCTGCGAGTAAATCACACCACAAAGTAATTCCAAAGTTTCTCCGAGAGAGAAAAAGCGGTGAATTATAGGCCAGCGCGCATTTTAAAAACAAATTTCCTAATCTGTGTTCCAAAAGAAGATGAATTCCTTTTTAAAGCTTTTGTGAAAAATGTTATGAGCTTAAATGGAATTTAGCTTCCAATTTTGTTTTAATTTAATTTCGTTGAGTCATTTAGAGCTATTTCTGGCGTTATTTACAAAATAGCGAAGAATGCCTTAAAAAATCTAAGCACGCTGTTACTAATTCTGCGTTCAAATGGTCAGGAGAGCGTTTGTTGTATGCATGTTATCAAGTCATTTATCATTGTCATAGATTAAAAGAGTGTTATTATGTAGACACAATTTCATCATTCACTGATATAATGGCAACCATCTTACAAAAAGCGTTCTTTAAAATGATAGAAATCGGACACTGATGTGTCAAGTAAATTTTAATTTATCACTTATTCAGCAGAAACTGACTTATGGCGAAAATAAGAATCAATACGAACCTTACCTATTTTTACAAATACTTTTTTCTTCCAAGCAGTGGCCAGGTTTTAAAGCAGGAAAGTAAAAAATAAGCAGTATTTTGTCATTTGTTGCTGGTTCATACTTTCGATATTTAACACTTCCACGGTTTTTTGACTTTCGCACCTTTGGCTTGTACACGTTTGTACTTTTACATTTTCTGGGAATTGCACTTTAACGTGGTTACATGTTTTCGGGCCTTTCTTATCCCAATTAAAATCGGTGTATTTTTTAATAACGTCGTGTTATTTCCTGATGGTTAAGAGTGTAGCCTAATGTGCCGTCCGACCCGGTGATATGTCTGCCCCACTCTAACCGGCGCTGCTTATATACAGTCACGCCGTCGCACATCAAACTTTCATGGCACGTTTTAACTCCTCGTTTCACTTCCTGGACGTGTTCGCAAAACGAGCTACGACTACGAAAACTCAATCAAGAGGACTCGTTACTTTTTACCTTATTTTTAATTCATCCTGTAAGTGGCTGTTCGAGCAGATATGGCAGGTTTAATCTTCTAAACGAACCATTAGAAGGATTTAAAACTTTCATTATACAATATCTCCTATCTCGTCATAGAGACCTTAAACATGCTTTACAAACCAACCTGCCAGCGAGGACACTATTTGCTCCTTTGTGATTCAAATCTATTCAGCACTAGTTGTCATTGAATTGACAAAAACATTTTTACTTCCCTCATCCTTGAAGCTTGATAATTTCCGTTTATTTTCGTTACCTCTCTGTCTTGATCAAACTCACATTCGTTCACATCATCATAATGTTTGCTACTTAAATATGTTGTCGTGTAGTGTTTTGTTATGAGAAGTAACGCACGCGCCATGATTGTGGCATACGAAATACATATCTAGTTGTGTCAAAGGAAGATCGTGCAACGAATGACTTTTTAATTTAAACACGTCGTTTTTGTAGCTGTTGTAACACTCAGGACGGTTAACTAGGGTATACCAATCACCCGGTTGGGCAAAGTAGAATGGAAGGTCTGGGGGGAAGGCCCCTCAGCCAGTGTGGGTCCGGGCGGACAGCCCCAGCAATTTTTTCGATTGTTATAGTGTGGTTGTTTAACGAGTTTTGGGCATGTTTTTTTGATAACAATTGGTACTGATGACCGGTATGTCAAAATGGTCTACTCTCGATTTTTTACCCGGGTAATTACCCGGGTTGCCAACCCCTTGTTACGGCCATGGTATAACACTTCTTAAAATGTTAGATTTATAGTGCAAATAAAAGTTCAAATGTTATTGTGATTAAACATATTATCACTAAAAGCCAAGTAACCTTTTTGAAGCCATGCATATTGATGACGGCGCAACTAACCGCTACGTCAGTGGGGGGGAATGTCTAGTCAGCTGTGTTCCCAGACACGCAGTGCATCAATGGTGGGATAGATTACATGAGATAGTGCTTAGCAGGACACATGTTATCCAACATCCCTTCTTACTTGAAATAGGTAATTTCATTACATGACATATCAAAAGTTTTTTAATACCAATCCAGCGCCAGGAGGGACAATTGTTATCACTAGTTGCGCTACCGTCCGCCCCAAACCCAAAAATCCCCAAAGCTAAGGTTACAGTTGGAACGGTTGCACAAAGAACCGCAGAGCGCCACCAGTCACGCAGACTACGGCTTACTACTTCAAATACATCTCACAAACTATCTACTTAAATCAAAATTGGTAAACAGAGTTATACAAAGACAGCTGTTCTATTATGGTAATACGTTGAAAATGAGTACTTTCTGTATTATCCTAATCGTATAAGTACTTCAGAAATACATCACAATCTGGTTCCAACGCGCCGGCACATTAAAAAAACATAACTGGTACAATAATTAGGATAAAGTAACGATACTTCTTTAATAGAAAAAGGAATCGTTGACTAAAGCCTGGCAAAAAAATTCCATGAAGCCGACTAAGGTCCAGTCTTACAATGTCCCAATAACTACTTATTCGTCGAATAGCTTGTTTTCTCCATGGCAACCACCAATCAAAACCCTTGAAATCCTCCAAATAGCTTAATTGCTACAAATAACTTTCTTATTAGGAGATTGTAAGACTGGCCCTAATTGTTGTCTTTGTAACTTTAGAGATTTGTTTTTTAAGTTTTTGTCAGTATCTTGTAAACCTATCCATGCAACTGACCAATTATCGAAATCTTATTTCCAACAAGACATTATTGACTGCACAGATACGATTTAACGGTATGGCTTTGTTTTGAAAATGTCTGTCCTAACGATTAAAAATATTTGCTACTTGCTATGTTACATTAAATAGGCTACATTTGCTTATAAAAGCTTTATATACAACTGTATGAATCGTAATATACCAATTTCATATTATAGAATTTCAACATTAAGTTTACCTTTTTCACTGTAACATTTTATTTAAATTATAAACAATACAAATAACAGTGAGTATTAAATTACCAGAATTGTTAGCTCTTAACACTTTAACATAGATAGTTAACACAAAATGAAAAAGAAGGAACACAAGATGTAGATGAAGAAAAAAGTAAAAAAAAACCTTTTCGGGAAGTTTTTCTACACCGAGTATTTTATGACATCGCAATCTGTGTTTTTGTTATCATCCATGTCCAGGTGTTAGTGGGGGGGGGGGGGGGGGGGAGGGGGGTGCACCTCTGAGAATGGGCGAGAAGGACTCTAACCCTGGTCGGCATAAAACGTCACGCAAGTATTCGCGCCCGCACCCGAACAGAATGGAGGAGTGCTCCACTAACGCAGCGTGGCGGACAAAAGAACAACCTCTGCAGGAACAGAGCACAAAGCTTTCTGCTCGAGTGAAAGGAATACGGATTCTCTCTCTCTCTCTCTCTCTCTCTCTCTCTCTATCTCTCCCCCTCACGCTCTCCCTCTCTCTTCATCTATCGCAACTATTAAAGTTGATACTGCACGCGAGAGTAAAATATGATGAGATAAAACAGAAACAAAAGCGGGAATGTATCCTCAGCAGCATTTAGACAGTTAAAGAAGTTTGATTTATTTAATAGCAAGTTGTTAAAAAATGTATACAGAAATCGGGCATCTAGAAGTAATTAAATAAGTAAATATAAAATCTAAGAACGTGTACGCTAATGATTGATGAAATTATATTGAGGCATTGTGAGAGATGTATAAACATAAATCTTACATGAATAGTATAATAACTGTAATATTAATGTAGGGAGTTAGTTGAAAAATTAATGAATAATAAAGTTATAATTTAGAATATACGTGGAGTTTATACGTCATTCGGGAGCAATTACATAGGACAGCTTCCCGTATAGATGAAGAGAAAGCTGAAAAGCAGCAGTTTGAATCTTGTTGTCTTGCGTTTAAAACCATGTTGAATGTTAAAATGTGAATTGTGTAATATCACGGAAAATTACGCATTCGTATCATGACTGAAAAATGTTACAAAACATTAAACAAGTTTAAAACAAGCTAGAAGTGGTTTCTCAAGAACTACAGACTACATAAAAACATAAATTCAAGCATTGAGCTCGATATGGGTGCTGTCTCGAAACACGATGATCGAAGTCCTGCGCAAAAATCTGTTCAACTTCTCCTCTAACCATCGATAGTCATGTTTTCCATAATAACGCGAAAACGATTTGTTCCACGGCTTCAGTAAAGCTTGTGCACTTACGTTTTACAAAGCCACAGTATTCTTTGTTCGTGGAAGTCAGCTAACTCTCCACTTCCACGTTCGATTTATTACCGATATCCTAGTTAGCATAGCAGACCAGTTGAGCTAAGCACTAGCGAGATAGTTCTCTCGTGAATAATGGAAACAAGGGTAATTTATGTATAGCTAGAACATAATTGTATTTAGGTTTGTACTACTCGCCATGTACAATCAAGACAAGAGGTTCGCGAGGGTGGGGGATGCTGGAGGAAGCTCTCACGGGGCTGGGAGACCGGAAGGACTTAAAAGGATTGGCCCAGTACTAATACTCGAGACTCAAACTTCAGAAGGGGTTTGTGGATACTGTAGGCCTATACTCGAACAATAGTTTTACGTCAGAGAAAAATCTTTTGCAAACATTATTAAGTTGTACCACCAATGTAATAAGTCTCATGCTAACGCCAGGGTTCCGTTTCTATCGTTCCTTTCATGCATTCCGTGTTTAACGATAATCAACGATTCCTGTCGTTCTTTCATACACTTGTAAAGGCGGTGTTCTTCTTGTACAACATCCTGGGTGTTGGGTTAATACACGGTCTTCAAATATCACTTATGAACCTGTTTCAAGAAGATGTTACGAAAGACAGAAATATAAAATAGAGTTTGTATTATTGGACTTTGCTATTTTGTTGGCATAAGACTATAGCACTATTTCGAGTATTTACGTCAATTGGAACAACGTGTAACTGTCATTCAACCAACTAATGTTTTCTGAAATGCAGATAATAATGAGCAGCCTAATGTTTCTAATATTTTAATCGTTTTCTTCTAGCAGAAATCGTGTTAATACATCATAGTGTGATCCATTGGTCCGGCACCAGCAATCCTATATGCATATGATTCACAGATTGTTTCTTGTGATGTCTTCAATAACTTTCTCTATATGCTCTGGCTAGATCACGCTGGAGCAACCTCTCGCCATTTGAAGCATTGCGTATCATTTTGTAGGCGCGGGCAGACAAAATGTACCTTCTAGCTAAGGATCACTGGGACTAAAGTCGTCGCAAAACAACTTCGGTAATGCTTTCGTTATTAATCAATGACGTGTTTACGGTCTCGGCCAACCCGAGCAGGTATTTGAATTAGCCACGGCCGCTGGTTGGTTGCCGCTCACCCACCCGTGACGGAAGCATTACCGAAGCTGTTGTACGACGCCTTTACCTGTATATGTCTGGTAGTCTCCGTAATCTATATCGATGCTATTAGTTCACAACGAAGTCCTTCATGTCAAGTACCTTTGGTGCCGCCTTTCGATCGCGTTCGCTTCGTGCACTCCAACACAAAGTATGAAGAGTGTATGAAGCTGCACGATCTTACTTCGAGCATGCTCTGGAAGCTTCGGACCACAGGAATGGCGGGATTAGATCAGATGATCGATATACTTACTGACCATGTAGATCACGTGGTCGTGCAGGATCAAGTTCAGAACAGTTTCTTACCGCACATATGTCACTGATAAGGGCGAAAGGTGGGATTGAGTCCTACAAACAACTCTCACAAATTCCTTCTCAAATATACAAGTACCTAGTGTTTCGGTTGCAAAGAGGCAGACCAGGTAAAGCCGAAGGCTACCTATCAGTAGGCGTAGTCAGCCAATATTAAAACCCCACGAATTTAACATATTTTGGTCATATCATCAATAACGCCACCCCACACTGAAAAAGTGACACTCCTATTTTGGATTCGTGAGAGCTCAATACTGTATGAAAATGTTTTGTTATGTTGAAATAATTATAATTCTTATTGTTAATTAACTTAATTCACAAGTAAATTAACAATTACAACTATAATTACTACAAACTAACAAATCTTTTTCATGCGGTATTCAGCTCTCACAAATTAAAAATAAGAGTGTCACTTTTTCAATGTAGTGTGGCGTTATTGAGATATGTCCAACATATGTTAGTTACACGGGATTATAATGCTAGCTGTAGTCCTTCCTTTACGAAACTCTTGGAACAAGGCCGGAGTGTGGTGTTATGTTATAAATACTGAATGAACAAATAAAAGAGAGTGGCTACCCGGCACAGTAATTGTAGGTTTCCTATTGTTTTTGTTCTGTTTAACCACCTCGATACGAGCAATGGATGAGCCAGCAGTGGCGTAACTCAAAATAACTGGGCCCGTATGTAAGTTGGATTTTTGGGCCCTCACTTTCTAACGGATGAATAGTAGAATGTAGTACTCTAAGTGCCGTATGCACAGACAACTGTCAAGTTAAGTACAGGATTTGTTACCATGGAATCGTTTTATTACATGCTATTTTCAATAAGAAAATCAAACTCCATAGCAATCTAAACAAATCCCATTCCTAACTCGACTGTGATAATTAGATGAAAGATTCAGTAAAGGAATGTTGTCAATGTGTCTTCATAGATCTGGAACATACCTGTCAAAATTTACGATTTGTGATCATTTGATGTATGTAAATAACCAATAACAGAAAGATCTACCTAGTCCATTAACAAACAATAAAGTATGTATTAACTGTTAATTATCTGTGATGATTTAAATTAAATGGTTTATTTAAGAACCAAGACATTTTGGAAAATTTAAAAATGAAAGAGGTTATGAAATCGCAGGCGTGCGCAGAGGTTTACGGGGGGAGAGGGGGGTTGGGGGTTTATAATAAATCGACAAGAGTAGTTTTGGAGAATTTCATCATCAGCTGTTTTATTTAAAATATTTACAATACTACACCTACGATTAGTAGTTACAAATTTACAGTTTATTTGACTCGAAATATCGAGTAAAATTGTTTCCGAACAGTTAAGAAACTTATCAGGTGCGAATACTGTTTTATCTGCTAACTTTGTTATTTATTGATCATTCGCTGCTATATATTGTTTGCATTTCAATGTAATTCGCATGACTGAAATTTAAGTGGCGTATTCCTTGTGAGTGATTCCCTTCCCACCTTTTAGATCATTTTGTTCTACCGATGATATTATCCAGTCTAATATCATTATGAACTAATAATACATATAGCTGGTGGATGACAGGAAAATATGATGTTGGGTTCAAGGTTACTTGGCGTCCTCTTTAACACTATTCTTGGTGACGACTAGGGAATCTACTTCGACCAGCGACCTATGTTTTACCGCACAGTCACAGCTAGCTGCAGTTTCCGATTTCCATATATTAGCTAAGCACTTTACCTGTTCACAATGAATTGTTATGTAGTGGTACATAAAACACAACGTTCAAATGCCGCTGGTGAAATTAATGTTTACTTGTATTTCATTACTTGCTTAATGAAAAATAAATACGGCGAATGAAAGCTTATTCAAATCCTTCAGAATAGACAGAATAGTGCAACTACAGCATTGCAGTATTTTAAGTGTATACATACTAAGCAAACACTCGAGTTGGAACTACGCTGCCATGTCGTGGAGCACATTGTAGCACTTTCTGAACTCGATTATAGTTGATGACGCATCTGCTGTGCAAACCGCTAAATGTATGCATGTTACACTGTCGCACAACAAATATACCTGATATAATGATTAACGAATTCCACATTAATAATTGTATTAAAACAGTTTATTGTTTTTCGACACACATATGCAATAGAATGTTAACGTTAAATTTAGGAATTGTGTACAATATTACACCAATCGTTCAAAATCAGCAATATTATGTTTTGATTTCACATCCTGCAATTAGCTCACTCCAGCCACATCTCTCGAATTAAAATTATATTTTAAAAACAACATCCCCAGTACAGCGGGGCTAACTGATGCACAAACATGCACCAACGCTCTAATGATTCCATACCAGAATGAGTTCGGGCTAAAGCGATAAAAATTAAAAACTCGTGGAATGAATTTTAATTAGAAGCTGGTAATGATCGTACGGGCAGCAAGTGTTGTAATTACCCTCATCTAACGATGATGACGTGTCGCATGTTTTTTTTATCTGAGTCGGCTCCAAATGAGATCATTACTTGCCTTATGGTAGTTACGTGACCGTAGTTGTGCCGAGATGTGGAATGTCTGGTTTACTGTTGACGTCAACGCTAAATTCAACTTCAACGCAGCTCACGATCGTGGAAATAGATGGTTTTCAGAGATGATCTAAAAAGCCGTCATTTGCTCTATCTAAGAGTCCTTGATAGTTATGTTAAGGTGAATATTTCATTGTTGTGCATTGTTGTCAATGAAGTTCTAGAGAGCCGTGATTAGCTCTATCTAAGGTTGGAATTCATAGTCGGCCCCTACACCTAGGGGCGCCCATTGTTACTAAGGTAACAGTTGTTTCCATGTTATTTCCCATAAACAAAACAAATCCATAGCAACAATGGGTGCCCCTAGGTGTAGGGGCCGACTATGAATTCCAACCTAAGAGTCCTGGATTCTATTGCGTCAACCCTAACTTGAACCATCAACATCAGTGCAAGGTCTACTTGATCTCCGCCTAGCGGAGGCTCGTCGAACTCCCAAGTTAGGTCGTCGCAAGGGAACCAAAATCGCCATTTTGGATCCCACTAAAAAAACTGTTATAATAATTAAATATCCGTTGTAGATCATGTAACACACTACTTAAAACACCTTAAAGAGGAATTTTGATAGAATTTAATGATTAAACATTATAAAATATGATAATGTTTCCTTTTTAGGAGGTAATTCTATTTGACAGATTACTTCATTTGTTTTCTTTCACATTTCTCCCATTTGAATAACATGGGATTTTTAACATTATGGAACGGACTGCGACGACCTAACTTGGGAGTTCGACGAGCCTCCGCTAGGCGGAGATCAAGTAGACCTTGCATCAGTGACAATAATTCCCCCTAACTTTGAAGTTGACTCTCCCGTTTAACGTTCACTCACTAAAATTGCCCCAACGTGTTTTCATGCTTACGAGATAGCCGAGTCCAATACTAGACCTACCAACTTAAGTATCTACTTCACTTGTTCACATCTAGTATTGAAACATGCCAATGCATATACGACCTGCAGCATGGTATCCTCAAACAGTGGGCGTGAGGCTTGTGTTCACATCTAGTATTGAAACATGCCAATGCATATACGACCTGCAGCATGGTATCCTCAAACAGTGGGCGTGAGGCTTGTGTTCACATATAGTATTGAAACATGCCAATGCATATACGACCTGCAGCATGGTTACCTCAAACAGTGGGCGTGAGGCTTGTGTTCACATATAGTATTGAAACATGCCAATGCATATACGACCTGCAGCATGGTTACCTCAAACAGTGGGCGTGAGGCTTGTGTTCACACCTAGTATTGAAACATGCCAATGCATATACGTCCTGCAGCATGGTTACCTCAAACAGTGGGCGTGAGGCTTGTGTTCACATCTAGTATTGAAACATGCCAATGCATATACGACCTGCAGCATGGTTACCTCAAACAGTGGGCGGAGGCTTGTGTTCACATCTAGTATTGAAACATGCCAATGCATATACGACCTGCAGCATGGTTACCTCAAACAGTGGGCGTGAGGCTTGTGTTCACATCTAGTATTGAAACATGCCAATGCATATACGACCTGCAGCATGGTTACCTCAAACAGTGGGCGTGAGGCTTGTGTTCACATCTAGTATTGAAACATGCCAATGCATATACGACCTGCAGCATGGTTACCTCAAACAGTGGGCGTGAGGCTTGTGTTCACATCTAGTATTGAAACATGCCAATGCATATACGACCTGCAGCATGGTTACCTCAAACAGTGGGCGTGAGGCTTGTGTTCACATCTAGTATTGAAACATGCCAATGCATATACGACCTGCAGCATGGTTACCTCAAACAGTGGGCGTGAGGCTTGTGTTCACATCTAGTATTGAAACATGCCAATGCATATACGTCCTGCAGCATGGTTACCTCAAACAGTGGGCGTGAGGCTTGTGTTCACATCTAGTATTGAAACATGCCAATGCATATACGACCTGCAGCATGGTTACCTCAAACAGTGGGCGTGAGGCTTGTGTTCACATCTAGTATTGAAACATGCCAATGCATATACGACCTGCAGCATGGTTACCTCAAACAGTGGGCGTGAGGCTTGTGTTCACATCTAGTATTGAAACATGCCAATGCATATACGACCTGCAGCATGGTTACCTCAAACAGTGGGCGTGAGGCTTGTGTTCACATCTAGTATTGAAACATGCCAATGCATATACGACCTGCAGCATGGTTACCTCAAACAGTGGGCGTGAGGCTTGTGCTCACATCTAGTATTGAAACATGCCAATGCATATACGACCTGCAGCATGGTTACCTCACACAGTGGGCGTGAGGCTAGTGTTCACATCTAGTATTGAAACATGCCAATGCATATACGACCTGCAGCATGGTTACCTCAAACAGTGGGCGTGAGGCTTGTGTTCACATCTAGTATTGAAACATGCCAATGCATATACGACCTGCAGCATGGTTACCTCAAACAGTGGGCGTGAGGCTTGTGTTCACATCTAGTATTGAAACATGCCAATGCATATACGACCTGCAGCATGGTTACCTCAAACAGTGGGCGTGAGGCTTGTGTTCACATCTAGTATTGAAACATGCCAATGCATATACGCCCTGCAGCATGGTTACCTCAAACAGTGGGCGTGAGGCTAGTGTTCACATCTAGTATTGAAACATGCCAATGCATATACGACCTGCAGCATGGTTACCTCAAACAGTGGGCGTGAGGCTTGTGTTCACATCTAGTATTGAAACATGCCAATGCATATACGACCTGCAGCATGGTTACCTCAAACAGTGGGCGTGAGGCTTGTGTTCACATCTAGTATTGAAACATGCCAATGCATATACGACCTGCAGCATGGTTACCTCAAACAGTGGGCGTGAGGCTTGTGCTCACATCTAGTATTGAAACATGCCAATGCATATACGACCTGCAGCATGGTTACCTCACACAGTGGGCGTGAGGCTAGTGTTCACATCTAGTATTGAAACATGCCAATGCATATACGACCTGCAGCATGGTTACCTCAAACAGTGGGCGTGAGGCTTGTGTTCACATCTAGTATTGAAACATGCCAATGCATATACGACCTGCAGCATGGTTACCTCAAACAGTGGGCGTGAGGCTTGTGTTCACATCTAGTATTGAAACATGCCAATGCATATACGACCTGCAGCATGGTTACCTCAAACAGTGGGCGTGAGGCTTGTGTTCACATCTAGTATTGAAACATGCCAATGCATATACGCCCTGCAGCATGGTTACCTCAAACAGTGGGCGTGAGGCTTGTGTTCACATCTAGTATTGAAACATGCCAATGCATATACGACCTGCAGCATGGTTACCTCAAACAGTGGGCGTGAGGCTTGTGTTCACATCTAGTATTGAAACATGCCAATGCATATACGACCTGCAGCATGGTTACCTCACACAGTGGGCGTGAGGCTTGTGTTCACATCTAGTATTGAAACATGCCAATGCATATACGCCCTGCAGCATGGTTACCTCAAACAGTAGGCGTGAGGCTTGTGTTCACATCTAGTATTGAAACATGCCAATGCATATACGACCTGCAGCATGGTTACCTCAAACAGTGGGCGTGAGGCTTGTGTTCACATCTAGTATTGAAACATGCCAATGCATATACGACCTGCAGCATGGTTACCTCACACAGTGGGCGTGAGGCTTGTGTTCACATCTAGTATTGAAACATGCCAATGCATATACGCCCTGCAGCATGGTTACCTCAAACAGTAGGCGTGAGGCTTGTGTTCACATCTAGTATTGAAACATGCCAATGCATATACGCCCTGCAGCATGGTTACCTCAAACAGTAGGCGTGAGGCTTGTGTTCACATCTAGTATTGAAACATGCCAATGCATATACGACCTGCAGCATGGTTACCTCAAACAGTGGGCGTGAGGCTTGTGTTCACATCTAGTATTGAAACATGCCAATGCATATACGCCCTGCAGCATGGTTACCTCAAACAGTAGGCGTGAGGCTTGTGTTCACATCTAGTATTGAAACATGCCAATGCATATACGACCTGCAGCATGGTTACCTCAAACAGTGGGCGTGAGGCTTGTGTTCACATCTAGTATTGAAACATGCCAATACATATACGACCTGCAGCATGGTTACCTCAAACAGTAGGCGTGAGGCTTGTGTTCACATCTAGTATTGAAACATGCCAATGCATATACGACCTGCAGCATGGTTACCTCACACAGTGGGCGTGAGGCTTGTGTTCACATCTAGTATTGAAACATGCCAATGCATATACGACCTGCAGCATGGTTACCTCAAACAGTAGGCGTGAGGCTTGTGTTCACATCTAGTATTGAAACATGCCAATGCATATACGACCTGCAGCATGGTTACCTCAAACAGTGGGCGTGAGGCTTGTGTTCACATCTAGTATTGAAACATGCCAATGCATATACGACCTGCAGCATGGTTACCTCAAACAGTAGGCGTGAGGCTTGTGTTCACATCTAGTATTGAAACATGCCAATGCATATACGACCTGCAGCATGGTTACCTCACACAGTGGGCGTGAGGCTTGTGTTCACATCTAGTATTGAAACATGCCAATGCATATACGACCTGCAGCATGGTTACCTCAAACAGTAGGCGTGAGGCTTGTGTTCACATCTAGTATTGAAACATGCCAATGCATATACGACCTGCAGCATGGTTACCTCAAACAGTGGGCGTGAGGCTTGTGTTCACATCTAGTATTGAAACATGCCAATGCATATACGACCTGCAGCATGGTTACCTCAAACAGTAGGCGTGAGGCTTGTGTTCACATCTAGTATTGAAACATGCCAATGCATATACGACCTGCAGCATGGTTACCTCAAACAGTGGGCGTGAGGCTTGTGTTCACATCTAGTATTGAAACATGCCAATGCATATACGACCTGCAGCATGGTTACCTCAAACAGTAGGCGTGAGGCTTGTGTTCACATCTAGTATTGAAACATGCCAATGCATATACGACCTGCAGCATGGTTACCTCAAACAGTGGGCGTGAGGCTTGTGTCCACATCTAGTATTGAAACATGCCAATGCATATACGACCTGCAGCATGGTTACCTCAAACAGTGGGCGTGAGGCTTGTGTTCACATCTAGTATTGAAACATGCCAATGCATATACGCCCTGCAGCATGGTTACCTCAAACAGTGGGCGTGAGGCTTGTGTTCACATCTAGTATTGAAACATGCCAATGCATATACGCCCTGCAGCATGGTTACCTCAAACAGTGGGCGTGAGGCTTGTGCACATTATACTAAGCGCAAGACAACAGTTACGAATGTATGAAAGATCGCCAGGAATATGTTTATTTCCGTAGAAACAGTGTGCATGATAATGCAGAATAAGAAGCTTTATAACACACTGGGTATGCTATGTCTATGTACGCTATGTATAACACACAGGAACACGCTCATCGTACACAAGCAAGCAGTCGGTACAGTGAAGCTGTGGCGAAACCAGAACTCCTTCTGGGAGGTGCTTTGTCAGATAGATGGAGACTTAGGATTGATTAATTATTGCTGTTATTTATCGGCGCATTCAACAGCTAGCTTATAAACAGCGTCGACTCATTTAGTGCACACCTGGACCTACACTATACGGTAGGCGGATAGTAATTATTAGGTGTATTTAAATTACAATTGACAACCGCGTGTGAAGTTTCAGATATGCCAAGTTCTTCATGAGATCTCCTGAGGTTAGAACTTCTTGTGAAGCCTGACGATTCTACAGCTTGAGTGAGCAATTGTGAATTAAAACGCACGGATAATGATAATATATAACCAACAAGGGAAACTAATGGAAACTTGATGTTACTTGAAATTACTATGTGCACAATCTCTTTTTGTTCTGACAATTCACATGAGAGTACATTCTCTATTCATTCAAAACAAATGCCAACTTTTTAATATAAGGCTAGGATACTGAATTTGGCAAGCGTTGACATCCGGTTTTGCATAGAGAAACAACGGAGTATTATGTAAAACTGGAATAAATTAAAACTTGCGAAATTCTAGCTTAGTTAAGATGTCTCGGTAACTTAGTAGTTGTGGGGTTTTGTTGGGATTGAAATTTACATTTTATGACGCTTATTTACATTTTAATTGTGTGTCTTAGAAAAATATTAGTAGACCCAACACAATCTCTGGGTTGAAAATACTTGAAAGTACTGTCAGTTTGGTTAATCTCTATGAGAGGAGGGATACCTAGTGAATAAGGATATATTCGTAACCTTCTTGTTGCGAGCACCCTCGTCTACGTGGACCGTGTACGCGGGCTCGCGGGGGGGGTGGAAAGATGGCAATGAGCTGCCGGAGCTATGGAGGAGAAGGCTAGGAACAGTCAAGCGTCGAGACGCCAAGGGAAACTATTGACTACAGACGCTCGGAGGTCAAGACGGTCATAGACTGGATGTTCCCGAAGTTCCAGACGGTCATAGACTCGAAGTTCCCGAAGTTCCAGACGGTCATAGACTAGACGTTCCAGACGGTCATAGACTCGAAGTTCCCGAAGTTCCAGACGGTCATAGACTAGACGTTCCAGACGGTCATAGACTCGAAGTTCGTATGGTAGGTGAGGTGGGTAATTTTGGTATGTAGAAAAATGAGAATCGTGACGTAGGTTGAATAACAGGGTGGTTTATTTACAGATGAGAAATTAGGCAGGATACGCAAGTAGCAGGCATAGCTGAACTACTGCGAGAATAGGAGAGTCACAAGTAGCAGGCATAACCGAACTACTGTGTGAGAAAGTCACAAGTGCCAGGCATAACCGAAGCAACAGTATGACGTGTGAATGGCAAGAGTATCTAAACCATTGAGCTAGCCCTTGTCCAGCTCGCTCTATTTATACCCAACCCCGGCCCGCCAAAACATTGTTTGGAAGAAACTGGCCAATCAGAGGGCGACTAGTTTCGGCGGGCGGAGAGGGTAGCCGGTAATATATACAGCACAAATGACACAATAAAGATTAGAAAAGTAAATGAAAAAATACTTAAAACTACGAATGTCTTTATAGTGTCTTTGACTTGAGGTTTAATTATTAATAAGAAAAACATATGTAATTGTTCACTGATCGTACGCCAACGAAGTAATTATGTACAAAAAACACACGCGGGTTTGTGGGGATTTTACACACTCCCACCTCGGAAATGAGTCTAACTGCTCATTTTCGAGCTCACACGCACAAACACTCGCGCACACGTGTCTTCAATCGGCTCCGATGCTGATTCAGTGAGGGGGGGGGGGGGGGCGTAGACGTCGAAAGACGATGCCGGGCCTCGATGTGGTGGTCTGCTGCGGGAGGGCGATGTACGAGGGAGAAAAACCTCGCATTTGTGCCCCGAAGGTCGTCGTCGTGGACCGGGTGCTCGAACGGAAGACTGGCCACCCAGTCAGACGGCCCCTCGCAGAGCCCCCATGGAAATGGCGAGGGCGACATGGCCTCACATGTTGGTCTCGAAGATCGTCGTCGTGGACCGGGTGCTCGAACGGAAGACTGGTCACCCAGTCAGACGGCCCCTTGCAGAGTCCCCATGGAAATGATGGCGGCGCAAGACTTCTGGTATCGGCAAGAATCTCTCAGGGATAATGAAGAAGGAAGAAGAAATGTAATGTGGAGAAGTGAAGACAGGGGGAGGGAGGAGGATCTTAATGAGGGATGCTTAGTCTCTCTGGTTTGCGACTAATCCTCCCACTCCTTGTGACAAGTGTCCCTGCTTCGTCTCGCTCACGGATCTCGACTGGGTGCAGCCTCTGAATGGGGCGAACGTACTCCCCATTCTCGGTTTTTACTTTGGCCACCCTTGAGAATCCGTCTTTGCCAGGATACACTTCCAACACACGAGCCAGGGGCCACTGCAATCTTTTGTTATCGTTATTGACAAAGACTAGATCACCCTCTTGGATTGTTGGGAAGTTCCTTTGGGCCGTAAATTGCATTAATTCCGAGAGATATTCTTTTCTGAAGCGCTGTTTTAAATCTTGCAATAGTTTAATTTTGAAGTTGTATCTTTTCGAGAGTGATTTTGGGTTGACTGATACGGTATCGATGATCTGACTGCTTGGTATCTCATTGAGAAACAAGGCTGGCGTTAAAGCTTGAAAATCATTGATATCTTCCGACATGTAGGTCAAAGGGCGTGAATTTACTATAGCCTCAATGTTGCATAACGTTGTTATCATTTCTTCATATTGCAGGACTGATTTCCCCAATATTCTTCTGAGAAGGTTTTTTATGATTCTTATCATTCTCTCCCACCATCCACCCCACCAGGGAGACAATGGAGGAATGAATTTCCACTCAATCTTTCGCATTACGGTCGCTCGAACTACTTCTTCTTCGAAGTTTAAAACGTTTTTCGCGCCGACGAAGTTGGTGGCGTTGTCTGAGTAGACCGTCCTCGGACATCCACGTCGACTTATAAACCGCTCGAGTGCCTGTAGGAACGCCTCAGTGCTTAGGGAAGTTACTAGTTCAAGGTGTATAGCGCGATAGACAGCGCACGTGAACACAACAATCCATGCTTTCCTCCCACCCTTCAAGTGTAATGGGCCCGCCAAGTCAACGCCGCTTACTTCGAATACTGCTGCGTCATTGACCCTGTCCGCGGGCAGAGCAGGAGGGTTGGAACTCATTGGTTTGGCTGTGAACCGCCTACATCGTTGACAACTAGATATCACTCGGCTGACTGTCTTTCTGCCCCTCAATATCCAATACTTTTCTCTTAGCTGGCTTAGTGTTATATTTACACCAGCGTGAGAAAGATTGTGATGCGCGTCAAGAATAATCTTTTCAACAATGGCATGTTTACTCGGAAGAATAGCGGGTGATTTAAACATGTCCGTATCATGACGCGCTGTCAGGCGGGATCTGACAGTCAGCAAGCCCGTGTCTGTTGTTTCTACGTGAATGCTCTTGATTGATTTTAATTGATCCGAACTGAACGATTCGTGCTGAATTAACCGAATGATTATTAATTCCGCATATTGAATCTCTTTCACGCAAAGTTCACCTATTGTTTTCGTTGCTGGATTCTTGCAATTGTGAATGAATCTTTTCATCCATGCAACTACTTTTAACATGGTTCTGAACTTGGAGAAACGAGTGTTTAACATTTGTGAACCCAGGGCCTCTGCAGTTGTAAAGTTAATCTTTATGGTTTTACGCCTTTCAGAACTGATCTGTTGTTCGTCTATTTTTTGTTCGCTAGTAGGCCACGTGGACATGTCGCTATTCAGCCATTCAGGACCGACCCACCATTTAGATTTTATGAACTGTTCTACCCCCACCCCTCGGGATGGAAGGTCAGCTGGGTTGTGAGTGCCTGGAATGTGTCGCCACGTGCTCCCTACTGTCAGGTCTCGAATCTCACTCACACGGTTCCAAACATAGGCCCCCCACTGGTCTTGCCGAGATATCCAGCTAAGGGCAGTCGTCGAATCAGACCAAAAGAATATTTTATGTGTCGTAGACAATAAGCTTCTTTTATTGAGAGAGCCACCGAATTCTTCAACCAACTTGTGCGTATCACAGCTGAGTGTATCGTTTTGTTTATTCCACAAAAGGCCTAAAACGGTTGTATTGGCTGCTTCTCCCGCGAGTTGCCCAGAGCACTCCCACCGTCTTAGTTCAAATTGCGCGGTCTTCATTAGGTCAGTGGACTCGGCGATGAATTTAGTGAGCGCCTTCTCGTCGTCGACACTGGTTAGACAATTGTCGACGTAAAACGCGTCACGCAATTGATTGGCTGTTGCTTCGAGATGCTTTGGTGCATTGTTCAAGTGGTAGTTTATTGTAGCGGCCAATAAGAATGGACTGCTTGCCACGCCAAACACTACCCTTGTATGCCGAAGTACTTCAATCTCTTTACAACTGGAATCTTTCCACCAAAGGAATCTAAGATAGTTTCGATCGCTCTCGTTGACGGAGATTTGTAAGAAGGCTGCTTTGATATCCGCGGAAACACCGATTTTCTTCTGGCGAAACTTCAATAAGATGTTTGGAATTAGCTCGATCAGGTTGGGGCCCTTAGATGAACAATCGTTCAATGAGGGTGACTTATTGTCTTTCCTCGCTGACGCGTCAAAAACCGGCCTAATTTTCGTGCTACTCCCATCTTTAATGACAGCTCGGTGCGGCAAGTAATGGCAATTATTCTTGCTCGTTTCCGGTTTTACATCTTCTATTATACCCTCTCGTTTCCAACTATCGAAGACTGAATGGTATTCGTCAAAGTGTTTTACAACTTTCAACGTTTTTGTAGTATTTTGAAGTCTTTTGACAGCGATGTTGAAATTGTCCGGGAGAGGGGGGTGTCCTTCTATCCACGGGAGGTCAACTGCGTATCGTCCGTCGCTTTCTCTATTGACTGTTTTCAGAAAGTGTTTATTTGTATCCCTGGCAAGCTCGTCCTTTTCAACTTTAGTTGCATTGTCAGTAATGCCAATGACGTCAAGCTTCCACAGGTCCTGAATAGTACAGTCGTGTACAAACATTGAGGTGACCAAGAGAGAATCGTTCGTGTGATGGGCACTATCAACGGTTATTTTGCCTATCAGCGTCCACCCGAGCTTTGTTTCTATCGCAACTGGCCCTGAATCTAAAGGCTGAATATTGCCAGTTAGTAGTTTTCCCGCTACGTCCGCGCCGATAAGGATTTCAATGGATTTTGATGAATGCCCGTAATCACCCAGTTTAATGTTTTTATTCTCAAGCTCGGTTATCCACGCACCTCTAGGAATATTGTATGCGTAGTTGCATATCTCGGGGTTGTTTAACACTTTAAAATGACACCTGTAGTCGCTGTTTGGGTTGGCCAAGTGAACTTCGTATTCTTTGTGTTCTCTCGGTACAGTCACGTGACCACCAAACAAGCCGTGTTTTAAAGTTTCGTGTCCGGTTGCGTTATAACCCATTTCCCGAGCCAATGTGTCCGTAATGTATGATCGCTGGGAACCAGTATCAATTAATGCTCGGGCCAGTCGACTCTGTCCTCTGCTTCCCTCTATCTTTACTTGAACTGTTTGAAGTAGGACGTTTTGAGTGAAACTGTTCGTATTCGTCAATGACGTACTGTTATCAGCTGGCGTTTTATTCTCCACCGTATGATTTTTATTCTTTTGGTTAGGTGGGAATTGTACGCACATAATAGTTTGATGCTTCCTCTCACATAACATGCACTTTACTTGCGCTTTACATTTCTTAGATGAATGACCGAGATTAAGACATGAGAAGCAAGCCTTTTTTTCAGTGATTTTTTCTCGCTTCTCTTCAAGTGTCATTCGACGCGCTTGAAAACATTCATGTGAGGGGTGGCCTTTGTCACAGAACAAGCACTGTTTGCGTTGCTGCCCATTGTCGGAAGTATTAAATAGGTCAGCGGCTGTGGCTATTTGCTTGTTTGACTTGGGCGTATTATCGTGAGAACCGCGTGATTCGAATGTGTTTCTGGCAAGTTTCACGCGTTCCTCGCTTTCAACTTCATGTCTCAAGAAATTCATTAGTAATTGAAGATTGCTTTGATCTTCACTCGTTTCGACATGAAGTTTGAAGATATTGCGTTGTCTCTCCCAGGCTTTGATAGTGTCCTCCGGGAGACAACTCTCTACCATCGGAAATAGCATAATAGCATACTGATTATTCACAACGCCTAGAGATTCTAGTGCACGAAGCTGAGTTTCGATCTTATCATACAATTGCGATAAATCAGATACGCGTTTCTTCCCGTGGATAAGTTTTAATAATTCACGGATGTAAACGTCAATGAGGACGTCCTCTCTCCCATACCGTGATTTTAGGGCTTCTATCGCCTTGGTGTAACTTGCCGCGGTTGATGGATAACTAAGTATTATTTCTTTGGGGCGCGACCCATCAACCATCGACTGGCTTAAGTACTGAAACTTGTCCTCGGGTGCAATTTCGTTATCATCGTGGATTTTCTTAAATTGACCCCAGAACGAAAGCCATTGTTTTACATCCCCGCTGAATTTATTTAACTCTAACTCCGGTAATCTATACTTTTTCTGAATATCGGTTCGATTACTCGAAATTGAGTCCGCGTTGTTGGGGGATGCAAGTTGAAATTCTCCTCTCTGCCTGCCTATCTCATCTGTGAGCTTCCGCTTAATGGAAATGTATTTTTCGCGGTAAGACTCGGTGCTTTCATACTCGTCATTGATTACGTCTTCCTCTATCGTGTTATCTGTAGTCAAAGCGGTAAGAATTTGCGCGTCAATGTTCTCTAGCCTATCGTGTTTGTCAGTTAGTAGATCTAGTAGCTCATTGTATCTCTCCGGAAGTGAAATATTATCGAACTCTGCAGTTATCTGTTGACACAACCTTGTAAGCGATGCCCTCAAGGGCGTTCTCTGTCTTTTAAGGGCGTCCATTACGAAACAAAAGACTACAGTCGTCCTGTCACGGTCGCCAGATGATGCGAGCACCCTCGTCTACGTGGACCGTGTACGCGGGCTCGCGGGGGGGGTGGAATGATGGCAATGAGCTGCCGGAGCTATGGAGGAGAAGGCTAGGAACAGTTAAGCGTCGAGACGCCAAGGGAAACTATTGACTACAGACGCTCGGAGGTCAAGACGGTCATAGACTGGATGATCCCGAAGTTCCAGACGGTCATAGACTCGAAGTTCCCGAAGTTCCAGACGGTCATAGACTAGACGTTCCAGACGGTCATAGACTCGAAGTTCCCGAAGTTCCAGACGGTCATAGACTAGACGTTCCAGACGGTCATAGACTCGAAGTTCGTATGGTAGGTGAGGTGGGTAATTTTGGTATGTAGAAAAATGAGAATCGTGACGTAGGTTGAATAACAGGGTGGTTTATTTACAGATGAGAAATTAGGCAGGATACGCAAGTAGCAGGCATAGCCGAACTACTGCGAGAATAGGAGAGTCACAAGTAGCAGGCATAACCGAACTACTGTGTGAGAAGGTCACAAGTGCCAGGCATAACCGAAGCAACAGTATGACGTGTGAATGGCAAGAGTATCTAAACCATTGAGCTAGCCCTTGTCCAGCTCGCTCTATTTATACCCAACCCCGGCCCGCCAAAACATTGTTTGGAAGAAACTGGCCAATCAGAGGGCGACTAGTTTCGGCGGGCGGAGAGGGTAGCCGGTAATATATACAGCACAAATGACACAATAAAGATTAGAAAAGTAAATGAAAAAATACTTAAAACTACGAATGTCTTTATAGTGTCTTTGACTTGAGGTTTAATTATTAATAAGAAAAACATATGTAATTGTTCACTGATCGTACGCCAACGAAGTAATTATGTACAAAAAACACACGCGGGTTTGTGGGGATTTTACACTTCTTTATTGTTAATGTCAATCCAGCGCCAGGAGGGACAAGTTCTCTCACTAGCTACGCTGCCATCAGCCCCAAATCTCAAAACCCAAAATACAAAAAAAACAATTAAGGTCACAGTTGAAACGGTTATAGTCCTTCAGCCCAGGACGTTTTGCTTACAAAAAAGGTCGACGCATTTTGACCTTGGAATATAATATAACAACGTGTACTTAGTTGTAATTCATGAGGTGCTTAGCTGGCAAAAGGGCCAAACACGCCGCCATCTTGGATTTTATATAATTTACACTAATGGCTATACAAACCAAAGAGCTTGACCAATTTTCAAAAACTTTTGTATTTTAAATAGAATGTTTTAATTACAATGTACTTGTGTAGAAAATTTTCAAATTTAATAATTATATTATACATTTAAAAAACATTTTCCTACTCAATGTTTTTAGTTTCGGAATGTTAAGCTTATAACTTTTATTGAAGCGTAATAACTGAAAAAGTACTTTATATAAACGTTTTAGATAGCTTTATTTAAAAAACAATGCAATCAAATTGAAGTATCTAGTTAGATTACTTCCCGAGATATGAATTTTTAAAGAGTCGCGCTACGCTCTCTTGCCGCGCTTGGCGTTGCCCAAGCCAGGCGCCGAGCGGTGCGCGTGCGTTCTATGTAGTCTTGCCTTCTCAGACTATCTTCTGATAGTTTGTTTGAATTGAATTATTGCGTTAGCTTTGGTTCAATTATTTCAAATTCCAGGAATTTGGTTACCCACCCTTACCCCTCTACCCCACTATTTACTTTCCAAGCTCTGAGACAATGCTGGATGCATCGTGCGATTTGTATTGCGAGTAGACCATCGAAAGGCAATCAATTCGTTACAATTTTGAGTTATTAAAAATTGGTTTTATGGATAAGGTATAAACGGTAACTGCTCACATTTTCTCATGCTTATTATGATTATTTAAACAAATTTGCGTTTGACAATTTCAAGAGAAAAATGTTTTATTTTATAGAGTTTGAACAGAGAAACAGATATTGACAATTGTCAAGAGATTGACAACAAAGCCAGAGTTTGAAGTCAATGCTTAATATTTCCATTTAGAAATTTTTCTCAGTTTGATTATCCCAGTACAATGCGTCTTTTATATCCATGGACTAAATAGTTAAACCATACATTTCAGTACAAGTTTTTACTGCGATTGCATATTATATTAGTGATTTCTCTAAAGCAAAAACACAAACACCTCAGAGCAATGCTAACGTTACAGCGCTAATAATGTAGAGCCCTATCATTTTACAACGTATTAGCTAAACAATGAGTGCGGTATAAATGAAACTATGTCTTGTACACATTTAATATATTTACCATTGATAATCAGATATTAAATTAAAATTAGAGCCCCTCTTAAAATCGCTTATTGAAGATAAAGCAGAAAAATTAGACACAAATATTGTTTTTATCATAAGCCAGTTGATTGATAGTGAACATTGCCTTGCCAGTCCATTCAGGGCACTTGCATGAAATTGTTGAAGAAACTTACATGCCAATAATACCTCACGCGTTTCATGCTGCAAAGTAAGGCACGTTGAATTATAGTACATTCTTCTGATACTGATGTAATTGTACGTTTACTGTATTGCTTTAAGACATGCAACATGTAGGATTACACGAGCTCTGGGTAAGAGGTGGAGTCGGTGATTCAACACGGTTAATTTCAATTCATACATTGGGTACAATGGGTAACATGGACGATATTCTTCTTGCACTGCACACTCAGGTTGCGATTTCACTAGCAAGTTTGGCAAAATCTGCTCTTAAAGCAGATTCCATTGAATGAACTTTAGAAGAACTGCTTTTTTAACATAGGATGAAATCTTAAAGGCTGAAGAGTGTCATACATTTGGTACAATGGGTAACATGGACGATAATCTTCTTGCACTGCACACTCAGGTTGCGATTTCACTAGCAAGTTTGGCAAAATCTGCTCTTAAAGCAGATTCCATTGAATAAACTTTAGAAGAACTGCTTTTTTAACATAGGATGAAATCCTAAAGGCTGAAGAGTTCTTTGATTGGAAATATCAGCAGTGTAAAGACTAGCAATTCAATCAAACTCAATGTCATGCGTGCTATTGTACGAATGATAACTATTTTAATTCTGATACGTCTTCTTAGACATTATTTGGCTTTGAGAAAGCAGACGAACTACTGGTTCCATTAATCCCGAATAATTGTCTTTTAGAAGAATTTCTAAAAGCTTGCACTGATGAAAAATTTGCCACTAAAAATTATGCGTGTAGTGAGAATAACCTGTCTTGTACATTTTGTAAATGTCAGAGTTTCGATACAATAAGCTACACAAATCAATTGAATGAAGATGGTCACTTAAAAATCAGTTCATCATAATTTAAACATTGTTAAAAATAGCATATCTCTTTAATATCTGATTTGCAATAATGGTAAATACATTAAATGTGTGCAAGACATAGTTTCTTGTAAACCGCAATTGTCGTTAAGCTAAGACATTGTAAAATGATAGATAGGGCTCTACATTATTAGGGCTTTAACATCATCAGTGATCTACTGTGTGTGTGTGTGTTCATAATAAAATACACTATTACAATTTTGCTTTAGAAAAATCACCAATATGCAAATGCAGTAAAAACTAATATGTGACGCATTTTCATCTTCATTTTCATACATTACCATCTCATCATCTCGATTTGCCAAAGTTGCAAAAGTATGGGACGTAAAACCCAGATATCATCATCATTGTAATGAATAGAATTGAACTGTTAGTCCATGGATAATATGAACGACGCATTGTACTGGGGTAATCAAACTGACGAAAACTTTTAAATTTAAATATTTAGCATTGATTTTAATGCTATTGACATTAGCTCTGTTGTCAGTGTGTCTTTTTTTACAATCTGTGATAAATTGTCAACATCTGTTTCTCTGTTCAAACTCGGTAAAATAATAAAAGTTTTCTCTGGAAGTTATCAAACACAATTTTTTTCATTAGTCATAAGCTTGAAGAATTGTGAGCAGTTAACGTTTATGGCTTACCCTTAAAACAAAAACATTTTTTAAACTGAAAATTGTAACGAATTGATCGTCTTTCCATGGTCTACTCGCAATACAAATCGCACGCTGCATCCAGCATTGTCTCAGAGCTTCAGGGAAGAATAGGCCCAGAGTGACTCTGCTAGTCGTAAGAGGCGACGAAAGGAGACCCGTCTTGGCCCGGGGTAGAATAGGCTCAGAGTGCCTCTGCTAGTTGTAAGAGGCGATGAAAAGAGACCCTGTTCCTTCCCTCCCACTATCCCACTGAATATTTATCCTCCCACTTGGCCCTGCCCACCCTTGCTGGACTCCCGTATGACGATCCACGCGACGTACAATGGATCTGATTCTGATGTGGCTTTATTCTTCATCATCATCTTCTCATCTTCATTATCACCCACTCATCGTCTCGATTAGCCATTGTTGCACCAATATGAGACGTTAAACCCCATTAATCAATCAATCAATCAGAGCTTCAGAGCTTGGTAAGTAAATAGAGTGGTAGTGGTGGTGTGGGGGGGGGGGGGGGTAAGTAAATTCCTAGAATTTGAAATAATTGAACCAAAGCTAACGCAATAATTCAATTCAAATAAACTATCAAAAGATAGTCTGTGAAGGCAAGACTACATACCGCACGCGCACCGCTCGGCGCCTGGCTTGGGCAAGCGCCGAGCGCGACAAGAGAGCGTAGTGCGACTCTTCAAAAATTCATATCTCGGGACTTATTCTAGATAGAGACTTCAATTTGATTGCGTTATTTTTTAAATAAAGCTATCTAAAACGTTTATATGAAAACTTTTTTCAGTTAGTACGCTTCTATAAAAGTTATAAGCTTAACATTCCAAAACTAAAAACATTGAGTAGGAAAATGTTTTTTAAATGTGTAATATAACTATTAAATTTGAAATTTTTCTACACAAGTACATTGTAATTGAAAATTTTTATTTAAAATACAAAAGGTTTTTAAAATTAGTCAAATACTTTCGTTTTTATAGCCATTAACGTAAATTATATAAAATCCAAGATGGCGGCGTGTTTGGCCCTTTTGCCAGCTAAGCACCTCATGAATTACAACTCAAGTGACATTGTTTTAACGTATTCAAAAGTCAAAATGCGTCGACCTTTTTTGTAAGCAAAACGTCCTGGGCTGATGTATTATTACAAAAAGAACCGCAGAGCGCCACCAGTCACGCTTACTACTCTCACGCCGCATCTGATCTACTAATTATATAGCCATGTTTGAACATTTGCAACGGTTTTTTACTTCATCTACTCATACAAGCATCATCAACTCAAACATTACTTCATACAAGTTCATCTCACAAACTATGTATTAAAATCAATATTGGCAATAAAAGGAGTAATGCACAAGAATGCTGTAGTATTATGCTAACACATTTAAAATGAGAATTTGTTTTATTATACTAACCATTCGTTCTTCAAAAATACATCAAAATTTGGGTTCACATACAAATAATCATACCTGGTAAAATAATTGAGAGAATGTCACGACAATTCTTTAATAGATTAAGGAAACGTTGATTAAAGTCGTAAACAAATTATAAGAAGCCGGTTTATTGTTTTATTTGTAACTTTAGGGCGATAGTGCGAATATTAAACGGCCGGTACGCCCGTAAATGTGGACAATTATTTTTTCATTTTTTTTTTTAGTACCTTGAAAATCTATCTATACAACTGACCAGTAATAATCGAAATCATATTTCCAACAAGACATGGCTGGAATGGCCTTAAAGCTCCCTGTCATTATCTAGTGTGCTAAATGTTACTGATCTATGAATGTGACTTTAACATTACCAATAAAGGTAGGTCAGCGGTAACACATACGATTCTAATTCGGGAGGACGCCGATTCGATTCCGGCGACCGGTAATCCTGACTGAAGGTTTTTTCTAAGGTTACACATTCACATTTACATTTACATTTACATTTAGGTTCTTACAGCCCTCGGATATTTCTCCCCAACAATCACCCCAACATACCTAGTTAGTCACTTGAAGAAGGGCACATAGGTATACAGAGCCATTCCTTCATTGAGGCAATAAAATAACAAAGCTAGTGCATACGCCAGGGTAAATACGTTCGTTTTCTGTTCTTCAATTGTTTTATATGTGTCGGAGGATATTTCCTTGGGCTTGTTTCGCCTGGCGTGGGCTACGTGCTTGTAACGGTACATCAGTGCCGCACGACGAACCTCCGTATCAATGTCACCAACACAGCGATTAGCGAAGGTTGCTTCAAAGGTTGCTATGCAGCTAATACAGGATTATTATCATTGACTTGTTTTCACGTATTACACTAACAAATTAACCAACTATGTAATGACGAGGTAGTATCTAGAGCAGCGGTTCCCAACCGGGGTGCCGCGATATTTTCGTTGAAACTGAAAAAATCTTGTTGCTGAACATTTTGCAAATTAAACAAAATAATTATTTATGTTTTAACAGTACAAACGAAAATATATTTTAATAAAAGTCTGACCACAGTTGAATTTTCGCTCAAACATATTACCTCGAGGATGCAAGTTTTTGTATGCTCGCTCTCTAACCCCCTCAATCCTGAATAACAATTCAGAAAATAGGATCAAATTTATAAGGCAGTTTTCAACGTATTATCTGTGTGTCGAGTTCGGGGTTTCAGCATGAACTAACATTAAAAAATGAAAGAAAGGAGAGAGATTTCTATTGGTTGAAGAGAAAAGTGAGAGTGTTTGTCCACTATTCGGCCACAAAATATGAAAGATGTTTCCGAAAACCATCAAAGGTAGATTTCCCACTGTAGGTATGTATATCCGCAACTATAAGTAAGGGGTTTTCCACTTACAATACCTAATTATATTAATCATATAATTTAATAAAATTTACAAAATGTTAATTTATTAATATTCTTACATATTTTCAATATTATTGGTTGCTAACGTGGACGTTTGGGGGGGGGGGGGGGGGGCGTCTCTACTGAATGCATGCAGGCTTGGGGTGCCTCGAGCCAAAAACGTTTGGGAACCATTGATCTAGAGCAATTTATATTTGTACGTAATACAACAGCATGAACAGTTTATTTGATTGATTGCCTTTTACTTAATTACTCAAAAAACAAAACTTGTTTGTTTTTGTGATACTGGGTTTTTTATGTAGCATTTCTGTTGCTAATTACGTATTATCAAATTAATCACTCTTTAGCAGTAAAATAGTCAACACCTGATGTGATTTGTTTGTGACGAATGTCTCGAAACTTGGGCTCTAATTAATAATATCCTTCTCTTTAACTTGTCTGCTGTGATACGATGCCGATAGCTTAGTTACTAGAGCTGTATAATACTCGTCATTACTTCTTTGTACGTTACATATCTTAAGACGATTCTCCCACGGCGTTAATAGTCCTGATCATAATCTCTAGTGTGTAATCTTTGATAATGTCTATACATAAAACTACAAGTATATTTCTAATAACAATAATTTCAAATATGATGTAGTAAAACAAACAAAATGTTAGCTAGTTAGTTGTTATTGTTGGTTGTGAATGTTTGTGTTTCATACGGTTCATAATCAAATAAAATCATCGATCGTTCATAGATATTAAAAGAGTCAAACTAATGTTTATTATTACTATAGAGAATGATTTGTTAATGGGTCGGGATTAAATTGCTAAAAAAAAATTATGAAACATATTTTGTCTTTCTTACAATAATTACAAAATATGAATTTAAAAAAAGTCCTTATAAAGCCCTTAGCAATGAGCAAAATTATTGCGAGCCAATCATAGATAGACTTGAGAATTTCTTAGTTTGACGCTCCCTCCTGCTCCCCTCCATCGCTGTATGACTCCCCCCCCCCCTTTCCACTAACAACCTGACAAAATCAAATCACATGTACTCAGACCATATTATATTATTTGTCACATTTGTAATGCCGGGCGGTGGTCATATAACTAGGGGGCGGAGATTCAAACTATGTCAAACTAAAATATCTGCACTCTTTATATACGAATGAAGGACATACACAGAAATCCTTTCTGGCGCTCGAATTAATACTTTTCGAATATTTTGAACTTGAGAAGAACGCAAAGAACACCGAATAGTCGTCCCACCCTTGAGTTACTAATGTCGCATACTTAGACCTACAAGACAAATGTGTCTTTCTTTCCTTCTCCGTTGACACCTAGATTCATTATACGTGGAATGCGAGAATAACGTGTTCTTGCCATGTTCACTGTCCCATGTCTTGCATCAGAAAGCAATCCTTGTAATCTACTTATACTGATGTTTGTGAGATAACATTGGTTACTGAAATAACTTAAAAAAGCAAAATGAAGCCAAATAAAAAAAAGCAAAAAGGAAAGCAAAATGAAGTTAAAAACTAGATAAAGAAAGAAGTAGAATTATGATGAGATCATGAGATACATGGGAAAGAAATATGCCATAAAAATGAAATGTTACAATACTTGGGCAGGCTATTTCTGAAAGTTGTCTCTGTGACAATACTCACTTTAAGTGATATCTACGCTACGTGGTTATCACTTGCTATTGGCTGATAGAGTGTCTTCGACGCGGTCCGCCACAGCATTCAGCCAATAGCAAGTGATAACCAGTTGTCACCGGGACAACTTTCAGACGACTTTCAGGAGTAGCCCCCATGGTAAACCTATAGTTTAGCATAAAATAGAAACACGTATTTCAACTTTCAAGTATTCAAGTCCTTTCACAAGGGGTATATTTCATTGGAATATCTGTTTGAGCATTGCCGATGTGTGTGCATTTAGATATTAACTGTAAGTAAAAGTTGATTTATATGTTGCAGGCAGAACGTCTTGTACCGCATAGCAACATACAATATAAATTACGACGAGATTCCGCGCAGAAAGGACAACGGCTAGGATGTATGCGGCGTCGTGAAGAAGTCAGTGCTACAGTTCATCATAGTTACTATAGGAGCGCCACTGCAGCAAGCGAGACGCTAGCGATCCTTGTGGGAGATTCAACCCCTAACGTATAATATACACGGGGTGGTGTACAATGATGATATATTATACCATATGGAGCTTTGCTAACCAATATTTTTTGATCAGTCAAACATGATTTTATTTTACTACCTCAACATTATATTTGCCTGCACCATTATAAATACAAAGTCATGATTACTACCATTATCGATAAAAATAAAAATAATAATGTTTTCTGCGAAGATAGTTTAAAAGCATAAAGTGAAAATTCGAAAAATTGAGCAGACAGCATCATAATATGTACACGTTGAAAGTAGCAAGCCGAGACGCAGCCGGATAAAGACTTTTTTAAATGGTAATGTATGAAGCGATGGGGGGCGGGAGGGGAGGGTCCCAAGCACAATTTGTATTCCCAGACGATTGAAACAGTATTCAATAATACAAATAATAAAATATTAATATGGCATATATTTGTATTCCTTCAGGCCGTATTGAACTGTTGGTTATATGATGTTGGCCCCTCACCAGCCTCCTACGCCATGCAGATATACCCTGGAATCCTGGAACTATTTTATCCCGTGGCCAAACGGGGACGGTGGACGCTCAGGTCGCAACGGGGACGGTGGACGTGCAGATCGCAAGGGGATCCGTTATGACGAGACGAACAACAGGGATGAAATATAATGAACTATAACACGGCTGTGATGGATAAGGAACATGGATGAACAAAGATCAGCAAGAGGGTTTTGAATGCGCCAGTTGCCACCTCGTGTGACGCACTGTGAAATGTGTGTATCAACACGGCTGTGATGGATAAGGAACATGGATGAACAAAGATCAGCAAGAGGGTTTTGAATGCGCCAGTTGCCACCTCGTGTGACGCACTGTGAAATGTGTGTATCAACACGGCTGTGATGGATAAGGAACATGGATGAACAAAGATCAGCAAGAGGGTTTTGAATGCGCCAGTTGCCACCTCGTGTGACGCACTGTGAAATGTATGTATATTTATCACAATCAATAGACGGTTAAGTTCTGAGATACGACTATTACGGGGTAACAGGATATATATATATCCCGACGTAACGAGTCAGATCCTCAGATCGCAGATCCTTATCAACTGCCCCTTTCATGCACACTCTTCCAACGAAAATCAACAGATTCCTAGTGTTATTTTAAGTATTCGTAAATGCGGTCTTCCGCTTAGTAGAGTGCACAAGCCTCATTAGTCTCGCACGCTCCGCTGTGCTAGAATTTTCAGGTAACTAACCAAAGGTCATAAATTATACCTAAATGGAGCTGTTTCAAGTAAATGGTTGGAATTAGAGAAGTATAGAACATTAAGTTGGTAATACTGAACTCAGATAATATATAACATAAGTATGAGAATACTTACATTGGGACAACTTGATTTGTGAAACAGTGTTGTCTAAATTTAGATATAACACAAGAGTGTATTTTCGTTACTCGCGTGTGAACTGTAGTGTGAATACGATACAGAAATGAAAACAGTCTTCGTTGCGAATCCCTGAGGAAACCGAGTACGCGATCGGGAACATCGATAAAACGCCAGAATCCAAACCTGCCAAACGGCAGCTGCACATAAATCTGAAATATCTGTCCCCGCGCAAATCACACAAAGCTGCATCATAGATCACGACTGTCAACCACACAGCCCATTTAGCGACGCAAGACGTGCGTTATGCGTTATTGGTTGCGTTGCGCGCTTGGGAAGAATGTCGGACCGCGGTACGCTTGGACAGGGGTGTGACAGGGGAGCTAGGAGTGAGGGATGTGCAAAGATCTTGACAGGAAACTGGGAGAATGTCACTATACGAAAGCAGCGTGGCTATGCGGAGCGGCTCTAGTTAAACTCAGAGTCGATAAAGAAGTTTCCCCGTTGACTCTTCCAGATGTGGCCGACTCAGAGAGCCACAGCGCTAGGATCGTCACAAGGAATATGTCGGCACTAAACGCGCAGAGTTCAACTGACGTCACATCCGGACTACAACAATGAAGCAAGTGAATCGAACAGATGGACAAACAACCAGCTGTCAAAATAATAAAATTGCAAAGTTAGTAGCCATAGTAACTGCTTGCCAGTTAAATCTTTTAATGACAACGTTGTACAATTTTGTATGTTTTTTTTTTACTTTTGTTTGTTTTGAAGGTTTGTTTTCCAAAATCAGAACAATTTATTTTTTACGACGGCTTGTTGTTTGTGCATCGATTCAATAGACGATTTTCAGGATTGATCTAGAGGGTTGTGATTACTTTTAGGGTCCTTGATATAGTTACGTTAAGGTGCATGTTTCACTGTTGTGCATTGTTGTCATAAAAGATCTAGAGGGCCGTAATCAGTTCTATCTGGGTCCTAGATCAATTCTGATATATATATATATATATATATATATATATATATATATATATATATATATATATATATATATTAATTAGTTTCATTGTGGTATTTTGGTGTTGCTAGTAGCCTATAATATGATGTGAGTCATGACTAGGATACAGTTTTTATAATTATTAATTAATACGTTTCATTTTACATTTAATTCTCAATCAATTAGATTCATTTTCAATGTCCATTCCCCCATTGAACCGCTTACTTTTTAAATACACTGTATAATTATTTAGCCCTATTTAATTTCTACTCACTAAGTTTCAAGATTAGCTGTTTTTGGTTGGGGGATATACCACTTATTACGCGCCTCGTTACGGCTAACCTCACCACCAGTATCATATTATTGGATTTAAGTCATATCTAGTTGTACAACTCCAGCTTCAATTGGGAATCGAACCCTGGACCTAATAAACCCCAGTCCCAACGAGCCACAGATAACATAAACCATTGCTCATGTTATAACAATAGTTTTACTAATATTTATTGTTATGATCGTTTTAACTTTTGAAGTTAATCGACTTGCTGTCATATGTAAGTTATTTTGTATGACCTGTATTCTACCAACCTATTTATGGTTTCATTTTAATGACTGTGGAAACAACTAGAAATAAATAACTCTATGCCATAGTATGAATTAGTTTGAGGAAGACATGAAACGAGAATGAGATTACTGTAGTGAAGCACAAGTGTAATGCCAACATTGGAACAAAAACAAGAACACAGTCTGTAATTCACTCGTTGACATGTGTATGAAATGAGCTTGCAAGCGTTACTGTTACAGTATTCGATCGAACATCGTTACGGAAGCTGAGCCACGAGTCTGGGGACTAACATGTAGACTTCCCCCTCAGCCGCAAGTATATTATTATGCAAATGACCAATACTTAGGCCTACGCGGTCCAGAAGAATGTCTTCTTAACAAACATGTATTTTAACGGGCGTCCATAAAAGAGGCAAGAAAAACATTCATAAATGTTCAAAACATAGCCCTACAGATATTAAAATTGTGTTTTTGTCTTTCTTTCGGCTTTGTAATGCAAATGGTATGAGGCGGCACAGAAGAAAATGTTATGCGTTTTTAAGTCGACCCGAATAAATATTGTTTTTAATCAGAATCCGGACATTTTACGAAGACGCATTCTCAGACTGTCCCGACGTTTTCTGTTCCGACTGCGACGCAACTTTATTATATTGAAGGCCAAGTAGATTAGGTTTCTTCGGTGCTGCTCGCTATTGCGTGTATATAGACCCGCACCGCTTGTAGAACACAGGTGGGCTATATGCTTTTATATTTGTATATTCAGATACAGTTCTAGCAGTAGAAAAACATTTTTCTTGCCTTTTTTTTTATCATACTTTCCTCTTTTTTATGTTTTATCCCGCAAAGAATTCGGATCATCAGGGCTACAATCTGGGTACGGGTATTGAAATATCCTGCATATATATTTGGCAATATTATAAAAGAGGAAATTTCTTAATTAAGATGGGTGCAAATATTTTGTTTAGCTCTATGTTATTTATATATATATATATATATATATATATATATATATTAAAACCACACACACAATAATAAAACGAAAACCAAGGTCACTTACTTTTAAAAACCGGTGAATTTTCGGAGTAATCCGTTCCTACTCCTTCCTCAGACCGAGGCCAACTGCGCCCATATATATGTGTGTATATATATATATATATGATTTCTCAGGTTTTGTTGGTTGCAATATATAAAGAAAGGATACATTTTACGGTTAAACCAATCTAAATTTTATTTTTAATGATAAGTCAACGTTGACTTATCATTAAAAATAAAATTTAGATTGGTTTAACCGTAAAATGTATCCTTTCTTTATATATATGTATGTATGTTCCATGGAAAGTCGCTGAATGACACCACATTAAACGAGTATCTTCCCTTTTTTAATTTTACTATTACAAATCTTGTATTATATTGTCTCGTATTGTCTGTCCTTACAATAATTATTCTTTAGTTCCAACTCCAACTAATAATGAGAGTAATAATAACAATACTACTACTACTACTACTACTACTACTACTACTACTACTACTTCTACTACTCTTACTACTACTACTACTACTACTACTACTACTACTACTACTACTACTACTACAACTACTACTACTACTACTACTACTACTACTACTTCTACTACTACTACTACTACTACTACTACTACTACTACTACTACTACTACTACTACTACTACTACTACTACTACTACTACTACTACTACTACTACTACTACTACTACTCTACTACTTCTACTACTACTACTACTACTACTACTACTACTACTACTACTACTACTACTACTACTACTACTACTACTACTACTACTACTACTACTACTACTACTACTACTACTACTACTACTACTACTACTACTACTACTACTACTACTACTACTACTAATAATAATAATAATAATAATAATAATAATAATAATAATAATAATAATTATAATAATAATAATAATAATAACAATAATAATAATAATAATAACAATAATAATAATAATCTAGCTAGATGATACAATATTCATGTTCTGTCTGTATTACTTTTTGACAAATAATTCCGCATTATGCATTGTTATTATTAGCCGGACAAATAAATTTTAATTGATAAGAATCGTCGATAATTTGTAAACGAGCCATTTAGAACCGTATATTGTATGTTGAATACTACACTTTTCTATTTTTCAATAGTTATTTTCTCTAAATAGACTAAAAGACGTATACATAAAATTAAGTACATTAAGGTCCGATACTACGACTACGAGCAAGTGATAAGAAAGATAGTAGCTTAAACTTTTTTTACCGTGCAACCACAACCACCAATCAGAATCCTTAAAATCCACCTAATAGCTTAATTAGCTCATATTAAACTCCGTATTAGCTGTTCATAATACCGGGCTAAAAACCATATATCGGCTGCAAGTGCAAGCCGTTCCCTAGAAATGGGGTGTCAGAAGTTGTTCAGTAACCAGGTAGCCTCCAAATAGTTTTTAGGCTTGACTTTAGTATTTTTTCCATATTTCTATAAATTAGATTGAACCAATATCTATCTTATCATTTGCTCTGTAATGTTTCTGTCTGTCTGCGTCGCTGCAAGACATAGAGATATGTGCCTCAAGTTTAGTATTGTCTCTTTCGACTCGGAAATGCTAATCTATACTTTGTTTGGGAAATGTTTTGTCATTGAGAGAACGTAAGAACGAATCAGTTCCCATAGCTGTTAGATATTCTGAAGTCGATGATTAACTGTTTGTCCGTGTTTTGCTGTTGCAGACGAGAAGACGTCTGCGCATCAGATTGTTAATAAGCTCTTTAAAGGATTTCCGTGGAACATGCTTGAAGGTTCTTTTGACTTTGACGCATTGAGAGTTTAAAAAAAACTCGAATATTTCAGTTACGTCAATAACCGAATTGAAACATTCCATTGAAAAAATGGAACCTTTCTGATATATTGATGGAATTACAATAATCTTAAGGGGTACACACTTGGAATGGGGATGTATTGGGGGGTGGTAGTTGGGGGGTGGAATGATAACGAGATAATAGTAAGGACACAGGCTTCACGCTCGATATAATGTGGGTGGGGGACACAATTCAAGTTCAAGTTTTATTGGCTTATCATAATATTGTGATTATCATTACATTTGACATTATCGATTACATCGATGTATTTATGAAAAGGCACAATTTAACTCTTGATGAGCTGAAGATGTTTCCAACTCAAAAACCATCTGCACAACACAATAAACACATTTAAACATATAAACATTACATACATAATTGCAATGTAGTGTGTACAGAACAGTTCTAGTTGTTATCCATTTAGTATTACTACTCAATACTAAAAGGTAAAAGGCTATTTCATACAAATATGTGTAAATGTATAAGTATAACAAAAAAACAGTACATGGATAAATTACATTTATTGTATTGAATATAATAATGTTAAATGCGTTGTATTTAGGCAAATTTGGTGCACATAAGCTAGTAGCTTGTGTATGAGCACCATAATTACGTATAAGTTATGTTTTTTAAAGGGGTATATATAATCTGCTAAATAGGATAATTTTACCTAATCCTTTCAGGATATCGTTAGTAAAGGTTTCATTGTGCTGCAAACAAGCGCTAAACACAATTACTGACCGACCGCTACATAATATATATCCACAAAATAAAGTTTATGAATGTTAACTTAAATATTGAATACATAAGTATAGACAATTTTTAAATCTGGGATTTCGGTTGAGGTTGGTCACCTCCGGCCGCCTACCCGCCTACCCGTCTACCCGCCTACCCGCTGCATCAAATCGCAAACTATCATTATGGCAAAATAATATATTCCATCGTTCAGTTCAGTCTTCATTTATTTGTAGTTATGCGAATTAATATTGTTTGTGTATAATGTATGTTTTATAATACATTAATTGTAAATTAATGGAATTTTGAGGGAAAACGCTTTCCACCAGTGGTGCTAGGGAGCTTATTGTTTGTGTGTCTGTGTTGGCGCGGGGGGGTGGGGGGGGCGTAAAAACTCTGTCTCGGTTACTCTTGCCGTAGTTTTCTTTTTCGTAAACTTTATCGGGGGATATACGTTCATATTTCGTGGTAAGCATAAACTTATTTGTTTTTTATAAGTCAATATACATTTTGGCATGAGATATGGCCATTGTGACGTCACTTGAATACATCCCATGTTATTGTGTCTTCGTCGTCCGTGAGGAGCGCCGACATGTCGCCTCACTCTCTAGAGAATATACGTCACAGTCTAGATAGTAATTAATTATTAGAAATCTCTTCACTCAAGAGCAAAACGCTTGAATCCGACTCACGGAAGCTTTGACGATAACGTATCGATGTGGAACTAAGACATCGAGGGGAGAACTTTGCAAAGCAAGTTTAGAAGTAGGAAAGCTTCGTTGCGTTATAGAGGATCACTTGCATTGTTATATTGACATTAAATCATTTAATTTCATTTAATTTAATTTAATTTAATTTCTTCGTTTCGTTTCGTTTCGTTTCGTTTCGTTTCGTTTCGTTTCGTTTCGTTTCGTTTCGTTTCGTTTCGTTTCGTTTCGTTTCGTTTCGTTTCGTTTCGTTTCGTTTCGTTTCGTTTCGTTTCGTTTCGTTTCGTTTCGTTTCGTTTCGTTTCGTTTCGTTTCGTTTCGTTTCGTTTCGTTTCGTTTCGTTTCTTTCTTTTCTGTTTCGTTCCGTTCCTTTCCTTTCCGTTTCATTTCTTTTCATTGCATTTCATTTCATTTCATTTCATTTCATTTCATTTCATTTCATTTCATTTCATTTCATTTCATTTCATTTCATTTCATTTCATTTCATTTCATTTCATTTCATTTCATTTCATTTCATTTCATTTCATTTCATTTCATACTACACACAACACAACAGATTTCGTCGCATAAAAGCCACTTTATAAAGCGAATGTTTTGACTTCGTTCAAAAACATCTCAGTTGCACCTGTGTATCCACTTCTTGCAGTCTACTTCCATTGTGTTTGTGTGAATGAACCTCACAATTGAAAATAAAATTATTGGGAAACGCGAAAACATATTACGAAATAAATCGTAATGCAATTAAAGCTATAATATTACTTCATTGGAACTTTTCCATTTGTCCTTTCTCAACAAACGAATACGTAGATACTAGATAATCTATCTGATGGAGATAGGCATACCAGGTAGGGCCTGGGGGGGCTACATTTCAGTAGGTAATCGTACGAATCAATCGATTTGTTTTATTTATTGTGTCATGTAGGGTTTCGCCCGCACTGAATAGTGGGGACAATGGTAATAACAATAATATGCATTTATTTACCTACAAGCAGCTATAACATTACGTACATATTTTCTTCCCTTTTCTTACACATAATGAAATTTACTGTATCTACTGGTATACTGAACCAAAAACATATAAACATTATTTACTCATGACTGAGCCTGAGTATCATCATGATTTGAGTATGATAATTATCATATCGCTCCGTTGTAAAAGGAGACATGTTACACAAACATAACATATCCAAGGATTTAAAGCCATTTTCTGGGTACTTACGCCAGATCAGATCTTCAAACAAATCTTCCACTCTGACCACTTTGCCCCGGACATATTTATTCACCCGGGTGCTCGTATCCTCCCCCTCCCCCTCTCCACACCCCTCCCCCTAATATTAACACATAACTCCGAGTACCTCTTCAGTGTTCACTTGCGGCGAAAGTGTAACAATAAGTAAGATAAGAGTAAGAATAAGGTAAAAGGTTGAAGGAAATCCAAACTTCCATTTCAAAATCTTATGCAAAGAAATTATTTACCTTAAAATGAAGCCTTCACGCTAGCAAACAAACCGTTTGTAGAGTGTGCCTAACTCCCGTAGCACGACATGAGAACATCAAGGAGAAGACGATCAGGGATTCAGGGGTGGCCAATGACTCGTTGTGGTATATAAACACCGCGCGTTCTTCGTTTACAAACGCGATTCCCGCAGCGCCAAATAGGTGTACGAGAGCCAAAGAGCATTACTTGCGATTCCCGCAGCGCCAAATAGGTGTACGAGAGCCAAAGAGCGTTACTTGCGATTCCCGCAGCGCCAAACAGGTGTACGAGAGCCAAAGAGCGTTACTTGCGATGCCCGCAGCGCCAAATAGGTGTACGACAGCCAAAGAGCGTTACTTGCGATTCCCGCAGCTCCAAATAGGTGTACGAGAGCCAAAGAGCGTTACTTGCGATGCCCGCAGCGCCAAATAGGTGTACGAGAGCCAAAGAGCGTTACTTGCGATTCCCGCAGCGCCAAATAGGTTTACGAGGCCAAAGGGCGTTACTTCTGCTGATATAACCGACTATGGTACATCGCGTGCTACTCACAATAGACACGGAAACAAAATGGGGTCCATGGTATCGCTTTAACACGAATAATTCATCACGTGTTATTCTTGTTTACAAAATGGTGTCAACGTACTACCTACTAATCCTTACGTACATTCTGCCATATTATCTTAGGCCTACTCCGTACTGTTTCGAGCTGACCATGTAATTGCGTGTAGTTCCCTACTACCTATGAGAGCAAAATGTCGTCCACGCTACTGCTTTGAACTGACCATTTCACTGCCGGTTGTGCCCTGCTATATATGGGAACAAAATGGCGCCCACCTGCTTCCATCTGACCACTTCATTGCCTGTTGTGCCTTACTATCTATGGGAACAAAATGGCGTCCACCTGCTTTCATCTGACCACTTCATTGCCTGTTGTGCCCTGCTATCTATAGGAACAAAATGGAGCCATCCTTCTTCCGTCTGACCACTTCACTGCCTGTTGTGCCTTACTATCTGTAAGAAAAAATGCCTGTTGTGCTCTACTATCTATGGGAACAAAATGGCGCCCACGCTTTCAACTGACCACTTCATTGCCTGTTGTGCTCTACTATCTATGGGAACAAAATGGCGCCCACGCTTTCAACCTACCACTTCATTGCCTGTTGTGCCCTACTATCTATGGGAACAAAATGGTGTCCATGAAACCACTGTGAAGCGACTAATTTATCGCGTGTTTGTGTCACACTTGAAACAAAATGTCCTATTGTGCGCTCGGACCACAATTGCAACAAATTCCCGAAAGCGGTGGGATCCAGTTATTGTGTAGCTGGACAATGGCCGATTGCCCCTCGTGGCGGCCTCGCTTTGTTCCGGCGTTGTGGGATGGGGGGGAGGGTTGAGGGGGGGGGGGGGGGGTGCTTAATCAGACGAGTTACCACGTTGGCCAACAACGGCCTTTCAGCTGTTGGCACCACTGTCAACTATATCTCTATAGAGATTAAAACACCTACCAGAATTTTCAAAAACAAAAAAGTGTGTATAATTAATTTGTTTCAATTGTATTTTCAACAAAAATAACTCATCTACATTACTTATGTTTCTAATGACATAGAGGAAATACAGACAACATGTTAACATATTCCAATACTGAAGATATTGTTGAATGACTGACGAAATACCAACATCATTGTCTACTTCTTCAATTCCCAGCAACTAGAACTGTGACATCGCAAACATCGCTATTAGCTTCCGATACAACGTTTTGATTTCCGTACGCGTTTTCTTTGTACTGGCTGACGGACAGACGTGTAACTAAAGTAATCACAGTAATTAATTACAGAATACGAAAGTAATAAACACAAGTTAAAATTTATTTCCCAATTTTTTATTTTAAACTTGAAGATTTGTTCATAATTTCTTTTTTAAATGTGATATACTGAGTTCATGTCAGGCTCAAAAAATTGATAAATGTTTGGCTGTTTTTAATTAGTCCCAATTTCATTAAAGTTTGAGACATCACATCATCAATATACATTCGTCTAAACAGTAGCAAAGCTTATGCATGTGTTTACAATGAAAGGGAGCAGGAGTGTGCGGTTGACTGCTGTTAATAAAAAAAACAATATCGTGCGCCATCTTGATTATTGTGGAAACAGTAGCGCACATAAACAAGGTATTTGTAACTCGCATGTACGTTAGGCTACAACACATGGTCGTCCCCTACCCCTAGGGGTGTCCGGTGTTGCCAAGGATTTGTTATCTTTATGGTACATAACATGCATGAAATTGTTGCATGGCAACAACGGGCGCCTCTAGGGGTATACGGACAGGTCAGCATTGGATATGTTAGCTAGATGCCCTTATATATGTGACGTATGTGACGTAAAAGTAAACAAAAACTATATATTATGCTGGTCCTGTTATTGTGGAACGTACGTGTTAAGAATAGGCAGGCAGCGCACTGAAAGCTAGTGTTATCCGAATCAACAGAGTGGATTTTTTAGTGTAAACGCGCTGTATTGAAAAGTAATAAATTGTAGCACCTTACAAAATCACAATGTTCCGTAGAAAGCCGGACCGCCTAACCCTAAAGGGGAGGGGGTAGGGTGAACAACATCTTCTCCTGATGGGCGCCTGACTACATCTATGTTTCTTTTTTAATTTTCTTATTGACAACTTAATAACCCACTCTAACCCGTCCCTTCTTACCAAATAGCAATACAAAAAGTTAAAAAATGTAATATCTGAACATTATTTCAAGCTTCTGTTTCTTTGTCTTAGTTGATGGTTCATATTTTTAGTATATAGCTTAGTTCATACTTATTACGCAGTTTCAGTTTCAGTTTCAGTTTCAGTTTCAGTTTCAAGCTTCAAACCTCTCATCTTTATCTTTAACATAATGATAATTCAATTTTCTTACAATAAAAATTATTGGTTTTACTCAGTACATTGTATTTTAATTAAGTTTATACACAAAGGCTGTAAACGTAGTCTTTATATCTAGTTCCTACTATGCTCTATAGTTTTTCGTCTGTAGACATTTTTGTAAAATAATCCTAAGTTCCTAAGTAAGTTTCACCATTGTCAACATATATTTTCTGTTTTGTACACTATCTTCATGTATTTAACTGACTTTACTTTACTTTTTATTACAATCTAGTGCAGTATGCCCCACCTCAAGTCAAGGTTATAGGGGCAGACACATATATAACAACACATTGTAATTGTAACTTTTGGAATAAACAATAAACAAAATTTGTAGATTTCGAGGGCAGTCTTACACAACACAATATTGCATTCACGCGTGACTGAGAAACAAACTCAGTAAAATGTTCCGTTATAGGATTACTGTTGGTGACTGGTATCGAACCGACGACATCACAAACTAGATATCGCGAGTTACCACTCAGCTGTCGGTGTGGTATGTCAAAATCATTGAAATATGAATATGATAATAATAATAATAATAATAATAATAATAATAATAATAATAATAATAATAATAATAATAATTTATATGGGGAACACATCAATAGTCATCGTAAGACAAGTTATGGCGTTTTCCAATGGCTTTAAAAATTAGAAAAACAATACACAACAATATGGTAGGCGAGGTGCACCAGTGCGCACTGAGTGCATAACATTGGAAAACACAATTAGATTGGATCACAATTGGCCACTCAGAATAGGCGCTGCATTCTGATGGAATGAGTTTGGCTGTAGTTGTTCATTGTTCTTTATTGTTGTCATCAATGGCGCATACATATGGTAACACAGCAAACTTGTGAATGGTGACATCATTGATGAGTGAATCGAAATCAACAAACGGGTGACTTTCAAATACCGACATCTGGTTTGCCAGTGCCTGCCTCATTCATCGACATCACCTCCACAAGGTTGCTGTGAAAAGAGCATAACTCTCTGCAGCTTGTACGGATATGGTGACCCGCTGGGTAATCTATGCTACTAGTCCTGGGGGTGGGGGTATTTCCTAAACAATTACCGACCCCGGGCACGGAGTTAACTTTTATTTGTGGACGTTGAAGAGCCCGCGCGCTTGTGAACCAAATCACGTTTGGCGCGTGCGCAGAACGCTTGTTACGATATCGCGAGAACAGCTGCGGATGTCGCGACGATGCGTAGAGGGTGCGACGCTGTCTTCTGATTGGCCGCTCATTTATAGGCTACTCACCTTGTTGTGTTGTCTGTGCATTCTTGCCGGACTTGAGAGACGTATTTACGAGTATTTGTTATCCATCATGAAGACTATCTATAATGAATCTGTCTATATTGGAATCGAACAATATTGAGTGTATAAAACTCTTAAGAGCGAAGGCTATACCTCTACGCAAAAACCGCAGACAATTTTCATGTTTTGATTATATCTAAAGACTGCAACACAAAATCGAAAATCTAAATCAAGAGCGCACTGTGTTTTGGTAAGCCCTACAGATTGAATTAAATATTATAACCATTAGCGTAGTTATTTTGATTATTAAATCGATAATTAGTAATAGACTTAATTAGATATAAAAACCATACTGATTATAATGTAAGACATAACTTACAGCATTCAGTTTTTAGGGCTTACCAAACCACAGTGCACTGTTGATTCAGATTTTGAATTTCGAAGTCCATTCTTGAGATATAACTTAAAAGTGGAAATTATGTGCGGTTTTTGACGTACAGGTATCTTTCCCTGTTAACAGTTTACATAATTACATAGTTGGTATGTGTATATTATATTCATTGTTTATAATATAAAGTCAAGACAAATTCTATTTCTATATTTTACAAATATTAATTTTATTTCCTTAACAGCGTGGCATTAATGGCAATTATTAAAGGTAAGAAGACAGTTTGTTCGTGTATATATAATGCAGCTTTTATAAACATAAGATAACTCATAATTATTGCATACAAATAAATTTATGTGGAAAGTAATATAATATAGAACGTCTGACTACGACGTACAATTGTAGTAGCATGTATATTGAAAGAAAAGTAATATTTGTATTTTATACAGCTAGATCTTCAATGACAACAATGCACAACAGTGAAAAAGGAGCCTTAACATAACTTACAAGGACCCTTAGAGCAAATCACGGCCTTCTAGATCAATTCTGAAAATCATGTATTCTCTTATGGGAGACCGTATGACCATGGATTTATACAATGATTTTCAACATCTATAGTAGGCTAGATCGCCAGGCTAGCAGCAGCAGGCGTAGCACTTTGATGCCATCTTGCAATGGGCAAATAACACAAGCGGGGATAGGAGTTTCTAATGCGACTTTCTGCCATTGGCAGCGCTAGCAGTACTAAAAGGTCCAAATAGCATGTAAATTGCCAGTTTAAAGATGGCTTCAAATCGCTACGCTTGCTACTGAGTGGAAGGTTGAGGGACTGGCGATCTAGCCTACTATAGATGTTGAACATCATTGGATTTATAAAAGTACCATGGTATGACAGCAGCGCTGCGAGCGTTCCTGTTCACACAAATGTGAGTATGTCCCTCACTTGACGCATGCAATAATGATGCCGTGTAAATGCAGATGGCTGTGGGACGGCTGAACCTTACCTGCGCGCGAAGAGTGTGGTAGACTGTGTTATTTCGTCAACCATTGTACTAGGTTTCACTTGTTTTTTAGATTATTCAGCTGTATGTTATTTTAATAACATAACGCTTACTAAAAATTAAGTTTTAAGTGCTTAAGTATGTCTATAATCAAAATTTCTGTAAATAGTGTATTAGGCATATCAGATCGAACGTCGTCGCTCAGAGCGCACTCTACCTGTCATACAGTCTCCCATAAAAACAATACAACTCAAAATCCCACAGTTAAGCCAAATACTGTAATAGGCACCGAGATTGGCCACTGATGGCGCTAGTGAAAACGAATGAAGCTCTCCAAGTGGCAAAGTCGCGCAACAACCTGCTGAAGCAGCGTCGTTCTTCCTACGTCAATAAAGGGAAATTGTGAAAATTGTTTAATTAAATATGGGTTTTAAAATTTTCGCGCAGATTATGAATCCCATCAGTAAATCTTAAAAAGGCAAGCCACCATTTTAATCAGGACACGTTTTAGACGTAAAAACAACAAATAACACACAACAAACACAAACAAAACAAGACAATAAAAGCCAAAACAAAAACACAAAACAAAACAACAATACAAAATAAATACACATCAACAATAAAAACGAAACAAACGCCAAACAAAAAACAAGATATATCACAATAATATCCAGCACTATTTTCAACCGCGGAATGAAATCTTCAGCAGTTTGTTGCTAAATTTGGCCACATACAGCACTGTATGTACTAACACACGGTGCCTATAGGTGCTGTCAAAATCTGACCACATCATATTTTATATTTAGAACCTGTTATCAGTTGCGATAAAAAATGTCCCGTTAGATTATTTTAACAAACATTCAGAAGATTTTTAATTGATCGCGTCTACTTTTAGCATATTAACAAATTGGAAATAAGAAAACTTGTATTCAAAGTGCCAATGAAAGGAGTAGTAAGCCTACGTCATGGAAAACATAAACTATAAATTAATAAAGTGGAGAAATATGAAGGTATCGAAAGTTAAAAAAAAAAAAAATTAAGTATAATATGGGAAATGAAAGAAACGGTAAAAGGAAGAAGTAAAGGGGAACATAAGAAAAAACAACCACAAGCTATACTGACTTATTGAAGTATCTCAAAAGAAAAATTGGTTTATTTTTATTTCCTCTTAAAAAAAAAATGTGGACAGTGTTCGGCGTTGAGAGATTGATTTTCGAGATGGTTTTGTTACATGAAGAAAATACGATACCGAGACATATTTCAAAAGACATGAAGCGAGCAAAGAGTAGAAGAATCCAGGGACTGATGGCGGAATTGAATGAATCATGATGTGTAGAGGACGTAAGATAACTGACGGTGTACTGAAGATGGGAGTAAAAGTACAGATAAAGGGAGATGGTTGGACGGAAGGGTGTGCAAAGAGCAAAGAGTTGCAGTTAGAAGACACAAGATTATTTAACAAGTATCGTTTCATTCGATCAATAAGCAGCTTGAAGAGTATATAAAGTAGGCTTAGGCCCGGTATTACAACGCCCGGCTAGATGTTTTATACCACCGCTAACTTGTTTTCTCCTTTGAAACCACGCTTCTGATTGGCGGTTGCCATGGAGAAAACAAGTTAGCGGTGGTCTGAATATTCAGCCGGGCGTTGTAATACCGGGCCTTATAAATTCATTTGTAACAACATGGTGATAGTTGAATAAAATATCAGGAAGGAGCATTATCTATTACACAATTGAATCAAGGTAAGCCTACTAATACAATTTAAATATTATTACCCTAATAATTTAAGAAAGTCCATCAACTTTTGTCGTACTAACTTGTTCGTAGAAGCAGATAATTTTGTGATAGTCCCATACATTTCACATCCCTGTAACACTATCCATTCATCACCCAAATTCCTCTCTGTGAGTGCCTACTTTGCACACCCCTGCTGTCCTATTTATTCATCATTGAAGCTGCTCTAATTGTGATACGTATACCCCTGATGGCGGATTGAGCCGCGACTGTTGTAGGAACTGATAAAATTATGAGGTACAAACAAAACTCGGCAATCAAAGTGATTAAACATTCATCGGTGCGTGTTAATAATGGTGCTGGGTGGAGGGGGGAGAGGGGAGGGGGAGGGGGTATTGGCGGTAAATGGTGTTTGTGTATCGGATTGCTCTCGTGCAATAACGGCAGCAATCGTAACTATGCGCATTCACATTCGGTCATTCATGAATACATATTATTGTGATGGAGAATGCATTGTGTGGTTGTAAATACGAAGAGTAGAAGAAACTTATAAATTGTGCATTATATGAAATGGGATTTCACGTTCAACATTTCCATTTATCTCATGAGGTAGAATGTATGTGTTATAGGCCTATTTGTATTTGCATATTATGTCACTGTGCTACAGAAAGAGGAAAAGAGCGTACCCTTAATTCATGGTTCAAAAGAAACCAAATGCATATGCCACTCAACGACACCACCTCTTACTTCTCAGCCCAACTATTAACTATTCTATTAGACAGTATTTACAGTGTAAAGTAAGTAGGACTGATGAGTATGACTGATTTAAATAAGATAGTAAGAAGCATTGTAAATAAAGATAATTTTGAACCATAAGGTCATTTATTGTTTATCTGAAAATTGCAAACGTTTGTTTATGATTGATTGATTTGATTGATTGATTGATTAAGGTCTTTTATTAAAAGGCGGGATTAAGGCTAGCGAAACCTTATCTTCCATCCAACCCTTTTATGATGATACAGTACATGATACAATACAGTAAGGTGATACAATACAATAAGGTGATACAATGCAGTAAGTACATTATAGAGAGAAATAGTGTGAATATTTAAAAGGAATAAACATAAAAAAGAAATAATTTTGATGGTAATAGACGCATGGAAATTTCTCATCTTAATTTAACTTATTGGTAATTTTAAACATAAAAATAATACGCCTCAGGTAGACTATAAAGACTATGGTAGACTATGGGCTGTAAAGAAGATGTATACAATTAATGTACCTATGTAGCACTACCGACATTTCGTACCAAGCTTCCGTTTGAATTTCCGATAATTGTAAGTGGACTAACGACTTACTGCTTTTAGATCAGTACATGTAATTTTCCTTTCAAGTTTTAATCATATTCGTGGTTTCTCAAAAATGTATCCCATCTTACAGTCTCAGAATGTATTCAAATATGTTCTCTTGTTTCTATCAGGATGTCGTACAGGAGTGAAGCTCGGACGAGTTCTCCTTTGTATTGGGGGTAAACCATGCATAATCCGCGTCCTCAAACTAAAGCGTCGTGGCGTGAGCTAACGTGGGCAGGAATATAGAAAAGGATGCGAGATTTTTTGGTCATACAGAAAGAGATATGGCTATACAATCAAATTATATTGGAACAAAGTATGCCAGTTTCAAATAGAAAATCCACCGTCTGAGCCCTGGGTAGAATCGGTTCATGTTAGCTCTGCCTATATGACCGGTGTGAAACACCAAATAATCAAATCAGATCGAAAACAGATTTCATCGAAAGATGTAACAAGATTAATGTTAAACAGTCAAAAAGAGTGAATTTAGTTGGTGTTTCACATCGTACTCATCTACTCGGTCATATACGCAGAGCTAACATGAACATTCCTTCACTCCTTCACTCCCGAGTTCACTCGAGACCGCTGAGCCGCCTAGGTGTAGGGGCAGACTAATTATTCTGTTTTGTGACCTAGAACACCAGTTCAGTAACTAACCAACTAACACGAAGCAATTAAATTAGAAAATTAATGCGTTCGTATATAAAAAGAAATCATATACTTGAGGGCTAAGTTATTTCTTCACACTAACATAAATTCCCAGTGAAGTTGGCACAGAAGCTATATAACGAGAGCTAAACGAAACACCCTCTGCTTTGGCTTGAAATAAATCTTTTGTGTCCGCCTCTCGCCAATAATCTATTTACGATTTTACGATAAATATTTTATAAAATAAATATTCATTACTAGCATTTGCCCGCAGGGGCTTCGCTCACGTGGATTTTTGAATTTTTGTACAATTTTTGTGGTAGGTTACACACAATAGTAAAACGTGAATTTCTTTATTTAAAAAAAAAGAGTCTTAATACAAATTTTCAAGTCTGTAGCGTATTCGGTTGTTGACATATGTATCCTTATAAAAAAATCACCCACGCCCCTTTTCACATCCCTTGATTTAATTTTCGGAAAACGGTAAAACATGTTTCTTTATTTTTAAAGGAGAATATAAATAATTTTCACATGATTGTGTTACATATAATTTTTTGTTTAGGGATACGTGTACTCATAATACGTGTATTCATCCGCACGTTTTCACCCCGCCCCCCAACCCCCCGAACTGGATTTTAAGAAAATGGTAAGAAGTGTTTTTTTTTTTTAATTCTAAAAGGATAACGTGATCGCACAGTTTCACGTCTACAACATTTTCAGTTTTTGAAATAAAATATTCACCTCCTTCCCCGGGCTCTCCTCCCCGGCACCTCCACCAAAGCGCTGACACCTCTACATGGGATGGTTGCGCAGGAGCTTAGTTCAGCCCGGCAAACTGACCAAACTGACTTGGTGAAACTGACCGTAAATAAATCAAGAAATACGTCTGTGTGTCCATTGACTTGCTTCGCTCGCGCGTCCATGCACAGAGTGTCTGACAACTACAAGACGTAACTCTTGTCCACGTCGGAATGTCGGAATGCAATCATTGTCGTTATGTCCACGTCTGTTTACGATATTAATTCTCCGAGTCCTGTGGATCAAGGCTGACAAATGACTCATCTAATAACGAGACCACATCTGAGGCGGTTGCATCAGTCATGGCTGTCACGCAGATACATGTTTGTGACGTTTAGCGGATTAGAAGGAGGGTGAGGGGGATGGGGGACGTATGAAGCGGCAGGCGGTAAAATTAGTAAATAGTAAAACTACTAGTAGTATTAGTTAGTATAAGTAAAATATAATTAAAAATTAACACATTAATATGTGTACATCATTACGTTCTTTTTAAATTACGTTTTTGAAGATGGTTTAGGTTAGGTCTGTGTTAAGAGGTCAATGTTCCGTTCAGCCTGTTGCATTCAGTCTTGAATGTAAGCCTGAAAGTTGAATGTACTATACATTAATTTTTTTTTTGTATTTATCTTTAAGGTGTTCATTACAAACGTAATGCCAGGGGTTTTCCACTCTGAAGCCGAGGTTGAATGCAATGAATGCAATAAATTGAACGGAAAATTGGCCAAAGCTGTTGATTGGAAAGAGGGATATAGAAAACCGGAGAGGATTTATTGGATTCTAAAAATGTTCAATAAAAGATGAGTATAAATAACAGGAGATGATGAATGAACACATGTATGAGAGTTGGGTAGATCGTCAACATCAGTGGGTGTTTGTCTACCGCTTTGTACCGCTCAGCGTAAGTTACGTACGTGGTTCCAGTACATTGAACCGTCTAAACCCTGCCAATCAATTGCCTCAAAGGGAAGATTTTTGATATTATGGAGATCATAACTGTAAATCCCCATTATTCAACAAAGATTTCACCTTCTCAGCCGGTACCGACAGATGCAAACCTTATGGACAAATAACGTGGACCACAACTGAGTGTTACCGCTTACCCAGTACAAGGGAAATACACCATTTTGTAACTGTGTATCCACCCAATCGAATACCACCTGAGATTGTAGACTATACTGACGTTTAAAACTTTCTCAGCAACAAAGGATGCGACGACTAAGTAGCTCTTTGAGGTTATGTTTGTGTGGGGTGTTAGTTAGACTTGAACGACATATAGGTGATGCTTAGTACAAATTTGCCACGCATGCGCGGTAACGGCTCATAATATCATCATCGTCATCGTCATCATCATCATCATCATCATCATCATCATCATCATCATCATCATCATCATCATCATCATCATCATCATCATCATCATCATCATCATCATCATCATCATCATCATCATCAACATCATCATCATCATCATCATCATCATCATCATCATCATCATCATCATCATCATCATCATCATCATCATCATCATCATCATCATCATCATCATCATCGTCATCATCATCATCATCATCATCATCAACATCATCATCATCATCATCATCATCATCATCATCATCATCATCATCATCATCATCATCATCATCATCATCATCATCATCATCATCATCATCATCATCATCGTCATCGTCATCATCATCATCATCATCATCATCATCATCATCATCATAATCATCATCATCATCATCATCATAATCATCATCATCATCATCATCATAATCATCATCATCATCATCATCATCATCATCATCATCATCATCATCATCATCATCATCATCATCATCATCGTCATCATTATCGTCATCATCATCATCATCATCATCATCATCATCATCATCATCATCATCATCATCATCATCATCATCATCATCATCATCATCATCATCATCATCATCATCTCATCGTATACTATCCCTATCAACTAGTCTTACTGACCTCAGATCTGTATCTACAGCCAGTTGAACCCATGCACGCTGTTTTAATGAAAATCAATAGATTTGTAGGTGTCCCTTATTTTTCACATTTCTTTAGACGGTCTTCTGCTTCTCCAGTGAAGCCCCACGAAGATAAGTAAAACAGCCGCTGGCTTTTGGGGGTCTATATCCAACCTAAGTGGTTTTATGCTGAAAGATATGAGTGCTCATTTGGCAGGTACGAGTAGGTCTGATGGTGAATTATTTGCAATGTATCTTGGGGTTACATGGTAACGTTATAAGACGCGAGGCACCTGTTTTGGGAAGCTATACGAAGTATTGGTACAAACACATTTTTCGTACAATCGCGAAATGGTACTTTATTCAGTTTTGACACACATACCCTTAAAGTGTTTCGTTTCTTCTTTATTTCTAATGCGAATAATATTTTTCCATTTCATTTACTATTGGTAGTGTTTTTTGAAGGTATTTACATAATTGTGAGGTTGTAAGCAAGTACGACTAAGTTTTTGAAAGGCTTCGATTCCAGCATCTATACGAGCGATGAAAGTTTCAAACTACTTAAATAATAAAATCGATACTAGAAGTAATGACTGCATTACTGACGTAGAGATAACTATATTAAACTTGGTACGCAAACTAAATAAAAACATAATTTGTCTTAATTGATATGACAAGAAGTGAACTTCAAAAAATAAGAAGTGATTTCCCCTGAAAAAACACTTTTGCTACGAACTACTTGCAAATATGTACGTGTGACGTATGAAGTGTTCCCCTCCTCCCCCCCACTACCACAACCCCGACCGACCTCCGCACGCTTCGTTTTCTTTTCAGTCGAGACTCGAGCAGGATCTCTTGATGGAGCAAGGTCACACCCGCAATGCTGCCGCTCTGCTCACTTTGTGTCATGTTTCCCTACAATACTTGGATTGTATCTGTGCATTCGCGTACTCAACTACTGTTGAGCGGTAGACCCGTAAAACTTATAACACCAAAAATCGAACAGATTTTGACGTAGGAGACGGCAAACATTTTGAGAATATAAAGGTCGAGCGCATGATAAGCACTTTATTTCTTGTAAGTGACTCTTTTCATTAATAAGTTATGGAATAGTAAAAACTGCATATACTCAAGTGCTTTTTCACCGGGACAAGAAAAATTTCATTACAATAAAAACTGGGCATATATTTGTGTTTTAAAATTGAATACCATCATTCCTAAAATAACAAGTTATATTATACTACATTTTCGTGTACTTGAAAAATATGGTCTAGCAGAGGTGTTACTAGCTTTAACGTGAAAACTTTTGAAGCTATCGGTACACGTAAAACTGTTTTTTCAGACATTATATCAATATATTTTATCCATCTTCATAAAAAAAAAATTAATTTAAAAAGTTATGATACCTAGATACCTTCACCTTAAAAGATATTAACGGCGTCGCCCATTCATTTGCCTATTACTAACAACTAATCAAACTGATTAATAAGAATTATGTTACAGTATCATCATAACTTTTGGTTAAATATAAATACCATTATTAAAACCGGGGTAGGCTATCAAGAAATATACGTGCAGGAATTAACACGATTCCGCTCTATATATCTACGCACGGAGATTACTCAAAAGACTTTTTGCTCGTAAAATTCATGTTTTAACAAATCAACAGCTTATTTTGGAACTGTGATGGGTATTCATATTCAGTTGACAGTATTTTCATTACATTGGCATTGAGTTTCTATTTTTGAACTAATTTCCAGTGCATTCGTAGTGTTTCCTTTCCACTTGATCTCAATAACATAAACTTGTGAGTGTGACAGGTGATCAAATATTGGAATGACCTTCTAAACGAGTAACTGCATCAATTCTATAAACTATTCAAACACAGAATATACACATATTCTGTAATCTGACATGGAAACCGAGACCATTACTTTTTACTGGCAATTTTTTGTTGAAATGTTTTAAATTACATTTCTTTGATGTTCTACTGTTCGCCAAAATTAGTTACTAAATGCAACATAAAGAAACTCTCCATGGCCAATGTTCATGCAAATGTCTTGTAATTTTAGTTATGCCCGACAGATCGCTTTACTCTTCCAATGTCTTTGCACCCATGCGTGAGGAAAGCGACTGTTGAGCTATTTTATCTTTCCTAATATCTTTGCATTTTTGCATTGTTGTACTTTGTCGTCCATTTTTACATGCTCGCGTCGTGTAGAAATATTGTCGCTTTTATTCTCATTATCACATGTGTACAACACACATAATTCATGTATTGTAATTGTAATTTAAGAATATAAGTGTAATGTGTTATTTGTGATCATATATTCCTTTTGCTTTCAAGTGTATTTTGTGTATGTGCGGATTATTTCTGAACTCGACCTAGTGTTTACAGTCCACCTATTTATTGCCTCAGTGCTGGTCCTCCGAACTCTTATTCTTCCCCTACATTTTGGTCGCACCGGGCCGCATATACAATTAACATTATTTCCACGTGGAAATTATAAACTGTTATTGAATTCTTCGTCGACGGCACCTTCGTTATCCTTCTACATAGCCTAGGCATAGGCCTACGCTAGGCCTAGTTCGTCTGCACCCGGCCTTCCCATGGGGCCCCAGCTGAAAGTACATCTTGCAACTCTCGTGGAACTTCTCCGGTCATGGACAGACTTCTTCTAGTCGCAGTCGTCACAACTCAGATAAGCTATTTACTGTCTCTCATTTCTGTTCTATCCTAGTTCTTTGTTTCTGGCACCATGAATGACCAAATGAAAAGTGAGTTAATTAAACGGCGTGGCGTAGTCAAAGCTAGGCTTACACGCATACACACGTTCATAAACAACGTAGACAATCAGTCAAATCTAAGTGCAATCAGAGTTAGATTTGAAACTCTTTCTTCAATTTATGGTCAGTTTGAAGAAATACAAACACGTCTTGAAATAGAAGACACTGAAGCTGACTCAGAGCATGAAATGTATAGATCAGAATTTGAAAGTTTATATTTTGACACTAATGCGAAATCAAACGACTTATTTGCTCCTGTTACGTTGTTGAGTGATGCCTGCACTGTCAATGGCGCTCAAGTACACAAACATATTCTAAAACTGCCAAATATAAATCTACCAGATTTCTCAGGTGACTACACTCGTTGGTCACAATACAAAGACACATATGTCGCACTCATACATAACAATGCAACTCTTACGGATGTTCAGAAGTTTCATTATCTTCTATCATCATTACAAGATGAACCTCTACAGCTGATCAAAAATCTCCCATTATCCTCAGCTAATTACATCATTGCATGGGAAATGATTGTCAAAAGATACGAAAACAAAAAATTGATATCTCAGAAACATATCAATACTCTTCTTAATCTTCCACATGCACGAGCAAACTCCGCTCATGAACTTAGACAGTTAGTTAATGAACTTACAAGCAATCTCAATGCTATTCAAGCGCTCAATTTGAATATCGAAATTCATGAGCTTCTACTGATTCAACTCACCCTAGGGAAACTAGACATGCAAACTAGGCGTGATTTTGAAACATCACAATCGGAATCGGAATGTTCCACACTCAAGTGCTTATGTGACTTTCTTGACAAGAGGTCACAGACTATAGAGCTTACTCAAGCAAGGGTTGACATTCCTCAAAGCAAGCCTAATAAACATACGTATGTCACTACCGGTACTAACAATACCGAATGTTTGCATTGTGGTTATAAACATTACTTATACAATTGTAAATCATTTCGCGATCTGTCAGTAGCACATAGATGGCAACTCATTAATTCTAATAATGCTTGTGCCAACTGCTTTGCTATCGATCATGAGGTCAACGCATGCGAATTTCCTAGCTATTGTAAGTGTGGAAAAAAGCACAGCATCTTATTACATGATTCTAAACAAGGGCCTCAAGGTCAAACGCAGATAAACAAACAACTGACCAATACTCAATATAGCAACCGCACACCTGCGTCAATGCAAAGTAACAATCACTTTACCAATCATTCAGAAAACAATAAGTCTACTAGCGATGCTAGTGCAGGAAGCTACTGTTCCTTTAAGGCTAAACCTACACACCAAGTGTTGTTAGCTACAGCACAAGTCTATTAATCAAATGTCGAGCACTGCTCGACTCAGCAAGTCAAGCCTCTTTCATCACTCTTGAGTTGGCTAACAAACTTCAACTCAAAAAAGAAGTCAGTCACACATCTATTCAGGGTATTAACAATACAAGTTCAACAACTACCTACACTGTTAGTGTAACAGTAAAATCAACTATTAGCAATCACACAACTAAAATCGATTGTTTCATCTTGCCAAAAATTACGGGAAATTTACCGTCGGTTCCCATCGATTGTAGCACATGGAACATTCCTCATAACATTGTAGGCCTACTAGCAGATCCTGATTTCGACAATCCAGGTGAAATCCAACTGTTGATAGGTGCAGAACACTACTACGACCTTCTCCAATCGAATTCACTTATTCGCCCAGGTTTCCCTACAATTCAAGAGACAAAACTTGGTTGGGTCCTCGGTGGAAGGGTTCCCGGTTTGACTCTCGAGCAGTCTCCGAAACCTGCACATAGGCCCTACGTATTTCGTTAGTACGGAAAAAATTGATCAACAACTTAAGCGCTTTTGGGAAATTGAAGGTATTCCAAAACCTATCACTACAAAGGAAGAACGTGATTGCGAAAATCATTTCTTAAACAATACGACTCGTAACGCTCAAGGAAAATTTATTGTTCGTCTCCCATTGAATGAAGACAGGAGTCAACTCGGTGACTCGAGACCTCAAGCAATGCGGCGGTATCAACAATTGGAACGTCACCTTAATTCAAATAGCGTCGCAACTCGCAAAGGAAGACTACAATAAGTTTCTTCATGAATACCAAGAACTTGGTCATATGCAACTTGTCGACAGTGCACCAGATGAAACTGGTACTTGTTACTACTTACCTCACCACGCAGTATTCAAACAATCTACTACAAGTCATATACGTGTCGTTTTCGATGGATCGGCCAAATCTAGCACCGGCAAGTCACTAAATGATTTACTAAAACTAGGACCTACAATACAAGACGACTTGTGCTCAATTGTCTTGCGTTTCAGAACACATCTGATAGCTTTCAGCGCCGACATTGCTAAAATGTACAGACAAATAAATATGCATCCTGACGATTGGAATTTACAACGCATCTTATGGAGAGAATCTACTAATGAACCCATAAGAGAATACCAACTGACTACAGTAACTTATGGTACAAAAACTGCACCCTTTTTAGCTACACGATGCTTACACCATTTAGCAGACTTGGAAGCTAAAAATTATCCTAAGGCATCTTTGATACTCAAAAATGATTTTTACGTAGATGACTGTCTTTCAGGAGCAAACAATTTAGAAGACGCTCTAAAACTTCAGCAAGATTTGAAATCTTTACTGGCTAGTGGAGGCTTTCCACTACGTAAATGGTGCTCAAACCATTCTGCTCTTTTGGAGTCGGTTCCAGAAGAAGATCGTGAAATTAACCTTCCGCTGCAATTCGAACGAGAAGATTGTATCAATACTCTAGGACTGCTTTGGCATCCTGCTTCTGATATCTTTCAAATAATCAATGGTTCAACCAAGCCACAGTTACAACAAGTATCACTAGCTACTAAACGCAAAGTGTTATCTATTATTTCTGCCATTTTCGATCCACTAGGACTAATTAGTCCTATTGTCATCAATTGCAAGATCTCTCTACAGCACCTGTGGATAGAACGGTTAGACTGGGATGATGTCTTACCCGTCTCTCTAAACACAAAATGGCAGAATATCTGCAATCAACTTCCTACCATAAGCAACATAAAGGTTCAACGACTAGTATTAGTGACAGGAGTCATCACCGATATCCAATTACACGGCTTTTCTGATGCTTCTGAAAAAGCTTTCGGAGCTTGCATATATCTCCGATCGACCAACAATGAAGGTCATACTTCTACCCACTTACTTTACTCTAAATCAAAGGTAGCACCTTTGAAACGAATCACACTTCCACGATTGGAATTATGCGGCGCACTTTTACTCGCCAAACTTTTTAACAAAACAGTTGAATCGCTTCATCTTGACATTAATTCCAGTTTCCTCTGGACAGACTCAACACTCGTTCTTGCTTGGATTAAAGCTCATCCGTACAAATGGAAAACATTCATTGCAAACAGAGTCACAGAAATACAAGAACTCACTGCAAATGCAAAATGGGCACACATCGCATCATCACAAAATCCTGCAGATTTGATTTCTAGAGGAACCACTCCAGACATTCTTGCTACTTGTAAATTGTGGTGGCATGGACCTCAATGGTTGTCACAAGACCCATCATTATGGCCAATATCAATCATGCAGCCCATCGCGTTAGAAGACATGCCAGAACAACAAACTTCAACCATCACCCTCATGGCAATTAAGCCAAAAGATGACATCATCCATACATTTTCAAGGTTCACTAAATTGCAACGAGTCATTGCTTATTGCATTCGATTTTGCTACAATTCCAGAAGGCCACCTTCGGAGAGAAATCATTCGACACTCTCTGTCATAGAGTTAAATAACTCATTAAAAGCATGCATCAAACTAGCTCAAGGTGTTGTATACTCATCAGAAATTCATGCATTGTCATCATCAAGGGAACTCTCCAACAAAAGCAGTATCAAAAACTTATATCCTTTCTTGGATAGTGAAGGTATCCTAAGACTCGGAGGAAGACTTCAAAAATCTTTGCTGCCATTCGAATCTAAACATCAAATGATAATTCCAACACGGCATCATCTCACCAAACTTCTCATTATGCACGAGCATTTACGATTATTACATGCTTCATCACAAATGTTGACGTCATCACTTCAACAACGCTACTGGATACCGTCCATTAGACGAATATTTCGATCAACATTGCATCAATGTTTACCATGCTACAAGTTGAAAACCACAACTACACAGCAACTCATGGGAGAGTTACCTACTCCCAGAATACAACCGGCTCGACCTTTCCCTTAAACACAGGAATTAATTATGCAGGACCCTTTTTCATAAAGCAAGGATCCACACGCAGTAAAATAAAATTGAAGGCATATATTGCTATCTTCGTTTGCCTTGCTACTAAGGCTGTACACATTGAATTAGTCAGCGACATGACTACTGAAGCATTCATCGCTGCGTTAAAGCGTTTCACGTCACGAAGAGGAAAATGTTCCAACATATATAGCGATAACGGAACAAACTTTGTTGGTGCTAATCATCAGCTAGCTGATCTCAGCAAACTACTGAAGTCACGGTCTCATCAAGAAACTCTGCAAAATTACAATTCTCATGAAAATTATAATTGGTTTTTCATACCACCTCGCTCTCCACACTTCGGAGGCCTGTGGGAGGCTGCGGTTAAATCTCTCAAATATCATCTTAAAAGGGTGATAGGAAATAACTCACTCACATTTGAACAAATGTCCACAATACTCACACAAATTGAAGCTTGTTTAAATTCACGCCCACTTATCGTAAACTCCAATGATCCTCATGATATATCTTATCTTAGTCCGGGTCATTTTCTCATTGGTGAAGCTATTACCTCTATACCTGAACCTAACCTAGTTGACAGTTCAGTTCATGCTTTAAATAGATGGCAACAGCTTCAACAATACATGCAGCTCATCTGGAAGAAATTGTCCACCGACTACCTTCACACTATGCAGCAGAGGCAGAAATGGTCCAGTTCCAGCCCAAACTTTGTTGAAGGCACCGTGGTTCTTGTGAAAGAAGAGAACCTACAACCTCTACAGTGGGAACTCGCCATAATCACTGCTCTGCATCCTGGTCAAGATGGAAAAGTTCGAGTGGTTACCATCAAGACTCCTCGTGGACACTTCAAGCGCCCAATAGTTAAACTGTGTCCCCTTCCTATATAAGCAACTTTTTGCACTCCTTTTTCATTATTAAAAAATATTCATTTTTTGGGCCCCAGTATGTTCATGCAAATGTCTTGTAATTTTAGTTATGCCCGACAGATCGCTTTACTCTTCCAATGTCTTTGCACCCATGCGTGAGGAAAGCGACTGTTGAGCTATTTTATCTTTCCTAATATCTTTGCATTTTTGCATTGTTGTACTTTGTCGTCCATTTTTACATGCTCGCGTCGTGTAGAAATATTGTCGCTTTTATTCTCATTATCACATGTGTACAACACACATAATTCATGTATTGTAATTGTAATTTAAGAATATAAGTGTAATGTGTTATTTGTGATAATATATTCCTTTTGCTTTCAAGTGTATTTTGTGTATGTGCGGATTATTTATGAACTCGACCTAGTGTTTACAGTCCACCTATTTATTGCCTCATCAGTGCTGGTCCTCCGAACTCTTATTCTTCCCCTACAGCCAATCTTGTTGTGGTTTACAATGACGCGCATACGGGCCGCTAAATATTTGTACCAGTACTAACTTGCTTTCTCCGTGTAAACAACACTTCTGATTGGTGGTGGGTGGCCATGGAGAAACCATGTTAAGCGGACAGTTTTAATACTGCGCAATAATAAAATCCGTAAATTGTCTGGGGGATGAACTGTCAAAACACTGTTCTATCGAAGTAAAGGTTGGTTTACATTACACAATTCCCTAAGATATGAGATCTCATTGGCTGGACTAAGAATTTTAGGTATATGATCTAGCGTTGCTATGGATTCCTTAAATCTTACATCTTAGGAAGTGGTGTGTACACTTAAGCGTCTTCTAGTGTCAGCTCAAATGTCAACACACAGCTGCTCTGCATTATGGCCCGTGTCACGTCACGCCGCACGCGCCAATGAGGTGTGAGCTACGTCAGCATCGTCGTATAACCACCTGTCCCAGCCTATTCGTGTTCTATTGTCAGCTCAAATGTCAACACACATCTGCTCTGCATTATGGCCCGTGTCACGTCACGCCGCACGCGCCAATGAAGTGTGAGCTACGTCAGCATCGTCGTATAACCACCTGTTCCGGCCTATTCGTCTTCTATTGTCAGCTCAAATGTCAACACACATCTGCTCTGCATTATGGCCAGTGTCACGTCACGCCGCACGCGCCAATGAGGTGTGAGCTACGTCAGCATCGTCGTATAACCCCCTGCCCCGGCCTATTCGTGTTCTATTGTCAGCTCAAATGTCAACACACATCTGCTCTGCATTATGGCCCGTGTCACGTCACGCCGCACGCGCCAATGAGGTGTGAGCTACGTCAGCATCGTCGTATAACCACCTGTTCCGGCCTATTCGTCTTCTATTGTCAGCTCAAATGTCAACACACATCTGCTCTGCATTATGGCCAGTGTCACGTCACGCCGCACGCGCCAATGAGGTGTGAGCTACGTCAGCATCGTCGTATAGCCACCTGACCCGGCCTATTCGTCGTTCACGCGTTGAATTATAATCCGTCGGCGATAAACAACGTCACAGTTCGAGCACTCCCGCCCACATTTTAACAAAGTTATTCCCTCGATTAAACCCACCGCCTTCCTAACTTGAGTAGTTTTCTTTCAAATCTATAATGAAACGCCCGGTGCGACGGACATTAATATGTCGCTCGCCCGCTGTTTACGGCCGTCCTGTAATACGGTCGTAAATTTCACCGGTTGGGGTTGCTTCTATAAATCCCGCTATTAATTATTCTAATAAACGTGTAAAATGAGTGCAGGGTTGACGCGCTAGGGCGACATTACCGCCTCCAGTGGTCGTCGCAGGTACTACATACTCTGGCAACGCAGCACGGGCGATCTTCATAACCTTGTGCTAATGTTACAACCGCGCGAAACTGACGTTTACAGTTTTTAACAAGACCCTAGTAGGTACTACATAGCGACAGGTGGTAGAAATATCTTGCAAATTGAATGTAGCCATTAATATGCCATACATACGATATGATTTACAATTATTCACATTATTAAAATATGCATGCATATTGGTATTCGATTTGCAATATTGAAGCAGCGCCATATGCGTCATCTAAACCATCCAGAACTATTGTAGCGTATTTCTGTTTCAGGAAAATATTATACTAAATAGTAAAAATAGTCACATACTGATAAGGTAATTGACTATGTACACAGTTTAATTTGAATCGAACAATATCACATAATTATGTTTATTACTTATTACATAGTTTACCAATGATGTGTTTTATGTGTTCACGTGGCTTTAATAGTGGCTGTATTTGTTTATTGTTTGGCGCGGCATTGCCGCTCGCGGTGACCACCCACAGCGTTGGTAGTCGCGGTACTGCCACGCGGCAAGAGTAGGGTCCACATACCGTCGCGGTACTGCCGCGCGGCAAGAGTAGCGCCAGGGTCCACTTACCGTCGTGTTACTGCCGCGCGGCAAGAGTAGCGCTAGGGTCCACATACCGTCGCGGTAAAGCCGCGCGGCAAGCGTAGCACCAGGGTCCACTTACTGTCGCGGTACTGCCACGCGGCACGAGTAGCGCCAGGGCCCACTTACCATCGCAGTACTGCCGCGTGGCAAGAGTAGCGCTTAGGGTCCACATACCGTCGCGGCACTGCCACGCGGCAAGAGTAGCACCAGGGTCCACTTACCGTCGCGGTACTGCCGCGCGGCAAGAGTAGCGCTAGGGTCCACATACCGTCGCGGTACTGCCGCGCGGCAAGAGTAGCGCTAGTGTCCACTTACCGTCGCGGTAAAGCCGCGCGGCAAGCGTAGTGCCAGGGTCCGCTTACCGTTGCGGTACTGCCACGTGGCAAGCGTAGCGCCAGGGTCCACTTACCGTCATGGTACTGCCGCGCGGCAAGAGTAGCACCAGGGTCCACTTACCGTCGTGGTACTGCCGCGCGGCAAGCGTACCGCCAGGTCCACATGCCATCGCAGTACTGCCGCGCGGCAAGAGTAGCGCCAAGGTCCACTTACCGTCGCGGTACTGCCGCGCGGCAAGCGTAGCACCAGGGTCCACTTACCGTCGCAAAACTGCCGCGCGGCAAGAGTAGCGCTAGGGTCCACATACCGTCGCGGTACTGCCGCGCGGCAAGAGTAGCGCTAGTGTCCACTTACCGTCGCGGTACTGCCGCGCGGCAAGAGTAGCGCTAGTGTCCACTTACCGTCGTGGTACTACCGCGCGGCAAGCGTACCGCCAGGTCCACATGCCATCGCAGTACTGCCGCGCGGCAAGAGTAGCGCCAAGGTCAACTTACCGTCGCGGTACTGCCGCGCGGCAAGCGTAGCACCAGGGACCACTTACTGTCGCGGTACTGCCGCGCGGCAAGAGAAGCACCAGGTCCACATACCGTCACGGTACTGCCGCGCGGCAAGAGAAGCGCTAGGGTCCACATACCGTCGTGGTACTGCCGCGTGGCAAGCGTAGCGCCAGGGTCCGCTTACCATCGCGGCACTGCCACGCGGCAAGAGTAGCGCCAGGGTCCACATACCGTCGCGGTACTGCCGCGCGGCAAGCGTAGCACCAGGTCCACTTACCGTCGCGGTACTGCCGCGCGGCAAGAGTAGCACCAGGTCCACTTACCGTCGCGGTACTGCCCCGCGGCAAGAGTAGCGCCAGGGTCCACTTACCGTTGTGGTACTGCCGCGCGGCAAGAGTAGCGCCAGGGTCCACTTACCCTCGCGGTACTGCCGCGCGGCAAGAGTAGCGCCAGGGTTCACTTACCTACCCAATCGTAAATAAAGGCAAGTGAAGATTATCTTATGAATTTTAGAATGATAAAAACACACAACAGGATGATACAAACGTGACATTACCGGAGACAAGTGCGAAATAAAACAGCGCTCTAACAAACCCCTGTACCAAAGCCTGCCAAATGAGAAGTTGCATTAGTTACAAGGTTGCCTATATACATCGTACAAATAGGCCGAGATGAATGTTGTATGTCAAGTGCGACTCATGAAAAGCATTTTGCTGTTAGTTTGGTTACATGCATAGATGTTGGCTAGATTAGTGGTTAATACAATTACTTGTCTTATTGTTTAAGGAAATATCAAACCGAGGATAAAACATATCCATACTATCTAAGGGGCGCATCTATTAAATACTGCATATTCGACTTGTATTAAAGATAAGATAGTAAAATTATACATGATTATAAAATAATAATAATTTAATAATGCATTGCATAATTTTATAATAATTGTTATTATATAATATACTTTCTATTGAATACAAATACTGGAATCTTGAGTATATGGCTTGTTATAGATTAAAAATGTACTATTTATAATTTTCATTTCAGAGCATAGATATTATGATAGAAATCTTTCCCCTCCCTCCGTTGAAAGGTGCACGAGACGTTTGGACGTTTGGACGTTTGGATGGATGCAATAAGGCTCCATTTTCCTTTTGCTTTTATTTCTCGACGGACAGTTATAGAGTACAGAGGTGATAGATGTGTTGCTGAAGGCAGAACGTTTGGAAAAGAATGAAATGGTCCGAAGGCAGAATGAATTCAAAGTAATATTAGTGTAAAGTTAATAGAAGGGGTTGGATTAGCAACTACTAGGAATAAAATTGGGAAGTTCAGGAAGGGTCCTGGGAAGACGTTTGGACGTTTGGATGGTGGTAATAAGGCACTATTCCTTATGCTTGACAATCTCGACCGGACTATGATAAGAATATAGATGTGATGGATGTGTTGCTGAAGGCAGAACGTTTGGAAAAGAATGAAATGGCCCGACGGCAAAAATAATTAAGAGTGATATTAGTATGAAATTAATAGAAGAGGTTGGGTTTACAACTACTAGGAATAAAATAGGTAAGTTCAGGAAGGGTCCTGGGAATGGCTAGATTTACACCTTCACCCGTCTTTTCTTCGCAAGCTTTGGAGCTTTGGATGGAGGCAATAAGGTACAGTTTCCTTTTGCTTGACAATCTCGACCGGACAGTGTCCTTAAGAGAAGTATGATTAGAATACAGATGTGATGGTTTTGTTGCTGAAGGCAGAACGTTTGGAAAAAGAATGAAATGGCCCGAAGGCAGAACGTTTGGAAAAAGAATGAAATGGCCCGAAGGCAGAAAGAATTTAGAGAGATATTAGTATGAAATTAAGAAGAGGTTGGGTTTACAACTACTAGGAATAAATAGGTAAGTTCAGGAAGGGTCCTGATGGGAATGAATAGAGGTACTACCTCACCCGTCTTTTCTTGGCAAAGAGGGGAAGGCGAATGTTGCGGTGGCGTCCACATGCCTGTGGGTTGGGAGGCCTGAATTCAAGGGTGTTTATGCTCGCGACTGGACGGAGATATCTATCATGAGGGTTGGGCATAAAGTCCAACTGTGACCTCACGAGAGGGTTTGGGTGCCGTGATAAAGAGTTAAAGAATTTAAGGGATCGATCCTGAACCAACTTGTCTACCAAAGGTAGATCCAGAGAAGTGTGGAGCGGAACGATTGGGGTGTATTTAGGGAGGTGCATCACCACTCGGAGGACAGTATTTTGGAGGCGCTGTAATTTTAGAAAATTAGTATATGATGTGGTGCCCCATATGGGAGCGGCATATAGAAATGTGGGACGGATAACGGTCGTGTAGATCCGAAGACGGTCTTTCTCTGCAATAACTGGAGACCTCAGTATTGACTGAAGAGCAAACATTTTGTTACGACTCTTTTGCATCACTTTGGTAACATGATGGTTCCAGCTAAGATGGCGGTCTAGAAGTGCACCAAGGTACAGATTGGTCTTGGACCATTCGATCGGGACACCGTCCAGAAAGAGGGGAAATTGTTTGAGGGCACGACCAGTGGTAAACATGGTAGCTGAAGTTTTGCCAACGTTGAGTTTAAAACGCCATTTGGCATACCATGGAGATATTAAGTCGAGACCAGCTTGGAGGTGTTTTACAGCAAGCTCCGCGGAGCGGGAGGTGGCAGCAATGGCGTCATCATCTGCAAAGAGATGCACATCAACACCCTTGGGCATTTCTGGCATGTCCGCCGTGTAAATATTAAATAGAGTTGGACTGAGTACTGATCCCTGAGGTACTCCTGCGCGTATTTTTCGTGGTGAAGACAGTGACCCCAGCCAGGATGCCCGAAAACTTCTTTTGTGGAGGAATGATTGGAGAAAGTGAATGATATGCAGGGGGAATTTGTACCGGGCTAGTTTCAATAACAAGCCAGCATGCCAGACTGAGTCGAAAGCTTTGGCAATGTCGAGGAAAGCAACGGCTGTGACTTTCTTGTTATTGAAACCATGGGTGATGCGATTTGTGAGACGTAAAAGTTGATGTTCCGTAGAGGTGTTTGCTACGAAACCAAATTGATACTGGGGGATAATGGTGTTTTCGGCAAAATGTCGCTTGATGCGTGTTAGGACCAGTGACTCAAGCATTTTTGCCATGACATTGAGAAGGCTGATTGGTCTGTAGCTGGACGGGTCTGACGGCGGTTTCCCGGGTTTTAAGATTGAGATGATTTTGGCCATTTTCCAATTTTTTGGGAAATATGACGTAGTGAGGCACCGTTCATAAATATGGAAGAGGACTGCCACAGCTGACCCGGGAAGTTGTCGAATGAGCACCGCTCCTATACCGTCGGGACCAGGGGCTTTACGGGGGTTTAAATTGGAAAAGATGGTACGTAGTTCAAAGGGTTGAAGGTTGTACTCTGGTGGGGGTTCTGGGCACACAGTTTTTGAAAAGTATATTTTCATTAACCTATCCAAATCAGGTTCGCCAGGAACTGGTGGATTTGGGATGAAGGCCATCTCCAGACTGCGCGAGATTGCCTCGGCTTTGTCCGGGCTACTAAGTGCCCAGCCTGCAGGTGTGAGGATCGGGGGATTGGGTGCTTTCGACTTCTGTAGCGTCTTGGCCATCCGCCAGATGGAGTTGTCGTGGTAAGAGAGAGTTGACAGTTTTGCTTCCCACTGCGATGACATATGGTCGGCAATATCGCGGTCAAGTGCACGTTGCAGTCTGTCGTATTCGGCCTTGCAGTCTGGCGTTCGGAACGCTTGCCAGCGCCGACGGGCTCGATTTTTCTGTCGCACACATGCACGAAGGGCAGGTGGTAAAGACAGATGTGTTGAGGGCGACGGTGTGTATTTGGGGATTGCAACATTAGCTGCCTGACGGATAAGAGCCGATAGGAAGGAGATCGACGTATCGATAGCTGAAGATGAGTCGAGAAGTGGAAGTGGGAGGGCAGTGAGGCGGTTATGAATATGATTACGGAAGCGCTGCCAGTCGGCTTTTCCGTATGAGAACCGGGGGGTAGGTGGTTGGTAATTGATTTTGTTACCAATATTTATGAGGATCGGATTATGGTCGGATGTGAGTGCCTGGACTGTCGAAATATCGTAAGATGTGTGGATGTTCCGAATAATGGCAATGTCTAGCACATCAGGAGGGGTAGTGTCCCGATAGTGGTAGTATGTTGGTTCGACAGGCCCAGTGACATTGAGTCTAAGGTTGGTAGACGTGATGAAACGAAGAAGAGCAAGTCCCCGCGTGTTGTTGACAGCCGAATTCCAAAGATGGTGTTTGGCATTTAAGTCACCCGCCAGAACAGTCGGCATTTGTGAAGTGAAGAGGGAATTAAAGTCGGTGCCAGTGAAATGTTTATTTGGGGGCGAGTATGCTGCGATGCATCGCATCGGGCCAGCAGCTGTTTTCACAATTGCGATAGTGGCTTCGACCGCAGAAAGAAGGGGGGTGGGCTCTTGAACGACGGCGGCTGTAGAGCGAGAGAGAATGGCAGTACCACCCCCTCTCGTACGTTTAGACGCTGTCAGTCGATCGTTACGGAGAATTTGGAAGCCAGGAATAGACCAGTTGTCAGAAGGGAGAAGATGAGTTTCGTTGATGAGAATGATGTCTATGGAAAGTTGATGAACTAGGTGGATGAGTTCTGCCGTTTTGCGACGAACTCCTCCATTGGCGTTCCACGCCAGTAATTTCAATTCCAGCTTAGCCATTGTTGGGTGCAGAGATGAGTGTTTTAAGAAGGGTAGCTAGGGTGGAAATGATGGGGTCGCTGGAATAGGCGATGAGGGCATCGGCTATTTGGCCGATGATGGTCCAGGCCGGGTTACGACCTTGGGGAGCAAGTGGAGGCGGCAGCAGTGGAGGCGGCGGTTGTGAAGGTGGTACATGGCCACGTGGACGCCGTGGGGCGGGAACTGGGCCATGGGGTTGAGAAGACTGTGACGGACTGGTGTGTGGTACATCAGTTAGGTCAGGTGGAGACTGTTGTGGTGTCGAGGCCTGGACAGCTTGTGCGTACGAGACTAGTGGGGGAAATGCGGCACTGAAGGTGGCTGCGGGGAAGCTAGCACGCTGTTGTGAAGCTACAGTCGGCGGAGGTGGTTGCTTTTGGCGGCGGTTTGTTACCGGACGGCCTGGCTGGTTTTGGTTGCTCTGTGCTCGGGCATCACATGCATCAAGATATGCCTTGCATTTACGGTACGAGGCTGGGTGGGCTTGTTTGCAGTTGACGCAAGTGGCGGGTGAGTCGGGGGATTTGGGGCAATGCGCTGACTTGTGGGCCTGGGCGCATTTAAAGCACGCCGGCGGAAGATGGCAGAAGGCCGATGAATGGCCAAATTGTTGGCAATTGAAGCATTGCCGTGGACCTGATTGGCCACGGTAACGTTCAAATGTCACTTTGTGGTGGCAGATGATGGTGACTGTATGAAGGGGGACGCCGGTGTCAAAGAGAGAGACGGTGGCAACGAACAAGGGCATGGGTCGACGAGTGGACGGAGAGTCGCCATTATGCAGGATTTGACGGAGGTCAACGATATTGACGCCCTGCTCCGTTAGATCAAGTTTTATGTCCTCGACTGGCACAGAGGAGGAAAGACCGCGAATTACGAGACGTTTCTGTCTCTGTTCGACGGTCGGAAAAGTGTGAAAGAGGAGTTTATTGCCCCGTAAATATTGGAAAATCTCGTCATAGGTTTGACGGAGATTGGGTTTAATGCGGAAGGCTTCCGCTGTGGCCGAGATGGTATATGCCCCTTTGGTGGCCTTGGCCAATAGGGTGACCAAAGAGGAATAGTTTTCGATGTTGTATAAGAGGATGGGCGGGGGTTTCGAGTCGGAGGGGTGCTGATTGGCAGTCCCAGGGTTAGCTTGGTCCGAGGAAGTTGCTGGGGGATGCGTAGCTACCGGCTTATGTATTACGGAGCTGGGACTTGCACGTTGTGCATGGAGTTTCGGTGGCCTGGAAGCGGTAGAGCGGACAGAAGACGCGTCTGAGTCGGGGGAGAGCGAGTGGGTCCGGCGACGTTTCGGACGCACCGTTTTGCTGGTCGAGGGTTGAGACTGGCATAGCTCCATCTCGCTTTCAGCGCCGGAGTCTATGACCAGGGAGTTGTCGTCGTCCGACATGATGTCGCAGTCGACATCTAGGGCCAGAAACCTATTTGCGGTGGGCGTTACTGGCCTGTCTGGGACTGGTTGATCGGGTAGTGGAGCTGATGGAGGGACTCCTGCGTCAGTAGAAATAATGGGGAAGGAGTAACGGCCCTTTCGCGGCTCCTTCACCTTCAGTGGGATCTTTGTCCACACTGGAGGTGGTTCAGGAGTGCGTGGCTTTGACGTGGTAGCTGCCATAAGGGGCGGGATTATCGGGGGTAGCATCGCGGTGGAGGTACCAGGGTGCGATTGTTTATTAATTGTAGACCTCTTATGAGGCAAGAACTGGGGAAGACCAGCGGCGGGCGTGGCCTTCGGGTGAAATGGCGGGAAAACCATGGCAAGGATGTGATAGTTTTACTATCTGGGAGGGGAAGGAGGGAGTGAGGAAGGGAGGGAGGGTGTAAGACCCGACACCGCCACTAGCGCGGGGGACAGAACCCTTCCGCGGTCGCGTTGGTGAGCGGGATAAGGGAAGGGAGGGAGGGTGTAAGACCCGACACCGCCACTAGCGCGGGGGACAGAACCCTTCCGCGGTCGCGTTGGTGAGCGGGATAAGGGAAGGGAGGGAGGGTGTAAGACCCAGCACCGTCACGATCGCGGGGGAATTTCCGCAATCGCGTTGGTGATAAGGGGAGAAAGGGGAAGGGAGGAAGGGAGGAGAAGGATAAGGGAGGAATGGGAAGAAGTTAAAACTTGAAGGAAAAGGACACGGGGTGATGCCCCTTAATCTTCTGTTCTTCTGCTTATTGGATTCCTGTCTGAGAGTAATCTTGCGTTCGAACCACTCAGAACAGGCGGATCCCAAAGCTGTTTGGTTAATTGCTCCTCGATATATTGCAATCGAGAGGGCAGTTTAGTTGGCAAGAGTCACCGCCTTGTTGATCACGGTAACCCCTACGCCAGGTAAGTATCAGTGCTGTATAATGATGCTTATATCCATCGTGACTGTTTTTCTTCGCAAAGAGATTCGCGAGAAGAGCCACCATTGACCGTTCTCTCTTGGCAAGGTATCCTCCACTAAATCCGGACGCGTACGAATTCTAGCGGAACTTTATTGAACTGACAGAACATTTTAGTCCCATCGACGTCCTTTTCCACATAACAACGTCGCGTCCTCATCAGTTCGCTGAGGACATGAATGAAATGAAGTATGTGTTCTCATTGTAAGTGATGAGTGGTGAGAATATCGACCCTGTTGGCTGCCTACCAGTCTCATAACACAGTTCTCTACGCCAGCCTCGCAGCCGTTCAAGAGAACACTGCAGCATGGACATAAATATAGCAAGACAACAAAAACGAGAAACATTTAAATAACTTACACAGATATTCATGGAAGGATGAGCAATAGAGCAAAACCGAAAGTTAAAGCCAACTCCGCAATCCCATCGTAAATAATTATTATCATTTTGGAGACTCAAAACTTGAAGTAAATCGTAAATGTGTGTGTGTATAAATGCAAATAATGAGACTGTATCTGAATTAACTCGCATAAACTCTACCATAAATATTTTAATGTATAGTCTTTTGAACCACTAGACAAGTAAGTTACGAGTAACGATGTACGGGTTTGGCTTGGAATGTTTAATATTGTTATGAAGGGTACCAAAGAGTGGCTTCTTGTATGCGCTAAAGACTGACTTCTTGTATGGCCAAGATTAACTACTTGTGTGTCAAAGGCTGACTTCTTATAAGTGAAAGACTGACATTGATCGTCAATGACTGACTTTCTGTGTGTCAAAGACTGACTTCTTGTGCGCCAAAGACTGACTTTCTGTGTGTCAAAGACTTTTTTTGCGACAAAGACTGACTTCTTGTTCGCCAAAGACTGACTTTCTGTGTGTCAAAGACATCTTGTGTGCCAAAGACTGACTTTTTGTGTGTCAAAGACTTCTTGTGCGCCAAAGACTGACTTCTTGTGCGCCAAAGACTGACTTTCTGTGTGTCAAAGACATCTTGTGTGCCAAAGACTGACTTTCTGTGTGTCAAAGACTTCTTGTGCGCCAAAGACTTCTTGTGTGCCAAAGACTTCTTGTGCGCCAAAGACTTCTTGTGCGCCAAAGACTGACTTTCTGTGTGTCAAAGACTTCTTGTGTGCCAAAGACTTCTTGTGCGCCAAAGACTTCTTGTGCGCCAAAGACTGACTTTCTGTGTGTCAAAGACTTCTTGTGTGCCAAAGACTGTCTTCCTGTGTGTCAAAGAGTTCTTGTGCGCCAAAGACTGACTTTCTGTGTGTCAAAGACTTCTTGAGTGCCAAAGACTGACTTTCTGTGTGTAAAGACTGACTTTCTGTGTGTCAAAGACTTCTTGTGCGCCAAAGACTGACTTTCTGTGTGTCAAATACTTCTTGTGCGCCAAAGACTGACTTTCTGTGTGTCAAAGACATCTTGTGTGCCAAAGATGACTTACTGTGTGTCAAAAACTGACTGGTGTGCCAAAGACTTCTTGAGTGCCAAAGACTGACTTTCTGTGTGTCAAAGACTGACTTTTTGTGTGTCAAAGACTTCTTGTGCGCCAAAGACTGACTTTTTGTGTGACAAAGACTTCTTGTGCGCCAAAGACTGACTTTCTGTGTGTCAAAGACTTCTTGTGTGCCAAAGACTGACTTTCTGTGTGTCAAAGACTGACTTTCTGTGTGTCAAAGACTTGTTGTGCGCCAAAGACTGACTTCCTGTGTGTCAAAGACTTCTTGTGCGCCAAAGACTGTCTTTCTGTGTGTCAAAGACATCTTGTGCGCCAAAGACTGTCTTTCTGTGTGTCAAAGACTTGTTGTGCGCCAAAGACTGACTTCCTGTGTGTCAAAGACTTCTTGTGCGCCAAAGACTGTCTTTCTGTGTGTCAAAGACATCTTGTGCGCCAAAGACTGACTTCCTGTGTGTCAAAGACTTCTTGTGCGCCAAAGACTGTCTTTCCGTGTGTCAAAGACATCTTGTGCGCCAAAGACCGACTTGGTGTGTGTCAAAGACTTCTTGTGTGGCAACGCAAGTCTACCTCTGACATCTTCCACACTATCATTTTTTCTCTGTAGATGGGTAGGTTGCGCACACATTTACATTCTTAATACCTATATGTTTTATTTTATGTATACTACCTATATTGAATTAATGACGTTAAATAATCATTTTTATAACATATATTAAATGTATCTTATTTTTTAAAATCATTTTCAGTAGCGTTTTTAAAAGATACAACAAAGTTCAAATTGCTATATTATTTCTTGTGAGGCCTTCGTTGGTCCGTAGAGACTTCACACGATATCTCACCACTAAACTGTTTCTCAAACATACTACAAACTCTAGTAGAACATTTACAATTCCTCATCCCCCCCCCCCCCCCCCCCCACCCCCCCGAGCATCCGATGGATGACGTGTTTCCATTCTGACATTCCGTGTCAACCGTCAGCGCCATCTATTGATAACCGCCGTAACAATGAGCGTCCGTGACGGCTGTCTTAGATACTAGCACGCTCGTTTAAACAGAGTGACTATTCGCAACCACATAAATAAACATGGACGCATTGTCTTCGCGGTGCTCACTGACAGCTTTGACCTTTTATGTAGTCATTCTGCTGATTACGTCTGAATGGTGTCTAACTCACGCTAACTGTTTGAATTGAAATGCAAATCACATTTAGAACAAGGAAGTGTATTCATCTGGTTTGATATGTTGTGTCAGTAACAAACAAATCCCTACCCTCTGTACGAACACTGATGTGACTGTGTTGGCAAGATAGCCGACTGTACGTTCCGACGTAAGCACCCTTAACTCGGTATTGTGGCTTATCTGCATTGTTTAAGTTTTCTAGATATGGTTTGTTTGACAAAATTTATATCCAGGTAGACAAAATACTTATTGTACATCAAATGAATAAAAAGGCGTGACGTTTCTTTGTTTTACAATAGGAAAAAGCTCCGCGTTGCTAGATGAGCGACTTTTTTCTCACTGTATTAAAATAATCGTTTGCATATCATATTACTCTTACAAAAAAAACTTTAGTAATAACCTTAATTTTTACAAGACGGCGGCGTAAGTTACAATCTTAGAACTTGTGCACATTATTTCGCGGTATGTTGCTAATAATTGCAAGAAATATTATTTAAATCCGCCAGGAAGCTTTTAAATAAATTAAAACCTTCATATTGATTTTTCAGTGGATTTCCGCAAACTTTCATTAAAACGTACTCTATACTCAGAAGCGCTAATTCGTAAACTATTAAACTTATTAAACCGGCAGTCCATACTGAAGGTATTTCCCGTTGTTTTCCTCAGTCGCAAAGCTAACGACGTGATTAAGTGAAACCCCTCATCCCTTTTAACTATTCCAAATACCGAAAGTCTAGAAATAACCTGAAGAAGGGCTTTATTGTCTGTACCTGGGCAGGTACTACGAAACTTGGTTATAAAAGTTATTTATATAACCTTGAGTTATCGATTGCACGGATTCATTTTTAATGACACCTGCTTACGTGTTACAGTGTGAATAGAACGAGTGTTGAATCATGTGTTTCTGATTTGGGTTATCAACTGCGACCGTAATGTATTCCTCCCAGGTGGCTGAAGACAATGACTTTGCAGCGGTGCCCTAACCTCAAGCCAACACATCAAAAAGTGCCGCATTCTTCATTGCGCAACTCACTTTCAAAATTAGCTGAAACTCATAACTATGTTCAAATATTCCACGTGTCAGATACATAACAATTCACAACCATGTGACATTGTTGCATCTAACGGATTCATGTGGCAGAGTGGCTAAAGGGGAACACGCACATCTGCACATCTGCAATGCGATGTGGTGACGGAGTGAAATTGTGCCAATAATAAAGCTAACATCACGGTCTTTGAGAAATGTTACGGTCGATAATATACAGAAACTTCCAGTTCTAATGGCATATGGCAGGGGTGTACAGCCAGAAAAGTAAAGAAAACGGCTAACCGTTGTTTACTAGATGGCTAGGCCCGGTTTTCAATTGGTTAACGGGTAGTTAACGGGGCAATTAGCTGACGGTCCATAATCTGTAACCCAACAAACCCTATGCAGATAACGGACCGTTAGCTAACGGCTCCGTTAACGACCGATTGAAAAACCGGGCCTTAGATAAGCCATTGTTTTGGCAATATATTGCTGTATAAGAAATATAAACGTTTTACGTAGTATTTTTACTCTTTGTTATTTTACTTTCTGTTTTGTGTAGATCCATCCTTGGGAATATGTAATGGATTAATTATACCCTTATGGTGGATTCCCTCGTCGAGTGATTCGTGACTGACGAGCTTGCCACTCTTATCAAATACAGATCGCTGATTGGCCGCGAGTTCCTCGTCTTTAACAAAAGTATTTGTAAGGTTTTCTTGGGAAACGTATATTTGCCCCGAAGCAACCTTACAGATGCAATCGTCATAGACGGCTGGTTTGTGCCTCGTGGCCAATCAGCGATGGGTATTTAAAGTTGAGGCTCGGCTTTTGGTCACCGATCACTCCCCTGTAACGAAAGAATCTGTAAGATTGTTTTGGGAAAAGAAAAAGCAAATTACGATCATATTTTAAAAAGCAAAGAAATGTGACTTCCAGGTCTGCCAATTCCCATAACGCCAATATATCTATACCTGCCCACGAAGACCATGTTACGAGATGCATCTGAGAGGCGTTGTTGGCGTTAGGGGAATTTATTTATTCCCCTAACGCCAACGCGGTTGGGTTACTTCGTTAGATACGCATTTCGGGTTACGGAAATTTCTACTCAAAATTTATCACCCTATCATAATAAATACATCTCCAAAATTCCTCAGGAAGGGAGAGGGGGGGGGGGGGGGGGAGGTTTTCCTACGTGGGTGCCGATCTATAAGTGTAGGCATACACCACCTGTAATGCGTATCTAACAAAGTAACCCAACCATGTTGGCGTTAGGGGAATTGGCAGTCGGGGCTGGCTCCAAATGAATTACAATTTGAAATTACGTTTTGAAAATAACTTTTTTTGAAAACACAATTTGAAATAACAATTTGAGGGGCTGGGCCCTGGCTTTCAAAAATTTACAAAGTGAAAAGGGATGGTTGATAATACGTAACTAATTGTCAATTTAGACCCGTCAAAGCAGTATACCTAACTTAAAGTTGAAAGGTAGCTTTAATTTATTTATCTCATACTCCTACAACGATTGTTATTATAGGATTATGTGCGGGTTCTGTAGTCCAGTGGTTTCCATCTCACGGACCGGCAAAATGATAAATTCAAGCGTGCGTACCGGTGTGGCTACAAGGGGTCTGGGGTGTAGCCCCAGAATTTTTTTGGGTGTACTTATCCCGCAAAACAGCATCTCCCAGCAATCTGGGCAAATAAAGCAGACGAAGTGCAACTGGAAGAATGTAAACACTGGAAACATCATTCAAATCATCGTTTGTACTATATTAAAGATTTACTAATTATAGATTTTTTGTATGTGTGTTCTTTTATAATTACGTATTATTAACAATTTAACTTAGGATTGCGCGTTTATAATTCTGGTTGTTTCTAGTCTCGGGGTGTTCCTTGCAACTACCTGTATCGGTAAAAGTAGGTGTTTGTAGTCGGTATTTATTGATCTTAAAGCAAGTGCCCCCTCATAAGAAAATATAATTTAGCCATTCATACCGAGTAAACGTAAAATAAAAATGTGTAAAATATTTTATGAATTTTAGAATTTTTGCACGTTTCTAAAATACTATCATAATTACAACTAATAGGCAGCAGAGCACACTACGGACCGGTAGCAATGAGTGGGGTCACTGGTTGGGTGTACTTACACTACATCAGTGGTTACTGCTAAAACGCTGTTGGCACCCCTGCTATGCATCAGTCCGCGCAACACGCACCCACGCACGACTCGGGTCACCGTGCCAGGCGTACCAACCTCCACATATTGCACGACAGGTACGCACTAACGAGAGGGACATGAATGAGATGCTATTCTGCCTGTCACACTCAATCCTGCCTACTGGAACAATGACATGGGAAGCCATTAAGAGAAACAGACTGGGAAGGATAAATAGGAAATCATGACGATAAATAACATATGTGACAGTGAAATAGGGCCGGTATTAAAACAGAGCAATGTAATCACTTTTCAAGACACAACATCGAAACATTTGAGGACACAACTCCCTGCGATTAAGTAAGCAATATGGAGTATTCACGTGACGTCACAAGGGCCATGTTGGTGGCCACCTAAAGTACTTCTTCAACATCTTTGGGAATATGTGTTGACATTTTAGCTGTTAATTGAAGACAAATATATTTACGGGGAAATTTGAGAGTTTGAACACGTATACCACAGATAAGGGTGCGTATACCCCTCGACAAAATTTATTAAAATGATTATTGTATGCCATTGTAAACACTGTTAAACAGTAATGGAGACAAAGGAGTTTATTTATGTTGTTTTCAACTAATATTAGTAAACCAAAGTTAGAGAACAGTTGAATTGGCACCAACCGTCAGCTAAAACATAAAAACAATGAACTACCAATCACATGCCATTGTGGCCTCCAGTATGGCCGCTTGCGCATAACGTGAATACACCCTATACAGAGTACAGACAGCACAATAAATATTTATTATACAATCAACACAACGTTTTTTATTTTGATTATGAATTATGGATTTCAGAAACCTAATGACAATCCTACAGAATGCATTACTGGAAATATATATAAAAAGGCTGCATATTATGCTGAAACTGTAAGAGTCAAAGTTCTCACCTTCCGATATGATGAGATAAAAAGAAGTATAGAGTAACGTGATAGTGTAAATTTCCACTCATCCCAGACAACCGTCTTCATAACCGAGATAGTGCGTAGATCTTATTGAAGTATAATCAAATGTAGGCTATACTCACACACCCACAGATAACAAATTCATGTAGATAAAACTGTAGTTTTATTAAAATTTTACACCATTTCTTAAAAAGCAATACACAATACACATTCCATTAATTGTATTATCCGTTATTTTGTCCTATCCTAATAGTAATAATACTTATACAAATGGTGTTCATGAACATTTATTGTGTCAAGATGAGATGTTTCATATTACTCGATATTTACGGCTCTTAACCGTATTCTTCTACTTAAAATGAGCATGCCAATCGCATACATAATCACTGGATATATCAAATGGAAATAGTAAACCGAGTTCAGATACCGGATGACCAACTCAAATGTCTCCAGATATGATGCGATGGTAATGAAAGTAAGAGCCAACAGACGAGACAACCAGAACAGGAGGTTACAGATCTTTGCTGAGGTTCCTGTTGCATGTTTCTTGTACAGTGTGTCCCAGAGGTCTTCGACCGGGACGTACAGCGCTGTGTATAGGAGCGAGAAGAAGAAGCCTCCTTCAAACCGGTGACACCACGCAGACATCAGGAACACGGTAAACATCCTGCATGAACATACATTGCTTTTACATTACTGACCTGTCTGTACTCAACTGAGAGACACGCGAAAAATAATACGTGCTGACATTAAAGATGAATGTATCTAAGTATCGTAATTTTCTTAAATTAAGTTTTTTTGATTAAGTTTGTTAAATATTGTTATTATGTCTGCAAACACACGATTAAAAAACTTAAATTTATTTTTATACGTGTACCGATATCATCAAAAGTCTTTATGTTGAGTACTAACACCTCTAGACTAAATTTGTTAAGTACACGAAAATGATGGTATAGAATTTTAAAACACAATTTTGTACCCAGTTTTTATGTAATGACTTTTTTCATGTCCCGGTGAAAAGGCAATTAAGTATAATATGTTGTTTTTTATATTCCATTACATATGAAAACAATCACGTTAAAAAATAAAGTATTGATCACGCGCTCGATCCTTATCTTCCAAAAATGCTTTCAATCTCAAGCCTATGTCAAAAACTGTTCGAGTTTTGGTGCCATACGTACATGGATGTAAAGCGCATGAGTTTTCTCGCATCACAGTTAGCCGTAACTACTTTACGGGTCTAGACAGCTAATTTGCGCAAAGGAAATTGTCTCCTTGTGTCCTATCACCGATCAGCAGTAGTTGAGTACGTGAATGTACAGATGCAATCTCAAGTATTGGAGGGAAACATGACACCAAGTGAGCAGAGCGGCAGCATCGCGGCCGTGACCTTGCTCCCCCAACATTTCCTGCTCGACTGGCAAGAAAAAGAAGCGCGCGGTTGGTCGGAGTAGTGGTAGGGAGGAGAGGTGCACTTCATACGTCACACATACACATTTGCAAGTAGTTCGTAGCAAAAGTGTTTTTTCAGGGGTGTAATGTGGTGAGGAAGTACCAACAAAATGCATAACTCTAGTGGGAGCTTGTGTTCCCTGCAACTGTTTGAGAGATAATTTGTGTGCATGTGTTGGTATTGGAAGCACCGACGTCGATATTACGTGCGTGTGCGTGTGCGTGTGCGTGTGCGTGTGCGTGTGCGTGTGCGTGTGCGTCACCTACCTGAGGCTCTTGATAGGGAACCTGCGGTACAGATTGGTAATGTGGTAGTACCGTAGTCCACGGTTATAATCCCTCCAGTAGGCGCGGAGTGTTGGCATCATTTCTGCCTTGTACGCATCTACACAATTAACAGTCTCGAAACTCAGTTCCTCTTGCTTGGCTTGATCTGGATCTTTAGCTCTGAAAAATGTCAATAAACAATAAAATACCTTAAATGTAAAAGTAGCTAACTGGTCATCTATTTTAGAATGCCAGAATTCTAGTTCCGCTGGATATAAATTAAATCTGGATGGGGTTGAAGGGGGCGGGGGGGGGGGGGGGCGGTTGTAGCTCAAGATTTGCTGGTCTGAGTTAACAGTTTGTTGTTTTAACTTATATATAAGTTTTAAATTTGGGGACATAAGGATCAAGTTAAGCTTCAAAAACTGAGACAATTCTTAACGTTATTATTAATTGTCTGGAATATTTTAATTTTTCTTTCAGGGGAATGATCGAACATGTTGACGCCCTCCTCGCTACGCCCCTTTTAAGAGTTTTGACATACCTAATTAGTTTGAAAAGCGAGAAAGTATATTGTTTTGTGGTCGAATTTTCGAAGATATATTCAATATCAAATGTTGGGATGATGATTCTGTAGATATCAACATCTAAACAACAATGATTGTAATGGGATGAAATGTGACAGTTACAATAATAACTGAAGTAACCTAGTTTTAAGCACCATAACTGTTGAGTAGTGGTTTTGGTATTGTCTGTAGATCTTGTTTATGTCTGTAGCCACGCACCATCCCAAATTGTTGATATTGCATGGCTTAGTTTTAGGCGGGTACGCAAGTAGGTTTAGAGGCAGCTGCAATTGTAGACCTATCATTTCGCCTGAAGTTGCACTGTAGGTCCCGCACTGGGACCCACACTGACCATGGGCTTAGTTTTAGCCGGGTACTCGGGTACTCACAGTTCGTCTAGTAGCTCCAGTTGCACTGTGGGTCCCGCACCGACCATGGGCTTAGGGGCCTAGTTTTAGCCGGGTACTCGGGTACTAACAGTTCGTCTAGTAGCTCCTGTTGCACTGTGGGTCTCGCCCCGACCATGGGCATAGTTTTAGCTGGGTACTCGGGTACTCACAGTTCATCTAGTAGCTCCAGTTGCACTGTGGATCCCGCACCGACCATGTGCTTAGTTTTAGCCGGGTACTCGGGTACTCACAGTTCGTCTAGTAGCTCCAGTTGTACTGTGGGTCCCGCACCGATCATGGGCTTAGTTTTAGCCGGGTACTCGGGTACTCACAGTTCGTCTAGTAGCTCCAGTTGTACTGTAGGTCCCGCACCGACCATGGGTTTAGTTTTAGCCGGGTACTCGGGTACTCACAGTTCGTCTAGTAGCTCCAGTTGCACTGTGGGTCCCGCACCGATCATGGGCTTAGTTTTAGCCGGGTACTCGGGTACTCACAGTTCGTCTAGTAGCTCCAGTTGTACTGTAGGTCCCGCACCGACCATGGGTTTAGTTTTAGCCGGGTACTCGGGTACTCACAGTTCGTCTAGTAGCTCCAGTTGCACTGTGGGTCCCGCACCGACCATGGGCTTAGTTTTAGCCGGGTACTCGGGTACTCACAGTTCGTCTAGTAGCTCCAGTTGCACTGTGGGTCCCGCACCGACCATGTGCTTAGTTTTAGCCGGGTACTCGGGTACTCACAGTTCGTCTAGTAGCTCCAGTTGCACTGTGGGTCCCGCACCGATCATGGGCTTAGTTTTAGCCGGGTACTCGGGTACTCACAGTTCTTCTAGTAGCTGCAGTTGCACTGTGGGTCCCGCACCGACCATGGGCTTAGTTTTAGCCGGGTACTCGGGTACTCACAGTTCGTCTAGTAGCTCCAGTTGCACTGTGGGTCCCGCACCGACCATGTGCTTAGTTTTAGCCGGGTACTCGGGTACTCACAGTTCGTCTAGTAGCTCCAGTTGCACTGTGGGTCCCGCACCGACCATGGGCTTAGTTTTAGCCGGGTACTCGGGTACTCACAGTTCGTCTAGTAGCTCCAGTTGCACTGTGGGTCCCGCACCGACCATGTGCTTAGTTTTAGCCGGGTACTCGGGTACTCACAGTTCGTCTAGTAGCTCCAGTTGCACTGTGGGTCCCGCACCGACCATGGGTTTAGTTTTAGCCGGGTACTCGGGTACTCACAGTTCGTCTAGTAGGTCCAGTTGCACTGTGGGTCCCGCACCGACCATGTGCTTAGTTTTAGCCGGGTACTCGGGTACTCACAGTTCGTCTAGTAGCTCCAGTTGCACTGTGGGTCCCGCACCGACCATGTGCTTAGTTTTATCCGGGTACTCGGGTACTCACAGTTCCTCTAGTAGGTCCAGTTGCACTGTGGGTCCCGCACCGACCATGGGCTTAGTTTTAGCCGGGTACTCGGGTACTCACAGTTCGTCTAGTAGCTGCAGTTGCACTGTGGGTCCCGCACCGACCATGGGCTTAGTTTTAGCCGGGTACTCGGGTACTCACAGTTCGTCTAGTAACTCCAGTTGCACTGTGGGTCCCGCACCGACCATGGGCTTAGTTTTAGCCGGGTACTCGGGTACTCACAGTTCGTCTAGTAGCTCCAGTTGCACTGTGGGTCCCGCACCGACCATGGGCTTAGTTTTAGCCGGGTACTCGGGTACTCACAGTTCGTCTAGTAGCTCCAGTTGCACTGTGGGTCCCGCACCGACCATGGGCTTAGTTTTAGTCGGGTACGCGCCGAGACCGGACATGGTGCAAATCATGTCTCCGTTAGTGACCGCTGAGTACATAGCCATCCGTAACGCGAAGCTTACAACGATGAAGTGCAATATTCGGTGCACAAACAGCTTTTCTTGGTAGAACTCCTCCGATTTCATTTCCTGAAAACGCATCGCCGATGTTTCACAATGATGATGTTTCACAATGAAGAAGAGATTATTGTGAAAATTACAAATTTAAATGCTAATAGAATATGAACCATGCACTTCTCATACACAAGAACTATATGCACGTCATTTGTTTATAAGGATTTATCATCTTTAGGTACTGTGAGAAACATTTGTGTCTGCTCAAAATTCCCTCTTCCTGCGGCAGAAAATATTTATCAACAAGTACGGAAGCTACTGTGGGATCCAGATTTCTCAACCAAATGTAGGTTGCTTAAATTGTCTTATCTGCCAGTACAACTTTATGGGGCAGAGACATGGATTACGGAGGAGAGCCATTCCAGTGGAACGCAAGTGGCAGAAATGAAGTCCGTGAGATTGTGAGAAGTATAGCTGGTAAAGGCGCTTGCCCGACCTTGCGTGGGGAAAACGCATGTTTTTGCAGCACGCTGCGTTTATGCGTGAGATTTCTTAATGTATTCCCGACATTGCGTTTGGGTGCAGTGGGCGTGACGAGACTAGTATCGTACCTAACACAAATATTTTCATTAGTGGAACTCAAAACAGACGGCCGTGGTATATGGCTATTTACTTATTTTACATTTCCTATGTTTCTGTTCGTCGTGGGATAGTTACATACACTTAAAAGTTAACAAATCCAGAACTAGAACCCATAACCTCAAAACTACTGCTTCTCCATCTTGCCTGCCGTTTTGTGGTTGTGCGCATGCGCACGCACTTCCCGCACTTCCGGTTCACTGCAAAAGTTGAGGTTTGGTCAACTTTTGCAGCACGCACCCAAGTCTCTCCTGATTGGTCGATCTGAGCCCGTCCATGGCGTCCACGCAAACAAACGCAAGGTCGGGCAGCCGGCTTAAATCGAATCTTTAAAAAATTAGAAGTATCAAAAAAAAAAATAAGAAAATAAAATGGAGTCTTACAGCTTTTGTTCAAAATGGGGAGAGAGAGAGACTGAGATGGTATGGACATTGAACATATGAAAAGAATGGGTAAGCAAAGAGTACCAAGGGCGGAATTTGAAAGGGGAAACGTGAACATTAGAAGAATTGGTAGACCAAGAGAAAAGTGGGAGGACTAACTGAAAAATGACTTAGAAGAGAAAGGCGAACCGTGGGAAGACATCGATGCACGAGGACTGTGGGAAGATCGAGTAAATTTGTTGGAAGAAGTAGGAAAGAAAATGAAGAAAAAGAAATGGAAGAAGAGACATTACAGACCAGGCAAGCCGATGTTAGCAGATTCTATGCCCAAGAAATTGCGGCTAACCACCCCCTGACCCCATTTGTTTTAGAAACATGTGTATGAGATTATAAATATATATATATATTTTTTGTTGTGGTATCGATTACGATCTGATATAACAATCGCCACAAATTTTGGATTGAGTTTTGTAATTCTAACTTGATGGTGGCTAATAGCTTTGACAGTTTTATAGTTATTAATGTTGTAAAATTATAAAACGTTTCACGAAACGGCGGTTATTCTATTTTTTACATTACTCTGTGTTTCCTGCTACGTAATCATGTTGGATGTGAATTCTAAAAATAATTTCGTAAAAATAATGTTTATTGAATTTTTTATTTCCACAATACTACTTGTTACTTCTTTTAAATACAAAATGTCTTATATATACATAAACTAGCAGTTGCCCGCCGTGGCTTCGCTCACGTGGATTTTAGGATTTTCGACAAATATTGTGGTACACAGGATAGTAAAATACGGTTTTTTTTCTTTTTAAAGAAGAATCTAAATACTAATTATCAAGAAGGTAACATGTTCAGTTGTTGAAATATATTTTGTATATTATAAAAAATATAATAATATATAAATAATAAACTCATAAAAGAACCCGCTCCCTTTTCACATCCCTTAATTTGGTTTTCGGAAAACGGTAAAACATATTAATTCTTTATTTTGAAATTAGAATATAAATAACAATTTTTACGTCTGTAACATGTTTTAGGTCTACGTGGATATAATCAAATTCACTCCCATTTTCTAACCCCCTCTCAACTGGATTTCCAGAAAATGGTAAAACTTGTGTTGTATTATTCTAAAAGGATATTCTAATTGCCGAGTTTGACGTTTATAACATTTTTAGTTTTTGACATAAAAATACCCCCCCCCGCACCGTTTTTACCCACCTCAACTTGACTTTTCGACAGTGTAAACCATCAATTGCTGTTACATAAATTGTCAGCACAGTACGGTATCCGAGGGAACACGCTCAAAGTTTTAACTAGCTATTTAAGTGGCAGAACTCAATCGGTCGTCATGGAAGTGGTAAAATCAACACCTTTATCAGTGACCTCTAGGGTGCCTCAGGGGTCAATATTGGGACCCTTGTTTTTTGTGTAATTTATAAATGACATCACGACAATTTTTCAATTTTCTAAGTGTATTATGTACGCAAACGATTTAAAGTTAAGCTTACATGTAAAATCAATTTTAGACTGCATGCACTTGCAAGCCGACTTATATGTGTCTAAATGCCATATCATCTCTTTTACTACGAAACGGTTGAATAACACTATTTATGATTACATCTTAAACGACACGCCTTTATCTAGGGTGTATTTTCACTTTTCTAACTCAACAGTACAATGTGTATATTCGTAATGGGTGCCCCTAGGTGTAGGGGCCGATATGAATTAAAGTATGCGTCAGAAATCTGGAAGTCTCAATATAAAACCAGGGAGGACAATGTGGAATGGTTACAAAGGAGATATGTACATTGGATGTGTTTTAGAACTGGATTGACGTTTCACAGAATAGATAATACAAGATTGTGCACTCATTTTAAAATGTCCTCTCTTTCGTGGAGAAGGAAAATTGCTGACGTGTTACTTTTACACAAAATTGTAAACAATAATATTGACTGTGGAGAACTTTTATCGAGAATTAATTTTAATGTGTTGCAGCGGAGGTCAAGACACACACATTTATTTCGTACAAGTAAATGCAGGACCAATGTTTCAAAGTTTTCCATTTTAAATAGATGACAAAATTCCTACAGTAACTTGCCGCCTACTATTGACATTGATTTAGGTAAGAACTCTGTTTACGCGTGAAACATGTTTTATAATGTCATGTGTAACTACATAATATTGTTTTTTTGTCAATGTCTATGTATGTTTGATTTGTTTATCATGACTGTCATTGTTATTTCTATTTTTAACCATATTGGCTAACCTGTTTTCTTGTTAAGTTTTACTGAGTATGTTTTTGTCGTTTGTTGTCTTAATTATATTTACAATTGTGGAATTGCTCTAATTCTGTGTAAAAAAAGGCATAATAATAAATATTATAAAGCACGTGTTTATTTATTCTTCCGATTTTGAAATGTAAGCCTACGTATACTCATAAAATAATTCACACCTCTTTTTCGAAACATTGTAAGACTATTGTGTACACATTTTAAGCAGATAATCTAAATACCAAATTACAAGACCGTAACACCTTCCGTTTTTGTTTAAAAAAATCACCCCCTGTTTTCACCTACTTAAATGGATTTGCTTGAAGTATAAATATTAAAATATGTGTATCTTTAGTATTTTTTAAAATATCTAAATACCAATTGTTACATCTCTGTACTCTGTACCATTTCCCATTTCGGCTTTTGTATGTAGGAATATTAAAAGAAAAAAAAACACCCCCGCTTCTCACCCCCATTAACTGGATTTTCGGAAAATAGGAGAAACGTGTGTTTCTTTGTTTTTAAAGGTATGTAAACAAAATGCCAACTTTTCACGTCTGTAACATCATAAGTGTTGGGAGCTAAAGGTATCCGCGATTTTAAAAACATCCCCTTTTTCACCACACTTTCTGGATTTTCGAAAAATAATAAAATATATGACCAATTTTTACGACTGTAATATGTTTTATCTTTGAGATATCAGCTAACCCCCTGTTTTCACCCCTTAGCTGGATTTTCGGAAAATGGTAAAATAAATGTATATTATTTTGTAATTAAGAATCTCAATACCAATTCCACGTTCGAAACAAACATTTTCCATTTTCCCTGTTCCCCCCCGAATGTTCCCGAATGTTCCCGAATGTTCCCGAATGTTCCCGAATGTTCCCCATCGAAACCATCATAAAATAATTCAACTACCCGTTTTTACCCTCATTATCCAGATTTTTTGAAAATGGTGAAACACGTGGTTCCTTATTTTTTAATGAAGAACCCGAGTACCAATTTTCAGGTCTTAACACTTTTAGTATGTTAAATATATGTACTGTAAAAAAAAAAACACTTCAACCCACTTTTTCACCCCATAAGAAACAGAATTTCTAAAAGTCCTTTCATAGTGGGTGGTCTCGTCATAACAAAAACTTATCTACCAAGATTCACGTTTCTAGGTAGAATGGTTTTAGCTGGGCGTTGATGAGTCAGCCAGACACTCAATCAGCCACTCAGTCACTCAGTAATACTTGCATTTATAGAATAAACTATGCACAATTTCAACTAATTTTTTTTAAGCCAATTATATAAAATAGCATAATTGTGGTATAACGCACAACAGCCGTTTTTGTGAACAGTTGATTTACCTGCGGAGGAAACATGAGTACGATCGGTGCGATAATAAGCCCCCGTCGAATGGCACGAGCCAGCACACTTCTAGAAGCTACTCGACAGGCCCTGTCGAAGCCCAGGGGACAGTGGACCCAGTCGTAGTAGGTTCGGTATCGGAAGATGTTAATCGTGCCTTGATAGGAAAACGCAAAGTGACAAATCTCGGTGAAGGTGAGATTGATGTAGACTTTGCTCCTCTCGTCGAGTTGTCCTTTGTCGTTCAGTTTGTGGGCTTCCTGCACGTCTAGGGCAAGATTGACCATCTGGAAGTAGAACAACACCGGGTTGGAACAAGCGCGTCATCATGTGATTGTTGTCATAGAATAAAGGTATTATCTATCAGGCAAAGTGGCCACGGACAGACGTGGCAGTTCAAGATATTGCTAATACATATTTCAAACCCAATGATGTGGCCGTCAGGCGTCAAGTAGAGATGATCCCTGTTAAATACAGACATTCCTTCAGGCTACCATTCTCTCGCCACCTTCCGTACCGCAAAGGACCACCCCCTCTTTCTAATGTTAACAAAACCACAAAAAAGGGTTTCAGTACCTGATATACAAGTAGAGAGACATGAGAGCGTTGGCTCAGCATATACCTGCATCATGTAGAAGTTGAACAACGTGTACAAAAGTAGAGAGACACGAGAGCTTGGGCCCAACACTTACCCGCATCATGTAGTAGTTGAACAAGTTGAACAAGTAGACCGGACTCACTGGTATCCACGTGTAATGCTCCAAGTGGTAAATAGTTAAGTGGGTGTAAGAGAAGACTAAGCTGGCGATGTGAATATACCTGTAAGCAAGAAATAAGAGAACTGTTTTCCTCTTCCAAACTAGTGTTAACCACAGTTATGCACTGACATTTCCACCTATGATAAGCAACAACTTCCCCGAGGAACTTAGTCAGTACCCGCTGGAAGCAAGTTTTTAAGGTGATTAAAAATATTTGTGAGTGTATGGTTTGTTAAGATGTAAAAATCGTTATAATTTCGAGACCAAAAAAAATATAGAAAATGAACCGTTTTTGTCCAAAATTAATCAAAATGTTTATAAACCTAGGAAAACACTCTCTGTGACGCGTTGATAAGCAAATGTCTAAACGCGTCCGCGTCCACTATGTCCAAAAGATGTGAAACTACCGCCATAATTCAAGAATTTGCATCGACCAGATGCACAGCCTTCCAATGACCTTTAAATTAACTATTATCTAACTCGATAAGTTACGGACCGATTTTCCCACAAAAATAATGTTTTTCAGTCCACATAAAGGCTTGTGGATGAATCAAATTTCAACTTGATTGGAATACCCGTTCGACCGCAATAGTGACACAGAAAAAAAAACACGCGACAAACAAACAAACAGAACAAGTACCATAAGAGATGTTGGCTAGGCACGCTTATCCACAGACATTTTAAGAGTTAGAAAACGAGGACAAACATAAAGGCAGAAGGTACAACGCCGACTACGTATTAAAACCAGTTTTCCCAACTCCTTTATTTTCCTCCCTAAAGAGCATTTCTCTTGTTACAAGCCTAGTTATGTTTATAAATTAAATAATTCATTGAATTATTCCTTTGATACAAACGTGTAAATTTACGACATTTAAGTATTAAATTGTATGCTTAGCACTTGTAATATAATGTATTTCGCGCGTTCATTGCATTCAACATTACGTCACGTGTACCAGGTGTAACGCATGCGTAGTGTTGTCCGTTGGCTGACGCGCTCCCCTCTTGTCTACATGCAGCAGGATCCGAGCGTTCCCCCCTGTGAGTATCAACAGGTGCAGGACAACCCAGGAACAAATGACGAGCCCGCCCACAACCTCTATGATTGGCTGACACGCTCACCTCTTGTATACATGCAGCAGGATCAGAGCGTTCCCCCCTGTGAGTATCAACAGGTGCAGGACACCCCAGGAACAAATGACGAGCCCGCCCACAACCCCTATGATTGGCTGACACGCTCACCTCTTGTATACCTGCAGCAGGATCAGAGCGTTCCCCCCTGTGAGTATCAACAGGTGCAGGACACCCCAGGAACAAATGACGAGCCCGCCCACAACCTCTATGATTGGCTGACACGATCACCTCTTGTCTACATGCAGCAGGATCAGAGCGTTCCCCCCTGTGAGTATCAACAGGTGCAGGACACCCCAGGAACAAATGACGAGCCCGCCCACAACCCCTATGATTGGCTGACACGCTCACCTCTTGTATACCTGCAGCAGGATCAGAGCGTTCCCCCCTGTGAGTATCAACAGGTGCAGGACACCCCAGGAACAAATGACGAGCCCGCCCAGAACCCCTATGATTGGCTGACACGCTCACCTCTTGTATACATGCAGCAGGATCAGAGCGTTCCCCCCTGTGAGTATCAACAGGTGCTGGACACCCCAGGAACAAATGACGGGCCCGCCCACAACCCCTATGATTGGCTGACGCGCTCCCCTCTTGTCTACATGCAGCAGGATCAGAGCGTTTCCCCCTGTGAGTATCAACAGGTGCAGGACACCCCAGGAACAAATGAGGAGCCCGCCCACAACCCCTATGATTGGCTGACACGCTCACCTCTTGTCCACATGCAGCAGGATCAGAGCGTTCCCCCCTGTGAGTATCAACAGGTGCAGGACACCCCAGGAACAAATGAGGAGCCCGCCCACAACCCCTATGATTGGCTGACACGCTCACCTCTTGTCTACATGCAGCAGGATCAGAGCGTTCCCCCCTGTGAGTATCAACAGGTGCAGGACACCCCAGGAACAAATGACGAGCCCGCCCACAACCCCTATGATTGGCTGACACGCTCACCTCTTTTCTACATGCAGCAGGATCAGAGCGTTCCCCCCTGTGAGTATCAACAGGTGCAGGACACCCCAGGAACAAATGACGAGCCCGCCCACAACATCTATGATTGGCTGAAACGCTCACCTCTTGTCTACATGCAGCAGGATCAGAGCGTTCCCCCCTGTGAGTATCAACAGGTGCAGGACACCCCAGGAACAAATGACGAGCCCGCCCACAACCTCTATGATTGGCTGACACGCTCACCTCTTGTATACATGCAGCAAGATCAGAGCGTTCCCCCCTGTGAGTATCAACAGGTGCAGGACACCCCAGGAACAAATTACGAGCCCGCCCACAACATCTATGATTGGCTGACACGCTCACCTCTTGTCTACATGCAGCAGGATCAGAGCGTTCCCCCCTGTGAGTATCAACAGGTGCAGGACACCCCAGGAACAAATGAGGAGCCCGCCCACAACCTCTATGATTGGCTGACACGCTCACCTCTTGTATACATGCAGCAGGATCAGAGCGTTCCCCCCTGTGAGTATCAACAGGTGCAGGACACCCCAGGAACAAATGTCGAGCCCGCCCACAACCTCCATGATTGGCTGACACGCTCACCTCTTGTATACGTTCAGCAGGATCAGAGCGTTCCCCCCTGTAAGTATCAACAGGTGCAGGACACCCCAGGAACAAATGACAAGCCCGCCCACAACCTCTATGATTGGCTGACACGCTTACCTCTTGTATACATGCAGCAGGTTCAGAGCGTTCCCCCCTGGGAGTATCAACAGGTGCAGGACACCCCAGGAACAAATGACGAGCCCGCCCACAACCCCTATGATTGGCTGACACGCTCACCTCTTGCATACATGCAGCAGGATCAGAGCGTTCCCCCCTGTGAGTATCAACAGGTGCAGGACACCCCAGGAACAAATGACGAGCCCGCCCACAACCCCTATGATTGGCTGACACGCTCACCTCTTGCATACATGCAGCAGGATCAGAGCGTTCCCCCCTGTGAGTATCAACAGGTGCAGGACACCCCAGGAACATATAAGGAGCCCGCCCACAACCTCTATCATTGGCTGACGCGCTCCCCTCTTGTATACATGCAGCAGGATCAGAGCGTTCCCCCCTAGGAGTATCAACAGGTGCAGGACACCCCAGGAACAAATGACGAGCCCGCCCACAACCCCTATGATTGCCTGACACGATCACCTCTTGTCTACATGCAGCAGGATCAGAGCGTTCCCCCCTGGGAGTATCAACAGGTGCAGGACACCCCAGGAACAAATGACGAGCCCGCCCGTAACTCCTTAGATTGGCTGACGCGCTCCCCTCTTGTATACATGCAGCAGGATCAGAGCGTTCCCCCCTTTGAGTTTCAACAGGTGCAGGACACCCCAGGACAAAATGACAAGGCCGCCCGTAACCCCTATGATTGGCTGACACGCTCACCTCTTGTCCACATGCATCAGGATCAGAGCGTTCCCCCCTGTGAGTATCAATAGGTGCAGGAAACCCCAGGAACAGATGACGAGCCCGCCCACAACCCCTATGATTGGCTGACACGCTCACCTCTTGTCTACATGCAGCAGGATCAGAGCGTTCCCCACTGTGAGTATCAACAGGTGCAGGAAACCCCAGGAACAAAAAACGAGCCCGCCCACAACCCCTATGATTGCCTGACACGATCGACTCTTGTCTACATGCAGCAGGATCAGAGCGTTTCCCCCTGTGAGTATCAACAGGTGCAGGACACCCCAGGAACAAATGAGGAGCCCGCCCACAACCTCTATGATTGCCTGACACGATCGACTCTTGTCTACATGCAGCAGGATCAGAGCGTTCCCCCCTGTGAGTATCATCAGGTGCAGGACACCCCAGGAACAAATGACGAGCCCGCCCTCAACCCCTATGATTGGCTGACACGCTCACCTCTTGTCCACATGCAGCAAGATCAGAGCGTTCCCCCCTGTGAGTATCAACAGGTGCAGGACACCCCAGGAACAAATGACGAGCCCGCCCTCAACCCCTATGATTGGCTGACACGCTCACCTCTTGTCCACATGCATCAGGATCAGAGCGTTCCCCCCTGTGAGTATCAACAGGTGCAGGACACCCCAGGAACAAATGACGAGTCCACCCACAACCCCTATGATTGCCTGACACGATCGACTCTTGTCTACATGCAGCAGGATCAGAGCGTTCCCCCTGTGAGTATCAACAGGTGCAGGACACCCCAGGAACAAATGACGAGCCCACCCACAACCCCTATGATTGCCTGACACGATCGACTCTTGTCTACATGCAGCAGGATCAGAGCGTTCCCCCCTGTGAGTATCAACAGGTGCAGGACACCCCAGGAACAAATGACGAGCCCGCCCGTAACCCCTATGATTGGCTGACACGCTCACTTCTTGTATACATGCAGCAGGATCAGAGCGTTCTCCCCTGTGAGTATCAACAGGTGCAGGACACCCCAGAAACAAATGACGAGACCGCCCCAAACCTCTATGATTGGCTGACACGCTCACCTCTTGTATACATGCAGCAGGATCAGAGCGTTCCCCCCTGTGAGTATCAACAGGTGCAGAAACCCCCAGGAACAAATGACGAGCCCGCCCACAACCCCTATGATTGGCTGACACGCTCACCTCTTGTCTACATGCAGCAGGATCAGAGCGTTCCCCCCTGTAAGTATCAACAGGTGCAGGACACCCCAGGAACAAATGACGAGCCCGCCCACAACCCCTATGATTGCATGACACGATCGACTCTTGTATACATGCATCAGGATCAGAGCGTTCCCCCCTGTGAATATCAACAGGTTCAGGACACCCCAGGAACAAATGACGAGCCCGCCCGTAACCCCTATGATTGGCTGACACGCTCACTTCTTGTATACATGCAGCAGGATCAGAGCGTTCCCCCCTGTAAGTATCAACAGGTGCAGGACACCCCAGGAACAAATGACGAGCCCGCCCACAACCCCTATAATTGGCTGACACGCTCACCTCTTGTCTACATACAGCAAGATCAGAGCGTTCCCCTTTGTGAGTATCAACAGATGCAGGAAACCCCAGGAACAAATGACGAGCCCGCCCACAACCCCTATGATTGGCTGACACGCTCACCTCTTGTCTACATGCAGCAGGATCAGAGCGTTCCCCCCTGTGAGTATTAACAGGTGCAGGACACCCCAGGAACAAATGACGAGCCCGCCCACAACCCCTATGATTGCCTGACACGATCGACTCTTGTCTACATGCAACAGGATCAGAGTGTTCCCCCCTGTGAGTATCAACAGGTGCAGGACACCCCAGGAACAAATGAGGAGCCCGCCCACAACCCCTATGATTGGCTGACGCGCTCCCCTCTTGTATACATGCAGCAGGATCAGAGCGTTCCCCCCTGTGAGTATCAACAGGTGCAGGACACCCCAGGAACAAATGCCGAGCCCGCCCACAACCCCTATGATTGGCTGACACGCTCACCTCTTGTCTACATGCAGCACGATCAAAGCGTTCCCCCCTGTGAGTATCAACAGGTGCAGGAAACCCCAGGAACAAATTACGAGCCCGCCCACAACCCCTATGATTGGCTGACACGCTCACCTCTTGTCTACATGCAGCAGGATCAGAGCGTTCCCCCCTGTGAGTATCAAAAGGTGCAGAACAACCCAGGAACAAATGACGAGCCCACCCACAACCCCTATGATTGGCTGACACGCTCACCTCTTGTCTACATGCAGCAGGATCAGAGCGTTCCCCTTTGTGAGTATCAACAGGTGCAGGAAACCCCAGGAACAAATGACGAGCCCGCCCACAACCCCTATGATTGGCTGACACGCTCACCTCTTGTCTACATGCAGCAGGATCAGAGCGTTCCCCCCTGTGAGTATCAACAGGTGCAGGACACCCCAGGAACAAATGACGAGCCAACCCGTAACCCCTATGATTGGCTGACACGCTCACTTCTTGTATACATGCAGCAGGATCAGAGCGTTCCCCCCTGTGAGAATCAACAGGTGCAGGACACCCCAGGAACAAATGACGAGCCCGCCCACAACCCCTATGATTGCCTGACACGATCGACTCTTGTCTACATGCAACAGGATCAGAGTGTTCCCCCCTGTGAGTATCAACAGGTGCAGGACACCCCAGGAACAAATGAGGAGCCCGCCCACAACCCCTATGATTGGCTGACGCGCTCCCCTCTTGTATACATGCAGCAGGATCAGAGCGTTCCCCCCTGTGAGTATCAACAGGTGCAGGACACCCCAGGACCAAATGACAAGGCCGCCCGTAACCCCTATGATTGGCTGACACGCTCACCTGTTGTCCACATGCATCAGGATCAGAGCGTTCCCCCCTGTGAGTATCAACAGGTGCAGGACACCCCAGGACCAAATGACAAGGCCGCCCGGAACCCCTATGATTGGCTGACACGCTCACCTCTTGTATACATGCAGCAGGATCAGAGCGTTCCCCCCTGTGAGTATCAACAGGTGCAGGACACCCCAGGACCAAATGACGAGCCCGCCCACAACCCCTATGATTGGCTGACACGCTCACCTCTTGTCTACATGCAGCAGGATCAGAGCGTTCCCCCCTGTGAGTATCAACAGGTGCAGGACACCCCAGGAACAAATGACGAGCCCGCCCACAACCCCTATGATTGGCTGACACGCTCACCTCTTGTCCACATGCATCAGGATCAGAGCGTTCCCCCCTGTGAGTATCAAAAGGTGCAGGACAACCCAGGAACAAATGACGAGCCCGCCCACAACCCCTATGATTGGCCGACACGCTCACCTCTTGTTTACATGCACCAGGATCAGAGCATTTCCCCCTGTGAGTATCAACAGGTGCAGGACACCCCAGGAACAAATGACTAGTCCGCCCACAACCGCTATGATTGGCTGACACACATACTTCTTGTCTACATGCAGCAGGATCAGAGCGTTCCCGCCTGTGAGTATCAACAGGTGCAGGACACCCCAGGAACAAATGACTAGTCCGCCCACAACCCCTATGATTGGCTGACACACGTACTTCTTGTCTACATGCAGCAGGATCAGAGCGTTCCCCCCGGTGAGTATCAACAGGTGCAGGACACCCCAGGAACAAATGACGAGTCCGCCCACAACCCCTATCATTGGCTGACACGATCGACTCTTGTCTACATGCAACAGGATCAGAGTGTTCCCCCCTGTGAGTATCAACAGGTGCAGGACACCCCAGGAACAAATGACTAGTCCGCCCACAACCGCTATGATTGGCTGACACACATACTTCTTGTCTACATGCAACAGGATCAGAGCGTTCCCGCCTGTGAGTATCAACAGGTGCAGGACACCCCAGGAACAAATGACTAGTCCGCCCACAACCCCTATGATTGGCTGACACACGTACTTCTTGTCTACATGCAGCAGGATCAGAGCGTTCCCCCCGGTGAGTATCAACAGGTGCAGGACACCCCAGGAACAAATGACGAGTCCGCCCACAACCCCTATCATTGGCTGACACACATACTTCTTGTCTACATGCAGCAGGATCAGAGCATTCCCGCCTGTGAGTATCAACAGGTGCAGGACACCCCAGGAACAAATGACTAGTCCGCCCACAACCGCTATGATTGGCTGACACACATACCTCTTGTCCACATGCAGCAGTATCAGAGCGTTTCCCACTGTGAGTATCAACAGGTGCAGGACACCCCAGGAACAAATGACTAGTCCGCCCACAACCGCTATGATTGGCTGACACACATACCTCTTGTCCACATGCAGCAGTATCAAAGCGTTTCCCACTGTGAGTATCAACAGGTGCAGGACACCCCAGGAACAAATGACGAGTCCGCCCACAACCCCTATCATTGGCTGACACACATACTTCTTGTCTACATGCAGCAGGATCAGAGCATTCCCGCCTGTGAGTATCAACAGGTGCAGGACACCCCAGGAACAAATGACTAGTCCGCCCACAACCGCTATGATTGGCTGACACACATACCTCTTGTCCACATGCAGCAGGATCAGAGCGTTTCCCACTGTGAGTATCAACAGGTGCAGGAAACCCCAGGAACAAATGATGAGCCCGCCTACAACTCCTAAGATTGTGGAAGTCCACTGCCTGTTCGTTGGTTTCTTGATGTTGCGAACAAAATGGCCAACCGCCTTTGCACTCTCCATTGTAGCCATGGCTACAATCTCATTCCATCCCACTTTATCCATCTTGACTGCGCTGCGTACAGCTCAGACGGAGAACTTGCTACGAACCGATATTCTTACTTATATAGGATGCCAATGAAACATATGATTAAATGTTACATTAGCATCGTAAGTATTGTATGTTAATGGTGAATGATCCTAGACATCGTTACTTTTTTTATTTAATTATTACAACGCTTATATTAGCTTCATGTGTTTGTCTGTCTGTCTGGACGGAATCTTATAATCGATATTTCACTTACTTCTTAATGTCCGATCGAGCTGAAAGTTTTCACACAGACGTATTTCAATGACAATACACGCGTCAATTGTCATATTTACTAAATAGTCAATTAATTCATCATAGTTAATTAATTAATGTTTTATATGGAAATCGATGGTTCACCCACTTCCCAACGTTGAATCGAGTTAAAAGTTTTCACACAGACGTATTTGTAATGGCAATACACTAATCATTTGTCATATTTACTAAATAATCAATTAATTCAGCTTAATTAATTAATTGATGTTTTATATGGGAATCGATATTTCACCTTCCGAACGTCAAATTGAGCTGAAAGTTTTCACACAGACGTATTCTTAATGACAATACATGAATCAATTGTCACATTTACTAAATAATCAATTAGGCCATCATAATTAATTAATCAAAGTTGTATGTGGGAATCGATATTTCACCCACTTTTCAACGTCCGATCGAGCTGAAAATTTTCAAACAGTCTTATTTTCTAAATGACAATATATGAATCAATTATCAGATTCACTTATTAATTATATAATCAATCCACCATAACTAATTTATTAAACAATTAGCTTCAAATGGGAAATTAGTCACAGCTAGTGAGGATGGGCCAACCACATGTAGGCATCGGAATTACCGCTGGTTGTTCGGGACTCAAATATCCGTGACGAAAGCATCGGATATGTTTCTATGCAGCAAGAATGTCATTGTTGGCCGATCGCTGGGTCGTGCATGAACGGAACTGTCCGAAATTCAAGTTTGCAATGCGAGCCGCTAGTTTGCGAGTGAAGTTAACAAGTACAAGTACAAGTACACAAGTTTGCAGTCTTCTTAATTCGGACACGTCCAATGAGCATATATTCGATTGCAAGATTGTTTAAGACTAAAAAGTATAAAATAATATGATATGAAAAGATTATTTTTTTAATAAACAAAACTTATATTTAAATGCACTAAAAGGTAAAAAATAAATTTTCGCCCAGCAAATTTTTGCCTCACTCGGAAAATAAAAGCGTTTGGCGCTTTTCCTGCATAAACAGAAGAATACTGCAATCTATGTCAATACCGAAAGCGTGTAAAATTTATTTTTTTCTTTTAAGTGCATTTAAATATAAGCGTTGTTTGTTAAAAAAAAAATTTTTTTTCATGTAATATTATTGAAATGAATTTCTTTTGATCAAGGTTGTTTAATATAGATTTTATGTATTTTACCATGTTTGCTTAGACATGTTTTAAAACAACTACATTTATTTTTTCTATATGTACCGGTAGCTTTCAAAGTCTTTATGTGTATGTTATGAGAATGAGCCTTCTAGACATTATTTGTCAAATACACGAAATTGTAGTATATAATATAGGTATGATAGATATGTGACATTCTTTCTATCTCACTAATGTAAGCGAGGTAGAAACTCTGTAACTTATCAGACAATTGAAAAACAAGAAAACAATAGGTCCTGATGGCATATCAAGTTATCTACTAAAGAAATGTGGAAGGGCAATAGTTAAGCCCATCACACACTTAATTAACATGTCTTTGAATGAAGGGGCAAATTAATTAAAAATAGCACGGGTAAAACCAATTCTGAAAGAGGGAAACGCCAGCGATATTTGTAACTATAGACTGATATCTGTAACTATAGTCCGGTTTCAATACTCAACGATTTCTCTAAGGTTTTTGAAATGGCAATGTTTAACAGATTGACACAATACTTTGAATCGAATGGGATAATGGCAAACAATCAGCATATTGTATTCAGAGGCAAAAGGTCAACTGAAACGGCTATTGCTACTTTCATTGACAAAATTGCAAAAAAAACTTGACGCGAAAAAGAAAACGGCAGCCATAGACTATATATAGATCTCTCAACAGCATTCGACTGTGTAAAATGCGACACAATCGTCAGCAAGCTCTTCTCATATGAGGTCAGAGGATATGCACTACAATGGATACATTCTTATCTTAGTGCAAGGGAGAAATATGTTGAAATAACTGACCACCTGAATATGAAAATTCAATCAAATAGGAAAGAAATCACCATGGGAGTTCCCCAAAGATCTATATTAGGGCCTTTATTATTCAATGTTGTAATTAATGATGTGCCACAGGCTATTAGTGTAGGTGATGTACTTTTGTACGCAGATGATGCAACGAGCACACTAGCTAAAGATGATATTTTGCCACTAGAAATAAGTGCTACCATTAGGTTCAATGAGGTAGGGCAATGGCTGAAACCGAATAACCTAATCATGAATACAAAGAAAACCAAATGTATGATATTCCAAACAAAAAATAGGAGCAACAATAAAATATCAGGTTATGGAATGAGGAAATGCCTATTGAACAAATTGAATTTGCAATGTTTCTAGGACTATACATAGATAAGAGCCTTACATGGGATGACCACACTGGCTACTTAGCAAACAAACTTAGTTCCAATCTATATGTATTGCGAAAATTAAAAATATATGGAGATACAAATTTACTATTAACAGTGTACTTTGCACTTATCGAGTCACATCTCAGTTATGGATTAATAGTGTGGGGAAATTCATCCAAAAATAATTTTCAGTGGATTTTTACTATGCAAAAGAAAGCTGTCAGATTAATAGGCAAAATTTAAAAATGGAACACGTGTAGAGGGCAGTTCAAACAGCTGAACATTCTAACACTTGCATGCCTTTACATTTACAAACTAGTATTATTCTTTAAACAACATAGAGAGTACGACATAGCCAAAAACAGCAATAATCATGAACACAACACAAGGAGTAAAAATAATATATTTGTGGTATCTCATAAACTAGCCCCACATATGCAGGCTCAATTCTTTATAATAAACTTCCTGTCACCATTAAAGAAAAACCAATAGATGAACATAAAATCAAACTTAGATCTCTTCTTGTAGAAAAAGAATATTATAAGTGGAATCATTTTGTTGATATCAATCTGTTTTTAATCCTAAAGAAATAAGTCTTCATGGCATTACTTCATTTTATTTTATGTTATTTCTAACTTCTAGACATTAGTCTTATTATACTCACGTGTCTGGTTGTGACAGCTTGGGTACAGGTCTATATTATGTGTGTGTGTGGATAGGCACTGTTATATACATTACACGTAATTGCATCTTGTCTGTACTGCCAATTCCTATTTATATTAGGTCTATGTAATTATTTGCTGTTTTTATGTGTTTACTTATATTCTTTATCTCTTATTGGTCTACAGATTTACTTGGTAAAGTTCAATAATAAAAAAAGACGTGTTTCAAACAATATAATTTTGTTAAAGAAACAAGGCAAAATAAATAAATAAAGGTTCTTATCTTTGGAATGGCGAAATACAATTTTAAAACACGATTATCAGCCCAGTTGTTTCCAATGAATATTTTTGTGACCCGGTGAAAAGGCACTTAAGTATTATTCCATAACTTATTTGTGACAAGAGTAAAGTTAATCAAACATAGTTATGTACCCATGCGCTCAACCCTTGTCTTCTATAAATGATTTAAATCTCAAGCCTAGACGTCAAGAACTTTTTTAGTTTGGTTGTGCAACGTACACGGATGTAAAGCGTATCAGTTTTCTCGCGTTGCAGTCCAGCGGTATAGCTACTTTCCAGTGTAGAGCTTGGGCGACTCTAACATTTGCATCTACTACAGAGTTGTCCAAATGTTCCACCATACAAACCAATATAAATATTATTTGCAATTCTGGACAATAAATTATAATAATTTAAATTATTATTATCATTATAATTTATATTACAATTAAGAGTGAAATCTCAATGCTGGAATGAAATGATTTTTTAAAATTTTTAATGGTGAGAAAATCATTCCACATACATTTTTTTTAGCATGTATTGAGTTTGCTCCATCTGTTACCCCGTTCCAACAGGGCGGAAGGTATGAAAGCTTTTTGAGTACTTTTATACAAGGTATTTTGGTTTTCACTTGTTAGCCAAGATGGTTATGGCGGCTACACCCACCCCAGCCTCCCAGGGATATCCAAAATGTCGAATTAAAGAGAAATAGTGATAATTGCAATCTATGACGATACGATTTTTGAAAGTGTTAAGTTAAATAGTTAATTATATGTTTTCCCTATTGGAAGATGTCCGGACCACCAGATGTCCGGTCAAGCTGAATGAAAGACCTATTGGTATGATGCGCGCTGCGACCAAGATGAGACAATACTCTGTAGTCTATGCCAATCCATAACACATTATTTCATTTTTTGAAAATTTGTTATTCTGTGTTTTAAGTAAACCTTAATGAAAAGGCAGAACATTGTTATAAAATTAAGTTGCATATAATATAATTTTAAAATTACACTTCTAAAGATTCCCGGTCTTCTGAGTTCCATAATTTCTCAATCACAAAGGAAAATTAATATTGGAATTGATTGTTTGTTTGTTTGTTTGTTTTTTAATTCTCACAACAACAGTACATACATGTAATACAATAATATAATTACATAGGTATTTTTAATTACACATACATAATATTTGTTTCATTAGTATAGATAAACCCACATAAGCCGAAACTTGTGTGGGTATATATAATTTTAACAAAAAGTTATTGAAATTATATTTTTTATTCCTATAATATAATATAATAATAATGATAATATAATTATTCCTATAAGCTGCCCTCGTACATTCCTCCCTAAATACCTAATTATACCAGAAGGTAGGAAAATTGTCACTGCCATGTTTCGTGCAGAAAAATAATACCATTACTTTACAAGTGTAAATCATTCGTTCTGCCTCTTGGCGTTCCCAATTTCAAAGTAATTCGTTCATAGTTTTGACTTGTACTCGGTTTTTAAAGGGAACGAAAAAATGAAAGCATTGTTGTTTTAACTGAGCTATTGTCATGCAAATTAAAACACTTGATGCTCATGATTTAATCCATCTAATAATAATAATAATTGAAGTTGAGCAAGAGCGGGGGGCTAAATTAATCGCGATGCATGGCCATACGACCGAACAAGGTCACGTGATTGTGCTACATACATGGGATGGGATAATCATTATATTGCCTTAGCCAACAATAAGGTTGCTTTTTTAGATTAAAATTCAACTTTGCTGGACGGGCCTTTGAAGGAAGGTTTGCCGTAGCAGTGGCGTAGCGAAATAAAAGATAAAGATATACCGTCAGTCAATATTAACATCATCACGTGATTTAATAAATATTTGATGATTTTTAACGATCTTGCACTCATATCAAAATATAGAAATATTTACTTGCGTAGAAAAGCTTGCCAGTGGCGTAGCGTCCGTGGCAGATGCCGGCAGCATATTTGGGAAGCGACGTTTTTAGGGCACTGGAATCAATATTTTGACATTGAAATAGTGTTTCTTCTCAACGATTGGGATTTTGAACATGTGGATTTTCTACTTCGTGTATTCAGTGGCAAGAATGACCACGACATTTATTTATATATTTTCAACAATATAAAATTTAAAAAATTACCCCCCCCCCCCCCCCCTCCCATGACCGTCTATGTCTTATCGTGTTTGAAACGGCCATGCATATAATATATACACGCCACAGTAGTGTTGACGGTACAGTCGATTCAAATACCAAATTATTATCTTATTCGGGATTCGAACCCACTACGATTGAACAGTTGAGGCACTTAGAGCACATAACGGGCATCAATTGCATAAGTTGCATTGCAGCAACTGTTGTGTCTTCAAATGAAAATAATTTAAAAAGTAAATTTTGAAACATCTTGTCAGTTGCCAACCGTTACAGAAATCAAACTTTTGAGCATGTCATAAAGTAAGAATGCGTCATCTGGTCAGTTATCACTAATGTGAAGTTGATTGCAGACCGAATATTAGAACCAAATATCTTGTTCGACGTACGCATGGTACATGGTAAAAGATTCTTATAAATAATTATAAACTAAACAATGTAGGAGTTTAAATAAAACACATCACACGAACAGTGACCACGGTCATGAAAAAATAAAAAACACTCACCATTAGTGCGTACATTTTCGAGAGCGACCGTTTTCTTCCTCACTTGCGAGGCGCTCTCGAAACTTCGCGCACTTGATGAGTGTTTTTTTTTCATGACTTGGTTACTGTTCTGTGATGTGTTTTATTTTAAAATATTCTCCCGCACTAAAAGTTTTAGTTTCATGGTTTCATCAATGTATGAGTTTGTTTTGGAGTCAAACTTAAGTTAAATCACTTATTCCCTCCTACTCCTTCCACCGTTTGGAACGACATTTTCACACATTTCTTTGCCTAGAAACACTTGTTGAACGACAAATGATCGTCTATGCTACTTTTAGTTAGGCGGTATATTTCCTACAATTACCAATCACCGCTAATATGTTTTCTGGCTACCATAGGCCTATGTTACCGTTTGGACACGCCATGATAAAAACTTGCTTCCACGTGTTACCATTCGGCCACTATCATCCGTCACTGAGTACTTAGAACTCCCGTTTGACTGCGGTAAAGCTGGAAATAGATGTGTGTGCATGTGTAGGCCTATGTGGGGGCTTTTGAGTATTGCAAGACTTGTGCCTGTGATCCAGATTGTTGAAGTATAAAACATTGTCCAAGCAATGTTCAAAGGTTGGGTACGTAGTTTAGCAGTAGTCCAGCTACGACTGTTATTGTCCGATTTACTCGTAAGCTAAAAAAGAATGAGCACTTAGCAAAACGTAAAGAAGACAGTTCACATGAGTCAAAGAGGAATCCATCATGATCGTGAATCGTGACTATCAAGTGTTCATCAACGAACATTGAACACCATAATATAACGAAAATCTATTCTATCAAGCACGCATGCTGCAAAAGGAGAACAGAGTTATGTATGGGTGAGAGACGCATCGATATAATATGTTCGGTATGAATGATGTTCACTATCCAACAATGAGGATCAAGCATGTGAATGATTTTGATAAGTTCTTCATGGGGAGGAGGCTACCCGGGATACCGTAGGACCTAACGAGCTCCAATAGGTATGTCTGGTGAAATTACATTAATGCCTGTTGGGACCTTTCAAACTCACAATTTACGTTTGAAAACAAATATTTTAACACATTTTATGATTACAATTTGTCTAAATAAAAGTACAAATAACGAAACAGGGAACAGAAATAGCAAGAATGATCCATAAGCTTTCTTTATTGTAACGCTCGTAGTCTTAGAAACAAGATTGATGATGTTCTGTTAAACTCTGTTTGTAGTGGTGACAGAAACTTGGATAAAGGAACAAGAAAAACAATCCTATAATATTGTAAATTATGAAGGTAGTCATGTATGTAGGGCTGGTAGAATCGGGGGCGGAATTTGTATCTTTGTTAAAGAACAATTATAACAAACAGTAATTAAAAGTATAAACATTCGCTACCATATAATTTTCATTTAAGTTGGAATTAACAGTACTAAAACCATAACTATAGGTATCTTTTACAAACTACCGAATCTTAATGCAAAACGATCCGCGTTGCCAGATGAGCGATTTTGTTTTGTTTAGAAAACCAAACACATCATTTGCATATCATATTACTCTTACAGAAACAAATATCTTTATAATAAACATATAATAATTTTTTACAAGATGGCGGTTCAAGTTATAACCTGTTATTATTGTGTTATTACTTCTCGAGATGTTGTTAATAATAATTGTACGAAATATTATTTAAATCCGTCAAGAATTTTTCTTCAAATAAATTAAAACATCAAATTGATTTATCAATGGATTTACGCATAATTTAATTCAGCCGTGCTCTCCTCAAAAGGCTCTAATTCATAAACTAATAAACTTATCTGTGAATAGAAATTTGCATAATGTAGATACGGCTAGACCTAAATGTGATATTGTTAAATGATACAATAACCGTATTTAAACCATAATAAAAGCTATTTAAATCATCGACAAACTTCGTTATTAACTTGTGAATGATTGCCGTAAAAGTCATCAAACATACCACGCCTTTGTTCTGTTGGCAGTTATCGAAATTCCAAAAGTACTAAGAAAGGCCTCTTTGTACACGCCATTTTCAATGAACCTCAAATGACAATCATTAGATGAGCAATAGCGAATCTCTCCATACAACTCGATCGGCGCTTTGTCTGTTCGTTCGTGCTTGCGCCGCGGGTTGGTTTAGTCACTTTAAATTAAAGTCCCCCCACTGCAAATCAGTTTAGTTACTGAGTGAGTAGACTCTAAATGTGAATTTATTTATTTATTTATTTAAAATCCAGTGTCTATAGTTCTCAGGGAACTAAAATGTTGAATGGTGATTCCACTTTTTAGATATTGTGCAGCGTTCTCAAGATATTACTTAACCAAAACACGTTCATTTTGCGTGGTTTTATAAGTGAGACTACCCCTCCCTGATAAATACATTGACTACCCACACTCATCTTTCATTCCAAAAAAGTTAACGTCACGGGTGACTCCAAGATGTTATTAAGCAAGCGAAGCGAGCGTCTCCATTAAACCTTTATGGCACTTTGTTCTGTTTCTTTCTTTTTTTTTAGGTATTTGAGGAATGAATGTGACTTTGTTTTTTTCAACGAAATTTAACAAAAATCACTTTTTCATGTTACCTGTTACTGTATCTTTCCAATTATGTAAGGCGCATGCTTCAAATAGTACGTATTTATGTTTTAAATCAATTTAATTATGTTGAATTGGCTAGAGCCTATGTCTATGCACGCTATTCACCATTAGCAACATGCACACAGCCTACTACAATCAGCTGTTCTACGTTGATTCAGTAGCCAACGTATGAAATGAACCCGAATATCGCCCGCAAACTTGAAGAAGGGGTAATTTATTTTTTGGGTATAAATTTGTTTTAAAATAATAACCCCTTCTTCAAATTACCCCTTCTTCAAATTTGAAGAAGGGATAATTTATCGAAAATACTGTGATTATTATACAGTAACTTATGTTTAAGTTGGTGCATCTGCTGATAACAAAGAACCAAAGCACTTATTTTGCTGCAGAGATATTTCTCTTCATCCTAGTGTTGAACAATGGCGAATGGCGTGCATAGGCCTAGGCATAGGCTCTAGCTAATTCAACAGAATTAAATTGATTTAAAACATAAATACGTACTATTTGAAGCATGCGCCTTACATAATAGGGAAGTCTCATCAAAAATAAATATTCCTCAAAGCACCTAAAAATGGAAGATCATTATCTAAAAATACGGGCGGTATAATTTTTATATCTGAGAAGCGTATATTTCCAATTCTATTAGCATTTTAAGTTTGAAATTTGGAACTTCTTTTTCCGTCATTGAAAAACGGCTCTTGACGTCATATGTCATGTAAACAACTGCCTCCTTGAAGTGTTCTTAATAATATCAACGATATTATGTTGGACATTTTACAATATCTAGGATGCAGTGACTTTACAACAATGTCTTTTATACCACTGTTTTCTTCAGAAAATACATTTTGATACAGTATTTACCAAAACGTGTTTAAAATAGTGCAATTATTTAACATATTGTTGTTAATTAATGTTGAGCAGTGTTCATTTACTAACTAGAAATAAACGTTGGTTCAGTTAAAGTCTTATGAGAGCAATAATCTACTAAAGGGTGGGATTTCAGTACTATGTGTATGATATAAAATTATTGTTTATTGACATATGACGTCAGAACCTTGAAATCACGAGCAAGATGGCGCAGGTCCGTTTCAGAGCGTGTTTTGACAGCAGTATCTTTGATTCGCTGTTAAAGCGATGTTAATGCACCTTTCGAGCCGAAACCAATTAGTTCCCGTTTATTTTAACTTGAGGTAACCAGTAAGCAAATAAAAAAAATGCGTGAGACTTCCCTATTGGAAAGATACAGTAACAGGTAACATATAAAAGTGATTTTTGTTAAATTTCGTTGAAAAAAACCAAGTCACATTCATTCCCCAAATACCTTTTTTTATGTCTGTCGATAGCGGTCGAACGGAATATCCGATCAAATTGAAATTTGGACCATCCACAAGCCTCGATGTGTATTGAAGGTGTATAAGTTTTGTGGCAAAATCGTTCGAAAAGTTACAAAGTTGCACTTTAGTTACTGCAAAATATTTTTCTGAAGCAAAATGGCGGCAAAATGTGGGGTGGCCATATTTTTACAAAGATTTTTCTGGTCACGAATATATTCATTTTATGCCAATCTGATAAGCATTGGCAAAGTTACACGAAAGTAACGGCAAAAGTTAGGTGGCTGGCTATATTATAATAGTACATTTTTGTCCGGTCGCGATCTTAAATTTCTTAAATTAGTGTTATTGCCGCTTTCACATAATCGAGAAGGCAGTGAGTTTAGAATAAACATGCTTAACCGGCACAGGGAGCTTTTAAGGTTAGGTTTGAACTTGAGTCTTCTACCTGTTGCCTCTACTTGCCTCTACAGTCTACTTTTCTGTAGATGTTGGCAATCCTAGGATGTATTGTAAGCTTGTAGTGTAGTGAAAGCTTAATTAGCACAATTAAAATTGATTGTCGGCGTATAATGTCACAACAAAAACAGCGCAAGGCGACTTCAGCCATGGTAAGCAATGGCCCAATCATCCCTTCATCACGTTTGGGTAGGGCTTGGGCCTTGGCCTAGGCAACTTTAGTCCTAGTCCCGGGGCTAAGACTGAGAGGGTTTGAATCACACCCAAATACCTAGCTTAGACATTGTAGCCTAGGCCTAGGCCTAGGGGCCTAGTCGTAGACATTGATTTATGTTGGACTTCAATTGAACGAACAAATACAAATCCTTGGTAGGGCCTAAGCTTAGGGCTGGGCCTAGGCCTAGGCGGAAGAGGAAGAAGAGCCTAGCTAGGCCTATATCTAGTCCTTTCAGGGGCTAAAATCGTAGGCTATAGACCTGATTCTGGATAAGGATATGCCTGGAAGTTAAAAGTTAGTTAACTTTTCTTAGCTATAGCTCTAGTCGTTAGCGATGTCGTGTCGTGTGAACGCCTACACGCATTTCCGTATGTTCAACTTCCAGCCATAATCCTTAGCAAAGTGTCTGAACCGGCCTGTAGGCCCTACCGGTACAATGAAAGGTGTAAGCCCTGCCATTGAAGTGTGGCCTAGGTCTAGGCCCTAGCGTGGGCTTTAGAAAAACTGGAATGATACAAAATTGGAATGGCACGGTTTACTGCCAGTCAGTCTCTTTAGTCACACAGTAGTTAGATCAGGAAGGCATCAGTTGGTAGAATAAATCAAGACAACAGCAAAACTACTTCCGAAGCGCGTAGTGACCAATCACAACGAGACGCTGATCACACACTGTTGAACAGGTTAGGTTGTGCAAAGCATGGTATTGGTAGGGGAGGGCTACCTAGTATTGATTTGAATTACAAGTGCTTGACATAGGATAGGCCTAGACCTATTTTGATTTATTCTTCCAACAGATATGTTACCAGCTAGAACTAGACATATAGTGTTGGCTAGCGTGGCTTACATTCTCACATGAGTGTGAGAATGTAACCGAGCCAGCTCACTCTGATCTGAGCTGAAATGTGCATGATACCGAACACATACAATCTCAGACTTATAAATGCTGGATGTTAAATGGCAATATGCGTTTGTGAATCTTTCTCCACGAGATTAAAAAGTCACAGCTATTTTTGTCATTTTATATTTAAGCCTAGGCCCTACATATATTTTTTTTAAATATCTAACATATTCTATTTTTGTCTATGAACCCAATGGATACTTAGCAGGCCCGGCTTAAGGGTAAAATCTCGTGTATGCGGGAAGTGAAAATGCCGCCCATAATATGATATATTTCCTCTGACAATAGCATGTTGATAACCACCTATTTTAAAGATGAGATAACAAGAAACTTCAAAAGGCTTTTGTATTATTTTGCTAAGGAAACCTGCTCGGGGATAATTCTTGCCCTAATTGTGAGGAATAACTAAATAGAATGGACACGGGAAGTTTGAGCGGACTCATCTCTTAGCATCCACCCTAACGATGGTAGAAAATATTGGCTAAACTTGATTATGATTCCCAGTGGTGGGTATTGAACCAGCGATCTCCTGAACCAGTTTCGCGCGTTACACATTTATGTATGAAAAATTTGGTGCGAAGGAAGCAGGTAAAATAAATGAGTAATTCCACTCCAGCTGATGTTAAAATGTTTTATTTTATTAAAACCAAGTATTTTGATTTAAATTAACTAATGTGAAATGAGTAATTATCAACGTAAGCTTAAAAGTATAAGGCATCCCAACTCAAACAATTAACAACTATGCATGTGCAACTATTTATGTGTCATCAGCAAGTTATTTTGTGAACTACTTGAAGGGGTTGGTCTGCTTTTTCAACTGGTTGTGTTATTTTAATATTTTACTTGGCAAGCACAATTAGTATTATGCTCCTTTAGAAGAAGTTATTGAATTCTGTGTAATATATTTAAAAAAAAACTAACAAATATATACGTAATAATAATATTTAAGACGAAATTATGCCAGGCTATAGTTTGGATTGATACACGTTACATAATTTGTATTTGTATATGCCTACAAAACACCTCTAAAACATAATTATACTGTCTAAAATTACCTTATGCAACTTGTACAACTTTACAAGAAAAATGTGATTTTCCGATAAATGTTATGGAAGCTACTGAGGCGTGCCCTGCTTTCTAAAAGACGTAGCAAGGCAATAGGCACCATTCTGGCCCGCCCTCCCCGAGTACACCCCTCACCTATATCACGAGTATTCAGCAGGCCGTCATCCCGAATGTCTGCGATCTCCGTCCCGTCATCCTCGCCCTCAAGATCGTGCTCCGCGTCGGCGTCAACGTGAGACTCATGTTTGTCGGCGCCCCCTCATCCCCACCAACGATCAAACATTTTGACATTGTACTCTTTCAATGTTGGGTAGGAACGGATTTTTTTAGTTCCGTTCCTTGGAACTAGTTCCTTTTTAAGGAACTAAGGAACGGTATAGTTCCTTTCTTCCAACCAGGAACTGTGGAACGCCATAGTTCCAATTTTCCAGGAACTGTAACTTATTTTCATAAGTTCCTTTTATTTTTACTTGACTGTATAAGCTTGAAGGACGAAAGCGCCAAAACATAGTTTACTTACAAGATGACAAAAACGAGAAATCTAAAACGACTTTTTTTGTAATATTACATTCTTGTCTACCCATTCCAACCCTCCACCTGCTACGCCACCCCCGCGTGGGGTCTCCAATTAGTCACACACCAGCACAAGTCAAAGACCCGAAACCGGTGACTAATCCCAAATCGCTCGTGCGGAATAAGCGTGTCATGTCACTTATAACTGACCAACAGTCCAACCCCTTCTATACACAGGTGTGAGAGCAACTCAGACTGTCATTCCGAAATCAAACAAAACATGAAATATATCACTTGTCAACCCATCACATCAGTCAATGTTCGAATTCATCAACTTCGAATTCATTAGAAACGGGAAGGCTTTGATGATGAAAGATGTGGGGGATGAAAGATGTGGTCCAAGTGGGGTGGGGGTGAAGTTATTTAGGGGCACGGAGCTATCTCAAAATTCACTGATCTATTCAATTCTTCGAGACAAGTGCATGTGACAAAAACGCTGTCTCTTTCGATCGTTTTGTTATAATGTCTGGTGTTCGTAGCAATAACAGACTGCCCTTTAAAAAATACAGACCATTTTTCTTTCCGAGCGAAAGTGATATTTTCGGCGACGACAAAAAAATTTCGGCAAAATGCTTGCTTTGTTTACCAGTCATCGCCAGCCAATCTAAAGAAGCACATGCATTTTGATTCCTACAAATCTCAACCATATTTTAGGCGTTATTTGCGAGCCCTTGGCATTGAATTTAATTTAAAAACTTTAATTAAATTAATTATAATAGTTATTAATAATTAATATAAATTGTTATGCATTAAGAATTAACAATATAAAATAACCTCTTACTTTAAGTCAATGTTTTTGGTGTATAATGCATAAACCCGGATAATAACCATTGAGTCGATGGTTAGTATCCCACTCGGCAATATCCAAAGAAAAATGGTTGTTTGCAGAAAGGAACTATTTAGGAACTTAGTTCCATTTTGAAAGGAACTAAGGAACGCCCCAGTTCCTTTTTTTATAGAGGAACTTGGAACTGGAAAGAGTTCCTTTTTCCTTGCGTGGAACTGGAACTGGAACTAGTTCCATATTTTAAGGAACTTACCCAACACTGTACTCTTTAAAATAAGAGCTCCTTCTGCCCGAGCTTTCTTTTTTTTGCCGTCTGCCATCCCGAAGGTTTTTCCGTTTTCTATCCATTTATGCACTTCTTGAATTGAAGAAAAACACATCCTACTCGAGCAAAGAAACAACTGATACTAACAGAATGCAATAGTGATGACTGATTAGCACAGGTTGCGGGTCTTGGAAACACATGTATGTCGCCTATACATGTATGTAGGTACAAATTTGCCGCCTGTTAGTTTCGGAATATTTCGCCACTTAAGTTTTGTTTAAAAGCACCTGCACCTCATGGAACACATCAACCCTTCAATAAAGCGAAGGATGAATGGAGAATGAGTGTTGGGTAAAGCCGTCGTATTTGAAAAAAGTCACGTACTTCGTTAATAGCCTCATTGGACCAAACCACAGGCTCCAAGCCTCCAAGGTGTATATAAGGGATGTTGTACAATAAAACTCGTAATAAGTTATTGGCACGCTCTTTGCTAAAACCCGTCATGTATAATCTGTTATTACCTAGTAACTAAAATGTTCTATTCAATTCTTGTCTTAAATTATTTTTTAAATAGGCGGCACTACTCCGAAGTGCCGCCTATGCAATTGTGCCGCCGTACGCGGTCGCGTACGTCGCTTACGCCTAAAGCCGGCCCTGATACTTAGGCCTATGCCTTTGCATTATTCTGGCAATTAGTGTTTCCTTGGTTGTTTGCGTAGTACCTACGCCTATTAATAGGTTTGTTGAACACTGTTCAAGATAGACTGATGGATTAAATAACAATGTAATAAATTAGCCTAACTGTTATTTGTGTTTTAAAGGTTGCGAGTGTACCTACATTTTTATGGAAGTTGGAGATATTGTCTTAAAAGTTGAAACCAGTCCAATACTTGTTTAGCATGTCAATCCATACTAGGGACTACACCAAATAGTATTTTTATGAACCGGCTATCATTTAAGAAACCTGTTAAATCCGGTTTTTGTTCCACAAAATTTATTATATATATATATATAGGCCTACACATCTGTAGGCCTATTCCCCCCCCCCCCTTCCCCAACAACCGTTAGGTACTGTACTCTTGAATCTTGACAACGACCGCGTTTCGGGAAGTTGAAATATGAGAGATCTGGCTTGCAAACCAGTTGTTGCGTTTGTGTTCAGGGGATCGAACCGAAAATATTTTAATTTCGGTTCGGTTTTTGGTTCGGGAGAATCATTTCGGTTCGGTTTTCGGTTCGAGCAAATAAAAAATAACGGTTCGGTTCGAACCGGTTCAGCAATGTTCGTATTCGACATTTCAAAGTGAGGAAATAGCATTAAAAAAATTACTATTTTGTTGTTGTAATACTGTGTTATCGAATCTCTTACCTTCATCATCACGTTGCAGTCTTTTATCTGGCACGACGACTCATTTGTGGTTGCGTTCAATTAAAAAGTTACGGAACACATATTCTTTTTTCCTACCCATATTTACTAAACGGAAGCTGAAACGCGACTGACATAAAAGTAACAGTGCATGGTCATTTGCCACAAAAGTTTGCTTTACGTTCGAGGGTGGGGTTTGCACATGTTCCGACAGCGGAGTCTCGTCTTAATCCTGTAATTATCAGATTAGTGTCAACGGGCAATTGCTCAACATAATATTTATGTAGGCATATTCGTCTCCAAGGTTCTTGATTTATAACTTCCAGGAAAGTGGAAACCAAAATCTTCTTTCGGTGCGTTTGTGATCTTCGTCGAAAACATCTTCCAATTGTTAACAATATGTCAACCAACTGTCATAGTGCCGAAGGTTGGGACTTGTGAGTTGTACTTTGTGACAGGCATTACCATTATTTATACTTTCCGTTCCTATTATTGCAAATATAAAAGGAACTCAGCCATCCATTGAGTATTGTCATCACCAACCTTTGAAAGGAAGACCTCCCAAATCCCAGTGAAACAAATCGCAGAACTTCCAAAAATAATTTTTCCCTCTGCATTTTTTGTTTTATAATTATATATTTATTACAATTTTGAGATTTTGATATACGGAGGCTCGTACCGAAAAGAACCGAAAAAAAACGATAACCGAAACCCAAAATATCGGTTTTCGTTTTGGTTTACGGTTTGACCACTTTTTCATAATGGTTTTCGGTTCGGTTTTCGGTTGGGGAAAAATAACGGTTTTTTCCGGTTTTCGGTTCGAACCGGTTCGATCCCCTGTTTGTGTTACTGCCTTACTGGGGGGGGGGGGGAGGAGCGGGTGCGGAGTGAAAGGACAGAGAAGACGATAACGCAGCTTTTGTTTTGCAGTGAAGTGCAGGCGGTAACTTCAATATGGCGTAGCCTAATTTTTAGATTCCCGAAAAACCCTTTTACCTCCGATTACTCAGTGCAGTCCCTAGGCCACACTAAACCCTCTTGATAAGACCTCTGTCATTTTCACAGTAAGTTTTGTAGTTATCTATGCATACATATTATTTTATTTCCATCATGATTACCTTAAAGGTTTAACTATTTTCAGCAATCAACCTCTAAACTGGACGAGCAGGTAATAGCCGATAAAGTGTTTCGTTATGAAACATTCCTAAATGACCATCTCAAAGAAGATTTGAAGAAAGTACACAAGAAACGAGACTTGCTCATAAGCGAAATGGCTGAGTTCATCCAGTTGAAAAACTCCATAGAAGCAATCGCCGACATATCCCCGCTTGAAGAAGGGTTCAAGACGAAAATGGATCTTGGCTGTAGCTTCTATGTTCAAGCTAACGTAGCTGACACATCTAAGATACTCATCAACGTTGGATTAGGTTGCTATGTAGAGTTTTCTATGAAAGAAGCTCTTCATTTCATAGACAAAAGAGTGAAGTTGTTGACATTGCAAACAGACAATTTGTCTAAAGATAGTGCTAAATTAAAAGGAATGATAAAAATAGTTCTTGGTGGCCTAGCAGAGCTTCAAAATGGATGTAGACAATAGTAGGCCTACATAGGCCTAAATACTAGAGCTGGGAGAAAACGTTTAGGGCCTACCTAATTTTTTAAACGTTTATTTTTCTGAATTTTTCGCATTTAAACGTAACACACCACAAAATGATAACAAAACAATTAGTTTTAACTTTTAAATGATCGGAAAATAATTATCAACGAAATAACACGGGTAATTATTATAGGCCTATTCATTGTTGATTATACCTCCACCTTTTTGTGTCCAACTGTCCAGTCATTTTGACTCAACAGTAACACACACTAAGCTCCAACATCATTGGTGGCCAGTTCGAGTTGTGACATCGGAAAAATCTGCGAGTTTGGGTTTTGGAGGGTGACAGGGGAGGGGGATTGGCCGGGGTGAGGAATAGGACACGGTTAAACGTGTACAGTATGAATATTTGTATACCTACGCGCGGGCATTTACACCTTTTAATGTTTACACGACTCAGCCCTACTAAATACATAGTTTTACTCAAATAAATATACCCAACAGTGTAGGCTACTGGTACAGTTAGTAGGAGCCCAACTTAATTACCCTTAACCGCGCCGTAACCGGTACTTACTTTTTGACAGCAATCGGTTGCTAAAACAGGACAGTTTCTCCACTGCTGGGCAAAGAGTGCCCACCACACATGTACCTACTTCAAGAGTCACTGCAAACATATAACATTTCTCTATGTGAATTAAATCCATTAAAAGTAAAACTTAAGCATCCTATAAGCCTGTGTGTGGACCTGTGGTTCAATTTTCTTGTAAACTGGTTGTCTGACATCAAGGAGATTACGAGTCTTAGGGTCGTCATAGGTAATCATTCATGAGCATAGGACTCTTATGTTTGTGTGAAATGGTTAGAGGTGGAAAAAAATGGTGACAACGAAATTCGCAATATTTTTTCCTTTCAAATTCAGTTTCCGCATGAATCACCTGAATTGTGATTGAATGGGACCAATTTCAATTCGCGATATTGTAGTTGAAACCGCGGACTAGCGGCGAAATGAGCAATGATGCCTTAAAACACGAATAAGCTCGCGAAATTTAAAATTCAGTTCAAAATTTGCTATAGATATTTTTAATGTGTTTTGTGCATTTATGCTCAAATTCCTATTGTGCATTGTCGGGATGTTTCGTGACCTTGTCGGGACCCTGACCTGACCCTGTTGGGACGGCAAAATGTACGGTTTTCAGAATTCAACCAATTATTTTTTTTTTGCCTTTAAATTAGTATTAATTCTATACTTTTTCAAATGAAAATTGATAGCATTAATAACAAAGAAGAAATCCAACTCGGCAAGTAAGGTACCAGTACTGTAAAGTAGGCCTACTAAGGCAAGATTTAATTTGTGTAAGTTTATTATTAGGCCTACACAAAATAAAAAACTTAACAAATAATATTATGTTCTAAAAAATAAATGCACTTATAATGTTTTCTTTCAAATTTCAAATTTTTGTAATAAGTCATTTAGTGTCTTCCTTGCTCAAATCACTCTAACCTTGAGGTAAAAAGTACCCAGCAAAATTTTCACCTGTGGCGGCTGGGGCTCTGTCCCAGACCCCTAATCAGCCGCACAGATACATTATTATAACAATCTCCAAGTGTCCCGGTTTTTAGTTGAGGAATTATGGTCACCCTATGTTAGATTTCAAGTTAATTTAAAATAAAAACTAAGCTAGGCCTAATTTATATGCTATGTACCTGCACCAGGTGTACAGTTACCATACCAATACTGACTCTAATTATTAGGTGTACACTAGATACCTATATAAAATAAAGTTTGTGTGCAGCTCGCTAGGGAAGGCTCTACCACGTGTAGGTCCGGTATAATAAGATTCAAAATTGTGCACTCTGTATTGTTTGGAATGAAATTGCAAGTATAGGACTACCTCACTGTAAACCAGCACATGAACAGTCTATTCTTTATCAGTTTAAATATTAATTAGGATGTTGAATTAGGCAGACAAATTTAATTAATAATTATCTGCATTAATTGTGATTGACAGTCAAGGAGGGTTCTATAAAGAGTGGATTTGTCCGTGCATGCCTTATTGTAAGTGTCTGACCCATCTGGTGAAGACGCGATAAAACGGGCGCAGATTCAGTTCAAAGTGTGAAACATTTCATTTCTCAAGCATAAAGCCTTACTGTGGTTTACTCTTAACAACTACATTGGTTCATAAATTCCAGTCTGGTGAATTAAATGAAAATATTTTTATGAACTTTTTCTTAGTTGTCTGGTGGCTAGATTCATGCTAAACATTGTTGAAAAAAGTGGGCCTGCTATGGCACTATTATAATTTTAGAACTGTACATTTATAAGGCTACTGATATTGCGATACTTTTCTTGAAGCATATTAATATTATTTTACTTAGGAAACAGTTTAGCATCAGATTCTTGTTACACATTTTAAAACAGATATAGTGACCCATTTCTAAAGTCGCAATGAATTTAGACGAGAGTTGGTTCGAAAGTTTGCCAGACGAAACTCGGCACGGAAACTTTCTACACGACGTCGCTCAGTTGGTGCATAAAGCCGTGTTCTCACGCACTCAACGCTCCAGTCCGGTGGTACGGTGGCACGAACCGTCGCACCTGCGCAAGATTCTCGCGCTAACCCCCACGGACGAGCCGGCCAATCACGAGGAACTTCTCGCCTGCATCAGAGACACGATAGACTTCAGTGTCAGCACTGGACATCCCTACTTCATCAACCAATTGTTCTCCAGGTTAGAATAGATATAAATACCGTACTACAGATTTCAAGTTCACACTTCACAGTAGGTAAACATTTGGCTCACCTCCTAGGAACCTTATCTTTAACAGGCCTACACATACAAGTCAAGATGGCCAAACTTAACTAGGCCAAATTAGTAATTACTAACTACTAATTCATTTCTAAGATCAGGAGGAATGGGAAATGTTGCCAGAGCTTAAACCTCTCTCTAATCAATGATCACCTGTAAGTAGAGGTGTTTGAAAATGGTTTTATTTAAAAAACAAAAAATCGTTTTATTCTAAACCAAAATGTGGTGTTATTTCGGTGTTATTTTTATAATGGAAATGGAGAAATCAGGAAGTTTCAAAGCAACGAAAATTTTCACTCGCTTCACACCGCTTTATTTTCAGCAACGCTATCTACCAGCAACGCTGCAAACCACTTTTCCATCGGCCAAAATGTGGTTGGTAAACAGTTTGAGACTTAACTATTTTACCGACTTAGGGTCAAAAGTAGTAATTATTACGTAAAATATGCAATTTTCACTGTAAATAGTTAAAAATGCTGAAAATGGTGTTATTTCGCTATTTCAACACTCAATTCGTGTTATTAAAATAATATGGTGTTATTTCGCGATTTGATTCCTTATCCTTCATGGCCAACATGCCGACATCTGTCAGAAAAAAAGTTCTTCCACCACAAATAATGAATTTCGTTTTATCGCGGATTCCGAAAAACAAACGTCTCTACCTGTAAGTAATAAAACATTGAAGCAAGTCAAGTTAATAAATATAAGGCATGCAGTCGATTATTGTTAATCGATTTGAATCGGTTTTCTAGTTCAAATCGCTATAATCATATAATTTTTATTTCATCCCTGCAATTGCGATTTTTCCATCGATCCGATAAATTGTTGCTGAACTACGTCCCAACCAATTCTTTTGTTTACAAGTTGTTATGATTGTTGGTAGCGTGGACCCGTACGGCCTGGCTGGTCAGTGGGTGAGCGCGTCCCTGAATGCCAGCGTCTACACGTACGAGGTAGCTCCGGTCTTCACGTTGATGGAGGCGGCCGTGTTGGAGGAAATGCGGTGCCTGGTCGGCTTCGCAGACGGAGACGGAATATTCTGCCCCGGCGGCTCCATGGCTAACGGTAGGCACGATCCTCTATAGGCTTAGGCTTCTCTCTTGTTTAGTCTGCTCTCCATGATTCATAACACAATCTTCTTGCACCTAATAAATAATTGTTAGGCTAAACATTAAAACTTGTTGTAGGATTTCGTGGCTAGAGTCGCTGTTATTGTCTTGGCTGTCGGGTGTTGCCACGTCCATTGTTTCAATGATGGTGGCGACACCCGACAGCCAAGAATTAATAATAAGCTAAACATTGTTTATAACTTGCAATCATTACTACTATTCTTACATAATATGAATACTTGGTTGTATATACGTACACCAATTCATTGATGGATTGGTAACATAAACTTTATAACCAATTATGGTTTGTGGTTGGTAGTGTGCTCATTTTCAGACTGCTTGTAAATAGTATTTATGACTTTGTGTTCTAGATGGGAACCATGTGATGCTGTAAGCCCATTCCTTTATATTTTTGGTGACTTTAGACTTGGATTTTATTTAGCACATGCCTTTGTCCAGAAGGTCTACATTTGTTTGGTATCAAGCCACTAATACAGGGTTATTTTATATATTTATTAAGTTATCTATCAATCAGTAATCGACTAATCATGCAGCATTGTAGTGTAAAGCACCAGTTAATTTTCATCATTGTAGTAGGGTTTACAACTACTTTCAAGTGACCCTAAAAATCCATGAATATATATATATACAGGATTAAAGAGAGGCCAAAAGCTAGTAATATGATAGGCAGAGGGATAGACCCCAACAGCAATTGTAATCTTTGCCCACAACTTACCTCAATTGTAGACCGTTGTGATATAGAGATAAAAGACAACATATATAAAGGACAACACAAGTTTTCTGAGACGTTTCGGTACAAGACCTTGATCACTCGGGAGTAAGAAGACTACTAACTAACTAACCTAACCTATGAACTAAACTAGCTGGCCCTGTTGGCTACCTATACATATACTACTATATAAAATTTGAATGGAAATAACTTTAGCTACAGCCTGTATACCCACACATGCTGGGACCTCTCTACTCCTTTCATTTATAGACTATATATGTATATATATATATATATATATGATTTCTCAGACTTTGTTGGTTGCAATATGTAAAGAAAGGATACATTTTACGGTTAAACCAATCTAAATTTTATTTTTAATGATAAGTCAACGTTTCGACGACTTTAGCGTCGTCTTTTTCAAGACATACAAATATACAAAAACAAATAAATAAAAAACCACAACAACCAAAAAACACTTGCATATAAAAACGAAAACACTGCCACACTGCTCGAGCAGCTACCCAGTGATGTATCGCTGTGGCAGTGTTTTCGTTTTTATATGCAAGTGTTTTTTGGTTGTTGTGGTTTTTTATTTATTTGTTTTTGTATATTTGTATGTCTTGAAAAAGACGACGCTAAAGTCGTCGAAACGTTGACTTATCATTAAAAATAAAATTTAGATTGGTTTAACCGTAAAATGTATCCTTTCTTTATATATATATATATATATATATATATATATATATATATATACAGGATTAAAGAGAGGCCAAAAGGCTAGAATATGATAGGTAGAAGGATAGACCCCCAACAGCTTACCTGAATTGTAGACCGTGGTGGTATAGAGATAAAGACAACATATATAAAGGACAACACAAGTAGAAGGATAGACCCCCAACAGCTTACCTGAATTGTAGACCGTGGTGGTATAGAGATAAAGACAACATATATAAAGGACAACACAAGTTTTGTGTTGTCCTTTATATATGTTGTCTTTATCTCTATACCACCACGGTCTACAATTCAGGTAAGCTGTTGGGGGTCTATCCTTCTACCTATCATATATATATATATATATATATGACTATATATATATTATATATGTCACCTAAAGACATGGGTTCATATCCTGTATAAAGCAGGGTTTTTGTAACTAACTTTTATATCAGTATCACCCCTTCTCACCCTTAGGTCTTGAGTAGTATTATTGCAATACCAGAGACCTAAAGCAACAAGAATCAGGATATGAATTAACCAAATTTGGACTAAAGTAGTTTTTGTTTTACTATATATTAGGGATGGGTATTATTTCCCTAAAAATTAAACGCTGCGCCAACTTTGTTCAATCACCGATTCGCTGAGCTCAGAGCTATGCGCTCTTTTAGGTGCTCTTTCGTCAGATTTATTTATCCCAAACGCTGCCGTGGCGTTAAATGTTCAGAATGCATTTTTTTTTTTACCAAACAAAATCACGTTCACGTGTACACGAACTGACAGCCAAAAGTGTACACGTTTAGTAAGATACACGCATTTGTCCATCCCTACTGTATATATAGAATATAGATTACCATCAATAAGCTTGTTGTTCAATGTCATGTACAGTGTGAGTGTGGTTGCAGGTATCGCCATGAACCTGGCTCGGTTCCACCACTCCCCGGCCATCAAGCGAGACGGTCTGTCCTCCTCGCCACGTCTGGTGTTGTTCACGTCGCAAGACGCCCACTACTCGGTGCACAAGATGGCCGCCCTGCTCGGCCTCGGCGAGGAGAACGTGGTCCAGGTGGAGACGGACGACCGCGGGAGGATGGACGCGGGTCGCCTCGACACGATGATACGGAGCTCGCTGGCCGCGGGGGCACAGCCCTTTATGGTGTCGGCGACGGCTGGTTCGTATTACAACGTGTTGCGGTCTTGCTGTGTGCGGTCCAATCTCACGCATAGAGGGATTTCTAACGCTTAAAATTGCTTGCACATTGATACAAAATTGTCACAAGGAAATTCCAGATGCATAGTCGAGTTAAGTAGAAGTACTATAGGATTTGTTTATGGTTGCTATGGAGTTTGTTGTTATGGAAAATAATATGTGTAATAAAACAATTCTATAGCAACAATTCCTATACAGTCTTACTTGACTTGACAGAAACCCGCTACCTATGATTCAATAATATAATAATATTACGACATATACAGTAAACCCTCGTTAATACGAACATCAAGGGACCCAAAAATCGTCAGTTTGTAATATAAAAATTCGCAATATCGTAAAAACGTCGAAATTCAATAGTACCAGCCAAAATAAACGTATCTACAAACAATCAATGTTTTCCAATGGATAGTAGCGCGCGGGTATGATGTTTTGTGCGCGCATAGTAGGCGGACTAAGCGGGCACGTTGCAGTGAGCAAGCCACGCCCCTCAACAGCTGTAAGGGCTGGCGCGCGCATCCGATCGCGCCTGCGGGCGGTGGAGGGGGAAGGGAAAACCAAGCACCAACAAAACAAGTAGCTGCCTGCGACGACGTACGCTCGGCGGACTAAAATCTTGATACCTACGCCTACTCTGCGAGTTGAGCTCTCGGACACATTATTTTGTTTGTGCGGGTTCAAAATTATTAGTTCGTATTAAACAACGAACATTATGTATAAGTAATTAGTTCATATTACGTATTATGCGAAATTCGTTATATCCGTTTTATTTAACATTGAGTGTCCTATTTACGCGGGCTGGGTCTTGCTTACTATTCGTATTATCTGAGAATTCGCACTAACCGAGTTCGTTTTACCGAGGGTTTACTGTAATTATAATAGGCTAACAATAATATAATGATAATGATTGCTTTTGATTTTGAAAGTGTGTTCCAGAAGCACATTTCAAAAGTTAAACCATTCGATAAAAAGAAAAGTTATACTAACTTTGCAACGTTCGTAAAATAGTGCATGCATGGAAGTACATAATTTTGATTTCCTTGCAATGATAATTTTGAAGTGATTGATGGTGGACAGTCTTGACATCAAGTCTATTCCTGTCTAGGTACAACTGTACTGGGAGCATTCGATCCTCTTCCTGCGCTTGCCGACATTTGTGAGCAGTACAAGCTGTGGCTTCACGTGGATGCGGCTTGGGGAGGTGGTCTGCTGTTCTCTCAGACTCACAGACACAAGCTGGCCGGGATAAACAGGTGTGTAGAAGACACAATGTCTGCCATAGTGAAGCCTGCTGTACGATGTGTTGTACTCTACTCACTAGCTGTAAGTACACGGAATAATCACGAATGAAAATGCCAATGTAATAACAGTCATGATATGGCTCTAGTATGCACTCAATCATCAAGAGAACTGTCTGTAGGCCTATTCACAAAAAGCAGAATGTTTGTTAATTGTTACCATTAATGGTGTCTCATCATCAACCATGAGTCATCAAAACTAAATGTTATAACAAGACTGGTTTGGTTTTATTTTGGACCAGAGATGATGGCAATGTGCTCTGCTGCTGTACCACTTTGTAATGTGAAATTGTTAAAATAACTAGCTAAGGCCCATTTCCACCAAGTAGGCCTAGGCTTTTTTTTTAAGTAGAAGTTGAACTCAAACTACACTAGCAGCAACTTGTACTTGTCTAGACAAAATAATTTATCATGTAATAGGCCTACTCTGAAATCATTTTCTAGGATTGTAAGTGAGTAAACTTTAAACCTCGGTAAAACCGTTACTTGTTTGACGAGTGCGGATACAAACTAAACGGAAGTTGTTCCACTTTAGAGCCGACTCAGTGGCGTGGAACCCTCACAAGCTGCTGGCCGCCCCGCAGCAATGCTCCGTTCTGTTGGTGCGTCACGTTGGCCTGCTGCAGGCCTGCCACTCTCGCAATGCCACATACCTCTTCCAGAAGGACAAGTTCTACGACACGTCCTACGACACGGGGGACAAACACTTCCAGTGCGGACGCAGGGCCGACGTCTTCAACTTCTGGCTCATGTGGAAGGCCAAGGTCAGTGCACCAGAAAACATATTCACATTGAAAGGGACCATATAATTCCTGATTTGAATTGAAAAATTAATAATTAAAAGAACATAACTCCAACATTAAGCCTTAATACTCTATTCTAGGGATGTCAACGGGTACCCGGGTACCCGTTACCCGCCCGGTACACACGGGTACGGTTCCAACTTTTCAATACCCGGTACTACCCGTTCCCTTCTTCTGTTCAAAACGAAATTAATTCAACATTGCGATATTTTCCTACTGGCGTCTTTGTGCGAGCGTACGAGCCACTCTTTTCAATTTGCCTGCATTTAACTTGACCCCCCCCCCCCCCTCAACAGCGCCGCTGACGAATGAGACGTAAAGCCCAATTACAGTAGAACCTCTTTAACACGTTTTTCAGGGGGATGGGTTGGAAAAACGGGTTAAGGTAAAAAACGGGTTACAGAAACAAAAGTTCAAAAAACCAAATTTATTAGTATCCTACTGATACAATACACTATGGATACCATCATGTACAAACAAATCTTGATTTAAAGCCCTAAAACAGCTTTTACTATGTAGTGTAATTCAGCACGAATGCATCAAGTGACAGGCAGGAGACAAGGAACTTACGACAAAAAAGGTCTTTCCCTTCCCTCCCCTTGACCGCCAGAGTACCCCCGCGCCTAGCCTACCTAAGGGCTCGTTACAATCCACAGATGGTAGATTTGGCTTCCGGCCAGAAATCCGCCTCGCTGACTGCAGAATCGCCGAGAAGCGGCACAGTGACATGTAATAGAAATAAAAATTCACTCACTAATGATTCAAAGAAGATAACCATGTGATGTATAGTCTGTACATGGAAACCCAAGCTTTGGCAGCCCAAGTATCAACCTACAATGATAATTGTATTGTTAGTTCTAGCGCTTTTTACGACGTACCAGCATCCCCCCTCCCCCCCCCCCCCACACGCGAAGCATGAGTAGCGAGATGGACCGGCCGGCCGGCGGTAGCCTTGGCGGCCAGCCCACCTCGGCCGACCGGTGTCGATCGCCCGTCGGCGGTCGGTGACTTTCTACTGCAGCATTACTTCGTAAATACGTGCGACCGCTCGCCCTCGTATTATTCCTATTCACTTATTAAAACTGATTTAGGTCCGGTTTCACCAAAGTATCCTAAACGACAAATTAGTTAATTCTCCATTTAAGTTAAACGTGGTTCAAGATGGTGGTTTAATTTGTTGGGTTCCACCATGACATTCGTCAGTTAAGTTAACTAAACGGAGAAACAACTGTAACACAAGCTGTGATTGGTCTTCGTCGAGTGACGTCGACCCTCAGTTACCGCTCAATTACTGTCAAGAAGGTTAGACTTGCTAGAGTGTGTAGACTGTGTGCTTGCTAGACTTGTTAAAACGATGAAAAAGTTTTCGAGAGGGGCGAATTATAGTATAGCCACGAAAAGGCTACACTTTTAAATGTAATTCAGACCTACTTAAGCATAATTGAACAAAAAAAATATATATCGCACACGTTGAATCGTGCCATGGTGATATGTGATATGAATGTAGGGCTGGGGCCCTAGGCCCAATACTAATGCTTACCCTTCCTTAAGCTCGTCCTTGCCCTGGGAATATGTATCTAGACCATTATAATACTATACATTCTTTTCTATACGTGAGCTAATGATATACGTGAATTTACAGTACTTGTTTCACTTCGAAAGACAAACACTCAAGCAATAACAACGCTATAACCTCATTATTTACCGCCGATAATTTACCACGCCCCCCAGTTGACTGGAGAATTAGGCGTTAAACGGCCAGCGACGGCGGTTTAATATTACCTCGGTTTAGCAAGAATTAAACGAGCTTTCCGAAGTGGTGGGACGCTCTGTGAAATTAACTGACGGTTTAAGAAAGATAAACCGAGTTTAACACTTGGTGAAACCGGGCCTTACAAAGGTGGACAATAAATAGAACTATGCAAAAAATTAATAATAATTAAATCATATATTGGCTGCCCGGTTTTGGTTTTAAACCATTGCACCAGAACGGTATATAAGTCTTCGAATAGTCATGGGCGCACACATGCTTTCTTGGTAGTAGAGACTCCACATTTCGACGCATTCTCTTCAATCTCTTTCCGCTTATACACGATGGTGTTTAACGTTGACGGAGCGAGCCCTAATTATTTTTCTAAAGCAACACGTGTCATAACTACACTATCTTCGACTTCTTTCAAAATTTTTAACTTTTCCGCTAAAGTTAGCGACTGCTGCTTCCTCTTCGTTGCCATCGCGAGACAACACAAAACAACACGTAGCGGTAAATAACACGAGGAGCTGAGAGGCCAACAATGCACAAACGCGAACTACCCCGACACCGACAACTCGCGTATCTTTGTGGGCGGGCTACCCCCACTTCGCCCGGCATTCCCGAGCGGTATTGAATGCATACTGCAGGATCGCTCAATGCAAAAAGATTCCTTGAACTACAGTAAAACCCCGATGGATCGTTCCCGCATCGGCCGTTTTCCCGCCATGATCGCTATATTTAGAAAGTTTTTGTAAAAGTCCCATTTAAACAATGTTAAATTTTCCCGCATCCACCGTTCCTCAATCGATCGTTTTCCTCGCTGTATCGTTCAAAATGTTGCCATTCTCAATGTTAAATTTACCCTAATGGATCGTTTTCGACCAACCGAGCGAGTATGTGTGGCCTGTGCTGTTCCACCACTGATATCTCCTTCCACCCGCTACTGAACTGGCAACAGCGGACTGGCTATAAATAGACCGCCAATGAATAGACCGGTTCCTCCCCCCCCCCCCCCCCCCCCCACACTCCGGAGCGCGCCCAAGCATCGTCGCATCGTTGAGTCATTGTGTTTGTACAACGCTCGAGCCTTCACAACAGCTAGCCAACCCCCTCCCTCCACTTTCAACCTGTTGCTGCAGGCTTTGTTTGTTCAGTCCAGTTCAGTCTTTCCGAGTTCACCGACCGTGTTTAGTTAAAATGGCAGTGTGTTTCATTTACGCGCGAGTGTTTTGCTAATAATATTGCGATGTTCTAGTGTCGTGTTTTCTAAGAGATTGTATTTTTGTTTTATTGAGTTGAGGCATGAAGTCGAGTGCGTCGAACCGTGGACTCGTGGAGATTAGTTATCTGTGCGTAGAGTGATTTGTTAGCTTTCTCAACTTCTCCAGCTGTTGGAGGGCGTGGCCTCCACTGTCGTCTGCACTGTGTGCCCGAGTGGCAGAGTAGGCGGGCCTGACACATCGCGAATGTGGCGGCCAGCTGTAGCTTATAGTTGCCTACAGTACAACGTACGGTAGGCTTAGCCGTCTGAATTAACTTACTTCGCCTACATATTTTAACTTCATTGTGCATATTTAACTTACTTATTAACACCATTAAATAACTAAATTGGTATATTCTTGTGTGACTAATTATTTCAAATGTAGAAAAATCCTTTTTTTAATTTTTTTTTTTTTTATATACGTACCTAACTAGGCTTATTACATCGTTTTATTGAATTTCCCGTTTTGACCGTTTTCCTCGATCCATCGTTTTTTTGTACTCTACCATGGAAAACGATCGATAGGGGTTTTACTGTACAATATTTACGAAATTTGGTTTTTCTTTATTTTTTTGCGCAGCGGCATCGCGCAAAAACGTGTTATCGTGAATTATATCACTTTCAGGACCATATTTTCAGGACGTGTTAACGTGAAAAACGGGTTATAGAAAAACGTGTTAAAGAAACTTTTTAACATTACATGCCATAAGGAAATGCTGGGACCAGTGAGAAAAAACGTGTAATAGTAAAAAACGTGGTAAGGTGAAACGTGTTGCAGAGGTTCTACTGTAGTATCATCTTCTGTAGGCCTACAGAAGAATGCTGCGGAACGGTTGCGAGTCCAAGGGAGCGCACCCGCTGCCCGTCTTAGCTTTACCGCGATCATGTTCTCGTGTTCGAGCTCAGACTATGACGTCATCGCTTTGACGCGGCCGACCACCGCCTACCGTAGCAGAGACGCAAGCTTTGAATTTGAAGCTTTGTTGAATACTTCCGCGATCGTTTTGCATCGAAGACAATGCAACCTGATACCGTTTAACAATATAATGTCTCTTTAGTCTTTCCACAACTTTGCGAATCATTTGACACCCATGACGATAAAACGCGTATTTAGTATTATTTACTACCCGGGTAGTCCGGGTACGGCGCGAGGGTACCCGGGTACAAATATTTCCAGGTACTGACATCCCTACTCTATGCTCTTCAGCAGGATCTTGATTACTACTTTATACTAGGGATGACGACGGTTAAGGATTTTACAAACCGGTTAACCGAATGTGATAACCGGTTTTTATTCGATTAATAACAGCAACAAAACTCCGTTTTCGTCTGCAACTGACCTAGGCCTAGGCCTACGTGACGACTGAGGGCCTTTCAGCTTATTTTTACAGCACTGTAATAATTGTAGTATTGATTTCAATTTATTTTAATGCAATAAAGTAAGTAAGGATTTATTAGTCCGAATATATAGGCTTATTCGCGTCGTTTTGCTGCGTAGTGAACAGCCGCCTGTTGCCGCTTGCATGTTGCACTCGCCTGCGGTTGTCGCGGTCTCACTTCCATTCACGCGTCCTGCGACTAGCGCTTTCTCTCTCTCTCTTACCATCGGTCGCTGTAGTAGTGAACTACTTCGTTGCGTCTCGCTCAGACACCATAGCACTCCTTTGTTCTCTCTCTCGCGGCCGGCTGCATCTGTTCAGTACGCGCGCGATGGGGGGGGGGGGGGGGCGGCGCTTATTGAAATGAATGAAGCGCGGTGCTGAGGGCGTGCGGTATCCTTTGATAGGGTCAGTTTGGACTAAAAGCGGCTCTGATCAAGTATTTAAGGGCAGCATAGTTGAAAGTTAGCATTTCACACGTGTGTTTCATGTAATATAAATATAATAGGAAATTAAGGTTATTTTTTATTCGATTATTTTAATTTATTATTAATTATGATTAAACAAAACATTAAATGGAAATTTGCATGTGGCATGCCTAGTTTCCAATCATGTTTTACAAGGCACATGTATTCACTCAGCAAATGAATGTAGGCCTAGACTTAACCCATTGGAATATTAAAACGAGTATGACTCGTGGCACTTTGAAAATCCGCAGGAATACAATCACGAGTCCTACTCGTGACACTTTTAGTTCATGTTTTTCACACTAGATAGCACTACTAGGCAGGTCTGTTATTACCGACTTAAATCTTCCATATGTCGATAGCTTAGTTCGAAATCTTTTCGCTAGATTGGGCCACGGGTATCGTTTTAACAATTAAATTACTATGTTCGCGCGTCTGGCAGATGAAGGAAGCTTTCCGCTATGGCGTCCGTAAAGCGAAAGTTGTTTACGAAAGCGTGTGATATTGAAAACGAACTGTTTAATCTTAGTAGTGACGACGAGGATATTTTCTCTGATGAAGAACTATATGTTAGTGATTCTTCATCTTATGATAATGCAAGTGATTCGATCATGGAATCAGAAGACGAGGGTTTTACAAACGTAAATACCAGGATGATGACGCCTGTGCCTACCGCCTACTTATATTTCCAAAAGTAGCGGTCTATTTCTCATATGACTGTACGTAAAAAAAAATAGTATGGGCCTTGCCAGTATTTTTTTTAACAAAACTATGGCTTCTTTACAAGAAATAAAATTGTATAAAATATTTTATCACTTGTGGTAATTATTTCAGGGGTGCCCAAATTACTATAAATATTCATAAAACTTTGACTTTGAACAGACTATACCACTATAAAATGTGCAATTTGAAACTTCCAGAATTGAGAATTTGCTTTACTCAGGTGTTAACATTATATGCTAAAAGTTTTTTAGAGATTGCTTCATTAATGACTTAAATAAAAAATGAAACATTATTATTGGTGCTGAAAAACGAAACATGGAAATTAAATAGTATTTCAGGGGTGGTATTTTTGCAGAATAATGGTATTCCAATGGGTTAATAAAAAAATTTGAAAATTAGGTTTTTTCAACATCGATTTTTGACGTGTGTACCCATGGCAGAAAATTTTTGATCTCACAATTTGATATCGGTTAATTGCCTTCCATATTGATGTTGAGATTTTACATCGATTTCCATCCTTAGTTGAATATTATTACAGTATGTAAATCTTAAGTTTTTCTATGCAACTATGGAGTTCGGAGATTACATATAGGATGTACGTTTCTTTTGTCCAGGGGTCGTTGGGCTTGGAGAAGCACGTGGACTCGTTGATGGATTGCGCGGCCCACCTAACAAGTCGGATACGCAACAACGCTAACTTCACACTGGTGCAGGAACCTGAGTTCATCAACGTTTGTTTCTGGTTCGTACCGCGGCAACTGCGCGGTCGCGAAGACCAGCCGGACTATCAAGAACTTCTACACAAGGTGAGATTATATCTCTGTGTATGGCTGTAGGTTGTCACTATAAACATTAGACCAAAACGCAAACATAATGCTTAAATGTTTCAACCAACTCTCTTGTTAACTCAGCATGAGTAGATGTACTAAACTAGACCTAGTATGAATGTAAATACAATGTAGGTGCTGCCAAGGGTGGTGGTAGAAGCTGGAACCAAGCTTAATGAGAGGACAGACCTGTTGTTAACGTTAATTCATTCATTTTTAAGGTAAGCTGTGATCCTCTGTACCTTTCCCCACACTCCACATTCATTGAGTGAACAATGCTATATTTGACCAAAGTGGTTACGACAGTTGTCAATTTACTGGGCTCCCTAAAAGCTTATCGGTCCAGCATGGATGGACATCCTGTCTAGTGCAGCTGCACTAAACCCTATTCCATTTGCACATACACTCATCTTTACTTTGTCTTCCATACAAAATCTCGTACATAGTATATACATTGTACCAACCCTCTATAATATTAATCTTTGACATGTATAAAACTATAAATTTTAATTTTATAGTAGGCTAGGCCAGGCCTGCCACCAGGGAAAAAATTAAATCCTGTTGGAGTGGGTCAAATATCCTGAAAATATCCATAAATTTGAAATTTACATTTTTAATCGATCTCGGCAAGTCTAATATTAAAAAACATACTTTTTACTAGGGATGTCATAGGGTACCTGGGTTACCCAGATCCAGAAATTACCCAAATCCGTTTTTAGGATTCGAATCTCATCGGGTAGTAATATTTTGTAAAAAAAAAAAAAAAAAAAAAAAAAAAAAAAAAAAAAAAACGCGACGATATTTTTGCAACTACTTTCCTTGAAGCTACAGTGAATTCCTGCTTGTGGGCGTGGCGAACTGGTCGCTGGGTAGTACGCGCTGTCATTACTGCGGGCGAGTTCTGTGTTACCTCACAGCTGTTCACGCCTACTTCACGGAGAACATTACTACGCGCGGACTATTTACCGGCCTAAGTCGATAACGTCATGGACTTCTTTATCGATCGCGTTCAAACATTAATATTACTCGCGAAATTCAAATCCGCGAAATACAATATTTTCAAAAAATCCGTAAATGACTGTAAAAATCCTGCTGTCCGTTTTCCACCCCAAATATCCGTTAAAACGGACAATATCCGTAAGAACGGCAGGCCTGGGCTAGGCCTATTGTTCCAGGTAATGTTTTTGTCATCTGTTTAAGATATTCTAATAAAGCACTGTGATAGTAGGCCAAGTTAGTGAAGAAGACCTCATATGGGTTGACTTTTGTATGGTTGCAACTTCGGTTCTTGTTACCACAAAATGCAGTATAATAGTATGGGTACGTTCCGAAACTAGCTGAATATGCCATTTCCGTGCTGAGGCCATTCCGTAACCTGCTGATAATCATTGGCTGAGCGTTCCATAATTTTCTGAGCCAGCATACGTCATGAAAACGCCAGCTGGCTCGATCGAGAGCATCTGCCAGCATTCACAAATCATGGTGCCGTTTTCAAAATGAAATTATTTAAAAGATCGTAAAATATTCAGGAATTGTAAAACTTCACTGTTATTTACACCACGCTTTGCAGGATTGTATGATCTTTCATTTTGTGTTCGTTATTATTGAAAAACGATATGAATATTGTTTTATTCATTTCATTATCAATTTTTAGCGTGCATTTTCTCCACTTTTTGGGTAGGCGTTCCGAAACACTAGACAAAATGTGATGCTTAGACGTGCTAGCTGACGCTAGAACCACATCATTTACAGGAGGTTTTGGAATGAACCCTATGTACTCATTTCCAAGTAGTCATATAACAAATTTCAGATAGTCGTTTGCTCCTTTCAACTGCCCCAAAGCCAAACATATCAATAAGTTTCCAATTTCCACTCATGTATTTGTACAGCACCAACCTTCAGAAACCTTCTTTACCCTAACATTTATTGTGCACTTGCCTTGTTGTTTTCTAGTTCATGTCATGCCAATGGATGAATCATTGGGATGTGTATTTGTAGTTGAGCAACAACAATCAGCAGCCATCTTGGGTAATAATTAGGGTTCGGATAATTATTTCCTTAAAATCGTCAAAGTATCTATCTATTTTATATTTGCTTGAAAATATTGTTTACATATCATCCGGTAGTCTTCCCAGCACAATTATTCCGAATAGGGATGACATCGGGTACTCGGCTCCAAAAATTACCCGGGCCCGAAAAACGACTTCGAATCATTTTTTAGTTCTTTTCTAAGCTAAATTTATGTGGCAATATTGCTGCAGTCGATTCCAGTGAAGCCAGCAACTAAGGCTCGCGCCAACCCTTCCCCCACCCTTCCACAACACGTGCCTCGGCGGCGAACAGAACAGATGCAAGCTGACTTGCATTCATCAAGGTCCACTAAATCGGAAATCCCCTGGCGGGGTGTCATCGAACTCCAAAACAAGATCATTGAATGAGATCCAAAATCCCCATTTTGGATCCAACTTAAAAAATCGCATTATTATTTAAATAATTTCCTCACCAATAATGTGAACTTACACGTAAAGTATTTCCTTTGAAAATATATATAGAATGTGAAGACAAAATCTCATTACAGATTGTTATTTTGCCTTTTTGGCCCATAATTTGTTTTGACAGATCAATTCATTTGTTTTTCTGAATGATTCTCCCATTTGAATAACATGAGATTTTTAACATAATAGAAATAGGTTAGATGACCTTACTTCGCGCGTGCTGCGCGCACGCTACTAGCGATCTAGTGGACCTTGGCATTCATTACTGTTTGTTCTTTGTTTTTGTACGCGCTTAGTTCTGTATTATTGTTATAAATAGCTACAATAGATTTAAAGTGTAGGATATCATTCGTATGGGCTTACTTTGATAAACAAAAGTGAAGTAGAAGTGAAGTGCAAAAAGTGTAGGAAGTGTGTATTAAGAGAAATGTTTTTTTACTCGAATTGATTACTGCAAGCATATTCCGAGATGCTAGCTGAGTGGGTGGCATGCATATCATTCATCCCTCATCTTTGCGCACCGCGCCCTTCACAAGGCCTAGCGAGGACCTTCGAATGAAGCCTACACATCGAAAAATATGTTTTCAGGATCCGAATTTTACTCCCGATGTCATCCCTAATTTCGAACAAAAATTAATCAAATCGAGTCATGATCAGAAAATGGCAGTGTTGGGTAAGTTCCTTAAAAAATGGACCTAGTTCCAGTTCCAGTTCCACGTAAGGAAAAAGGAACTCTTTCCAGTTCCAAGTTCCTCTAAAAAAAAAGGAACTGGGGCGTTCCTTAGTTCCTTTCAAAATGGAACTAAGTTCCCAAATAGTTCCTTTCCTCAAACAACCATTTTTCTTTGGATATTGCCGAGCGAGATAATAACCATCGACTCAATGGTTATTATCCGGGTTTATGTATTATGCCTACACCAAGAACATTGACTAAAAGTAAAAGGTTATTTTATATTCTCAATTCTTAATGCATTACAATTTATATTAATTATTAATAACTATTATAATTAATTTAATTTAATTTTTTAAATTACATTCAATGCCAAGGGTTCACAAATAACGCCTAAAATGTGGTTGAGATTTGTAGGAATCAAAATGAGGATATTGTATTGAAAATCACACCTGTGTAGGAGGGGTCGGACGGTTGGTCAGTTATAAGTGACATGACACGCTTATTCCGCACGAGCGATTTAGGATTAGTCACCGGTTTCGGGTCTTCAACTTGCGCCGGTGTGTGACTAATTGGAGACCCCACGCGGGAGTGGCGTAGCAGGTGGAGGGTTGGGATGGGTAGACAAGAATGAAATATTACAAAAAAAGTTGTTTTAGATTTCTCGTTTCTGTCATCTTGTAAGTTAACTGTTTTGGCGCTTTCGTCCTTCATGCTTGTACAGTCAAGTAAAAATAAAAGGAACTTATGAAAATAAGTTACAGTTCCTAGAAAATTGGAACTATGGCGTTCCACAGTTCCTGGGTGGAATAAAGGAACTATACCGTTCCTTAGTTCCTTAAAAAGGAACTAGTTCCTAGGAACGGAACAAAAAAAATCCGTTCCTACCCAACATTGGAAAATGGTTTGTGCTTATGGCAAGAATTAGAGAAATATGTATTTTATTAACCAAATAAGCCTAACCCCATATTTGAAATCACAATCAAACAATTTGTGAAGACTTGATCATACAAATAGATGTAGAGAACTTCAGAAAAATATAATGCTTAATTTAATAATCATCCAAGTCCTAATACTGTAATAAGATAGGCCTATGTGAAGAAGAGCTGTTGGAGTAGGGTACGTTTCACTTGTACACTTGGTTTACTTTTGTTATCTGTTGTTCGAACCACCTCTGTGGCTTGGAAAGAGTACAATCACAACATTATTCTTGTCTCAGGTTGCTCCCAAACTGAAAGAACGAATGATGCGCAAAGGAAGCATGATGATCGGCTACCAGCCTCTCCGTAACCGACCGAATTTCTTTCGGTTTGTCTTACAGAACTCTGGAGTGAAGCGAGAAGATGTTGACTATTTTCTGGAAGAATTGGAACGCCTTGGCAAGGATCTGTAGCCTGCCAAGGTGCACCTTTCTTTTATCTAATAATATTGTTATGTTTTTTAATTGTCAAACAATATATGTTTTATTTATATAGTTCCATTTGTAAGCTGATTTTAGTTGATGTCGGTACGCATGACGTTAAAATGTATCGACAGTGTTCATGTTAGTGCCATGCGTACAGTATTTTGTGCATTTTATTTTTTGCGTAATTTTATTGTATAACACTCTGGTTTACGCTTCTCATGGAATACCTGCAAGTAGGTAGTATTTGTCAAGCTGTTGGGATCGTACCTGTTCTCTTTATGCTTTATTATTATGTGTTTTAAGATAATAATGTATACATGTATGTAGCATACACTACCTGTATGCCATATTTTTTGAAAATAAAAATAAAAATTTGTTATTTTCAAAAGTTCATTTATGAGTACAGTACTTGTGTTCTTGATAGTGACCTAAAATGTAAGAAGATATAGATATTTCTGTAAGGATTTATGGACATCCTGCCAAAATTTTAAAGTATACTAAATTGCATGTACAATTTATGGCAGTTCTATTTAAAGCAATAATACCACTCGGGCACTCACTAGTCAATAGGGATAGGCTATTAGAATGCAGAAACGAATAGTATGAAGTTTCTTCATCTTCTCTTATGCCCATGTATTGACATCTACATGTTAGCCAATGATTAGGCCTACATGATTCCTGATCCTTTCCATCCCTGTCGGTTGGCATTCCTTTACAGTGTCCTTTCAAAGATGTACACATACATTTAAAGGATTAGTCAGGTGATAGACTAAAAAATCACCAATGAGTCATAAGTACATGAAATTCAGTTATGTGTAAAATAAAATTGATATAGGTGGCTTCAATGCAAGAAAAAAAATAGGGAACATTTAGCTATTCTATAAGATTCACTTCGTAAGCTCTGCTGCATTTTTCTTCTAAAGCGTAGTACAGCTGTATCGGTTCCGAGGTCGCTAACGCCTGCCTGATAGACAGAGCACTCATTAGGTAATACGAGTCCAGCCAGCGCTCCGCGAAACACTCGGCGACTGCGGACAGGGCCGCTCAAAACAGATTGCAACTTTTCTACACATCAAGTCACAAGAAAATTAATTGCAGGGCATTTTGTAGAAGTACACGTTCGTACTAAGAAGCATGTTATCGGTAGGGAAACGATGCACATTAAACCATCCGATCGATTTTTGATAAGTGCTTTATTTTAGCCGTGGTTTTACTATCTCGAGGCAACATTTTTTTCATATGGGAATTACCATGAGAAGAGTTGCTAGGTGCTACTTGGTAGCAACAAGCCAAAAAATCGCGTTTTCTTTAATTTTTTAACCGCCTGCTTTTAAAGTATGGTATCTTTTAGTCATGTTTTCCATATTTGAAGGTAGACATAAACAAATGATAGTTTTTTAGTTTCTCATCTAACTAACCCTTTAAATAGATGGTGCCTATCGTATAGTATTTACGTACTTATTAAAAGAGCCCAACAGAAATGGTTTTATTTTCTCACAAATTTCGTTATTCAAAAATCAAAATGTAAATTTTGCATTTTGACGGTGTTATTTTTATTTTATTTTTGTGCATAACAAAAAAAAACATTATATAATCAGTTAGGAATAGCGTATCACTCAAATAATGATGTAGTATTGAGAGGGAAAGAATTATAGGAACCAACAGCTCACCTTAAAGAGATCGGCAGCCGTGTTGAGATGGAGATTACATATATTTACAATAATTTACAATTAGACGGAACGTTTCGGCTTACACAGCCTTGATCACCCGTCGGTGTAGAGAGACTAACTGACTAAATTTAAAAAGTGCATGACTATATACATATATACAAGGCGCTGTTGGTGGTGGAGGGGAGAGCTAGCCAGGAAAGGTAAGGTAGTTCTCTGTATACCCTCCAGCGAGCCCCTGTGTATAAACAGTAGGCCTACGTCCTATTTATTTCCATTATACTGTATGTTACCTGAATACTTCGCATTTGTTTTTACACAAACACTTCTTTTTTGGCCAATATTTAACTCTTTCGTTATTTCAGTCTTATTTTGCAAATAGTACATAGCTATTTTGTGGATTCCGTGGTTAAAGCTCCTAATCGCATTATTTCACGATTCAAAATTTGCATAATCTGACACAATGTCTTGTCCACTGTTGTAATTTTTAGGGGTATAACTAGTTTATTTTAATTTTGTAATGCGAATTTTACTTGGCTTGGCTCTACTTATCATTTTATTTCATTTATTAGCCTTCCATCTTATACACTCATAAGCTCACTCACAATTTGTGGTGTAGCAAGTTTTGGAAGTTGTGATGCTACACATATACATGGTTACAGAGGTAGACAGAGGTACAATATACAAAATGTATACATGTATACAAGGTCACACACATGGCATATGCTAGTTTCAACCGATTGTCATCATCAAGGCAATCATGATTATCCTTAGTTGCTCCTTGTCTTAAATGTGGAGTGTAAAACAAAGTATAATAACTGAAATAAGTACGTTGTCGTTTTGTCGTTTGTTACTATGTATTTATCCTTTTACTACCTATATACACCATTAAAACTGTCAAGAGATAGCGCCGCTAAGTTGTACCCATTTCTGCGCCATTTTCGGTTCAACAATTGGCAAATATACATCACCTATGTTAATTTTATTTCCACCTGAATGCATTCAGTATCTTCTTAGTGCCATATTCTTCTTAGTGCCATATTCTGTAACCCAAGACGTAAGCTCGCTGCTGGGAAGCAGGTCTCAAGCGTATGCCACCTAGGGACGTGGGTTCGGGGGTTCGAATCCCACATAATCATGTTATTTTATAAAATTATAATTCATTATAATTAATAAACTTACTTTAGGTCATAAAGCTTGGGCCAAATCAGATCCATCACAGATTGCCGGATTCATCATCGGAAATCTATTTGATGATGAGGTTAGAGGGGTGTGGGGGTTGGTCGGCATTCATCTCGCAAAAGGCCGACAAGTACGTAGCCACAGATTGGTTGTCTGTGACGTAGCAGAAGAATGTGTAAATTGGAAGTAGAAAAGATGAAGAAGGTTATTTGGGATGTATAAATAAATTACACAAACGATATACACAAGAGCCCTCTTTTCTGGCACCAGTCCACATGTGCAGGAGCTCATCCTGACCGATCTTATGCTATATTACTGATTTGTAGGGATGACATATCGGGTAGTAAAATTCGGAACCGGTTCCAGCTATCATATTACCCGGATCCTGAAAACGTATTTTTCGATGTGTAGGCTTGATTTGAAGGTCGTCGCTAGGCCTTGTGAAGTGCACGGGGTGCGAAGGCGAGGGACGAATGATATGCATGCTACCCGCTTGGTTACCCTTTCGGAATACGCCTGCAGTAATCACGTCGAGCAAAAAAATCATTTCTCAATATACAACTGAAGCACTTACATAAAACAGGATTTTTAAGGAAAATACATAGTAATAGCACAAGTATTAGCCAGAATGTTCACCAGAATGTTAAACAATTAAAGAACAAACAGTAACGAATGCAAGTCGGCTCGCGTCTGTTCTGTTCCCCGCCGAGTCACGTGTTGTGGAAGGGTGGTGGAAGAGTCGGCGCACGCCTGGTGCGTAAATTTATCCTATAGACCGGAACACACATAGGGAAACCCTCCCCCCCCCTGCGGAATTTTGGAGACCTATATATTATGATAGAATGATAAATTTGGAGTAGAATTTGACTTGTTGGCCACATGGCCAGTGGTGGGTGTGGCACCCAGGGGTGTCCAACGGGTGAATTTTGCTGATTTTGTGACCATAAATTATTTTTTTACAGCCAAACCAATAAACAAACTACAAATGTGATTTTAGATTCGTGTTTAGAATCACAAAGTTAATGTCATCCATATTTTTTGAACCCCAATATTGCCCGGAAATCAAAATTTTGATTTTGGGGTTATGCCCCTAAAATGGTCAAAAATATCTTTTTTCAAAAAAATCGTCAATAATAAGATACTGTTGTATATTTTAAGTAAAAATTTGTTTGTTGGCCACTTCTCAAGTCCTGGGTGTGGCACCCAGGGGTGCCCAGAAGTTGCATTTTTCTGTTGATTTAATTCTTACCATATTTTTTAACAGCTAAACTAATAAACATATTGCCCATATGATTTCATATTCTTGTTTTGAATCAAAAAGTTAGTTTTATTCATATTTTTTTATTTCCAATTTTGCCCGAAAATCAAAATTTTGATTTTGGGGCTATGTCCCTAAAATGGTCAAAAATATTCTTGTTCAAGAAAATCTTCAATAATTAAATACTTTTGTATATTTAAAGAAAAAATTAGTTTGTTGGTCACTTCTCAAGTCCTGGGTGTGGCACCCAGGGGTGCCCAGAAGTTGCATATTTTATGTTGATTTAATTATTACAATATTTTTTTACAGCTTAATTAATAAACATATTGCCAATGTGATTTCAGATTCATATTTGAAATTACAAAGTTAGTTTAAACCATATTTGTTGAACTCCCATATTGCCCGGAAATCAAAATTTTGATTTTGGGGTTATGTCCCTAAAATGGTCAAATATTACCGTTTAACAAAAAATCTTCAATAATTAGATAGCACGATATATTTTAAATAAAAATTAGTTTGTTGGCTACTTCTCAAGTCCTGGGTGTGGCACCCAGGGGTGCCCAGAAGTTTTTAACAATATTTTTTTAGAGCTCCACAGATAAATAAAACAGAGTTTTGATTCCATATCAGTGTTAATAATGTCAAATCTAGCTTTATCCGTATTTTTACAGTTTTGAAATGTGCCCGGAAATCAAAATTTTGATTTTGAGGTAACTGTCTCCATAAGAAAACCAATGGCCGTAATTGCCATAAATCTACAATAAATTGTATACAGTGCAAAAGTAAATAAACTTGTTAAATGATCAGTTTGGTTGATAGGTGTGCCCAAAGGGCAAATTTGGATGGTTTTGTTTTCACCATAAACTCCTTTTTTACAGCCAACAAACTGATTAGTATTTGTTAATTTTGACTTCATATTCGTGTTTAGAAAAACATGAGTTTTAATCTACTTGTATTTTAAATACTATTTGACTCAAAATCAAAATTAAAATTTCAATGTTGCTATAATTTCCTCGAGAACTGGTCAAAAAGTGGTACTTTTCTTAGATCTTCAAAAGTTGGCATAAAGTACACCTAATTTTTATAAACATTTAAAACGCATTTACATTTCACATATATATTTTTTTATTGATAACATTTAACTTGTCTGTTATGAGCTTTTGGAGGGGGGGTTGTCAAGATTTAATTTTGAGGTTATGCCACAATGCGTTCATAACGCTTTCATAAATCCCTACTTGTGACCAGGCGAATGATTGTATGCGTATGCCATGATGATTAGTTACTTGGTATGGAGTACTCTCAATTTTCAGTCGGTAGTGACTAGTGGTTTACTCGAGAACTAAGTAACATTGTAGATTTCGTGCTTTATGTTTTCTCATAAATTGTAGAACTTTGTTCATGATGGTGTGAAGTGACTGTAACACGTAACATAATGTAAACTACTTTGCTTTATCAGAGAGTGCTGGATTTCCGTTCACTTGTTTTAAATTAACGCAAAAGACAAATATAATATAATTATTTTGAAAGTGATGTATAGTAATTTGGTATGTAGGTTTGTGTAACTAAAATATGAAATCAATACCCAAATTAATAATTTAAAGTATGCCTGGTGCATTTGAAATCATATTACAAAACGTGTATTGGAGGACAATAAGAAACAAGGCCAAAAGTACGCGAGTTTCAAAATTGTTTGTAAACTAAAATAAATATTACCATCTACATAGTGTGCAATTTGTGTGGAGTATTAAAAAGTGAAATTTATTTTACGTTAATGTTATTAAGTAGGCGTATTTTCTTTATAGCACAATGGCGAGGATTATTCAAAACAATTCGATATGATACCAAGATGTGATGTGAGTGCCTACTTTTTTTAGTGTACACGCGAAATTGAATTGGTTGTGATCTAGAAAATGTGTTAGCCATCAGGATCGATGCTTAAAAAACTACCGAAACAAATCGAGTTGGATAGAACATTAAAAATCTAAGTGCCCATTTTAATAGTTTAGAATATAAACGAGATAATGAAAAGCTTGTTATCTCCATTAATGTATTGGGCACGTACTCATTACGGGGTACGCACAAAATACTGTTGGTCAGAATCCCATTTTGCAAAATACATTGCGATAGAAATGTTGCTGACAATGAAACGCGGACGCCCATAAACATTTCACAGATTTCTGGCGATAAGATAAGCCCTGTTTTTTGGTCACGTTTACAACGGCCACACACACAAGTAACAAAGTAATATACAAGTAAAATAAAAAAGTATAGATGATGCTGCAACCGAACCAAAATACAAACTTCTATTTATAAAAATCTCAAATCAAGATTTGATAGAGTATCTCAGTCGGTTTGAGTATGCAAGAAAGTTACCGTCGACAGAACAATCAAGAGACAAAACTGAAAATAGCGTCTTGAACACATGAAGCAACCTTTGACTTTACGAGGACTATCAACATAAAAGCAAATACACTACAAAATCAAACAAATATAATCAAGCAAATATATCTACAAAATCAAATTTATCAAATAATAAATAAATATCTACAAAATCACATTTGCCCACTCCCCCGCCTGCACCCTCTCGTAACAGATCAATTAACATACTTGTAATTATTTTTATAAATTAAGTGTACTTTATACCAGTCAGATCTAAGGAAACATATCACTTTTTGACTAGGTCTGGGGGAAATTATTCCAAAATTTTGATTTTGGTCTTGGAATAATCAATATTTTGCGTACAATTTCAAAAATGAAATTTGCTTAAAACTCAGTTGTCATTCTAAAGATGAATATGAAGTCAGAATTAAAATAAACTCATAAGCTTGGTTATAAAATAAAAACTTTCCGGTGAAAAAAATCAGCCAAATTCACACTTCAGCCACCCATAAGAACCACACGGACAATTTAACAAGTTTTTTATTTATAAATACCAATTGGGGGCACTGTATACAATTAATTGTAGATTTATGGTACAAACGGCCATTGGTTTTCATTTTGGAGACAATAACCTAATTATCAAAATTTTGATTTTCGGGCACATTTCAAAACTATGAAAATACGGATAAAGCTGGATTTGACATTCTTCACACTGATATGGAATCAAAACGTTGTTGTATTTTATCCGTGGGGCTCTAAAAAAAATAGTTTATAGGAAAGAAAATAAACAGAAAAGTGCAAAATCTGGGCAGCCCTGGATGCCACACCCACGACTTTAAAAGTGGCCAAAAACATAATTTGTACTTAAAATATATCGCGCTATCTAATTATGGAAGATTTTTTGTAAAACAGTAATATTTGACCATTTTAGGGACATAACCCCAAAATCAAAATTTTGATTTCCGGGCAATATTGGAAATAAAAAAATATGAATAAAACTAAATTTGTAATTCTAAACACGAATCTGAAATCATATTGGCAATATGTTTATTGGTTTAGCTGTAAAAAAATATGGTAATAATTATATCAACAGAAACATGCAACTTCTGGGCACCCCTGGGTACCACACCCAGGACTTGAGAAGTGGCCAACAAACTAATTTTTACTTCAAATATACAACAGTATCTTATTATTGAAGAGTTTTTTGAAAAAATACATTTTTGACCATTTTAGGGACATAACCCTAAAATCAAAATTTTGATTTCCGGGCAATATTGGAGTTCAAAAAATATGAATTAAATTAACGTTTTGATTCTAAACACGAATCTGGAATCAAATTTGTAACTTGTTTATTGGTTTGGCTGTAAAAAAATAATTTATGGTCACAAAATCAGCAAAATTCCCCCTTTGGACACCCCTGGGTGCCACACCCACCACTGGCCATGCGGCCAACAAGTCAAATTCTACTCCAAATTTATCATTCTATCATAATATATAGGTCTCCAAAATTCCGCAGGGGGGGGGGGAGGGTCTCACTAATGGTGTGTTCCGGTCTACTAGAAACGGACTAAAAAGTTACCCGGACCTGAAAAACAGCTCCGGATAATATTTGGAGCCGGGCTACCTGGGTACCCGATGTCATCCCTACTGATTTGTATGAGTAATTGACATGATCATTGATAGGATTTGTAATTGTGGATGTATAGACCAGGACCTTATTTAGTGCGCAGCTTGACACTGTTTACGCAGTTGCAAAAGTCCCATTTGCACAGCTGCAATTTGTGGCTTGTGCAGTTAGGAATTCGTCTTTAAAAGAACTGATAGAATAAAAAAAAACTTTAATTCTATTTAAAATAAAATTTGTATTAAAATTTTGTAATTTGACATGGCTTCAGTTAGGCCTAATAAGTGTTTGCTATGTTCTGCTATCTATCCCAAAATGCGATCTCCAGTTTGTCCCACAGTCCTGCATCGTGATGTAAACATGCCAAAGTAAATCTAATAAAATGTATTGAAGACCATCTCAAGCCATTTTTAAACACATTCTTGAAAAAAGGTATAAAAAAATCCCCTGCTGTGCTAACCTAGGGGGCCACGCCCCCCAGACCCTCCGGCGCTGTGCCTCTAAAGACTTATTTGCGCAGTTCCACATTTTCCTTAAATTAGGCACTGATGTAGACATTGTTTGAGTGGTAACGTTTTTGTTAAGCTCTGTTCACTTGTAGGTTCTTTATTTCTACATCATATTTTAAATTGTTTGGTGGATAAAACCCACCAAAAACCAACTTTGAAAAATGTTTATCTTCCAGTTGTAGCTCTAACCATATAGAAAAATATTTATCATTTCAGCAATAAATAACATTATTCTTTAAGTCGTCCCTATGCATTAGAATTTGGAAACTTCAAGTTGAATTTTCAATGGATTTCCGAATAACTTCATTAAAGCCTAATCTACTCAATAGGTGCCAATTCATTTTTATTAAACTTATCTGTGTATAGAAAGTTGCATAATGTAGATACAGGTTAGATCCAAAACGTGATTTTGTTAAATCATACAATAACCGCATTTAAACCATAATAATATGCATAAATTGTCGCCAAAATTCGTAGTTAACTTTTGGATATTTGCCATAAAAGTCATCAAACATAACATGCCATTGTTGCCATACATTTAGTTAGCCCTACATACAGCTTCAAAATTCCTTCAGCGAGAATGGTCCGTGTGCGTACCCATACTTGCTGCATACTATGTGGATCTAAATTCTCAAATACGAATCTTATTATTGGAACACTGTACAAAATAAATTCCTGTATACAAAATGGCGGTTAATATTACAATTCCGAAACCTTGACTAAATGTCGACATAGTTGGTGTTGACTAAATATTTAAAAAATATTTAATTTAAATCCGTCAATGTTTTAAATAAAAAAATTAAAACAGTTTTTCACTAATTAATTTTTGCGCGGTATTTGGATAATTGGCCGGGCATATTGTTTGATCATTCTCGTGGTCTGCGCATGGAGGGGGGGGGGGGGGGGGCAGAAGTAGTCGCGTTAGTATTCTTTTACTCGCGGCACATCACGTCACGTTTACTCATTTATCAACTCACGCACGACTATTTCATGTTCAATCACGTTCACGTTGTATTTGGTAAGTCTACCACGCACTCCGCATACTCACGCTCACTCACGACAATTCTTCAGTTCAAATGCCCCGCCTCCTTTGATCTTTTTTAAAAATCTTTTTTGTGTGAGGGGGATGTCCTTTTAAAAAAGCAGTGTGAGCTGAGCTCTGTAAGCGGTCGTGGCTGACCGCTTAACCTGCATCTGTAACTTGCATCAACTTGAGTGCAGATAAGGAGCTGAGAGGGGCCAAGTCCGGCCAACACCTTGACAGCAATAGTGTAACGCACAATCACGCGTGGCTCATTTATTGTCACGCATCCTCACGGCACGTGTACGTGACGGTAAAAGTCGTGAATCACGTCACGCGACCATCTCCTGGGGGGGGGGGGGGGGGCATCGATAACTCCGGAGGAGGGGCATCCCCTCTCTCGTAGCAATCGTCACTGACCTGCCTTAAGCACGTGCAGCAGGTGAGTGCAGACCCGTCTTGATCACAGCTGATCGGCTGGCTACTTATAGCCAAGGTCGTCTACAGTGTAGCTATGTAATGCATATCGCGCATGCTCGATGTGTGCAGACTGCAGACTGCATTACTAGCAAGCACAGTTCACTGCAGCGCGGAAAACTTTCCATTGTGTGTGAGTGTAGCCTACAACAGTTTTTAGTGGATGAGCGAGATTTGCATTCTATTCGATCACCTTTGTCGTGAGACTCGTCGAACTTAGAAGAATGTTATAACTGTAAGTACAGACACTTGACGTTGTTTTAAAATCAATTGCAATTCAATCATTTACATTTTAGATAGTATTGTTTTTTAATTGGTTTTTATAAAATGTGAGCAAATTGTAAATTATGCGCATGGTATAATTCGCTCTTCCACCATTGGAAATATACAGGAATCAAAATGATTATTGGCCGGTCTGCTGTCAATCTCTGTGTTATCTATTGTCCAAAAAATTGGCTTGCCTTGCACCCGTCTCGCAGTATTGACTGTTATTAATTTTTATATAATTGTTTTTTTTTAAAATAAATTATCCCGTACTGTAAATTCTGTAATACTTTCGAAAATTAGTGACTATTTCAGAACAAGTAGTACATGTTATTGTTAACATCAGTATGTGTGGCGACCCTTGACAACGTATTGCCACAGTGAAGTGTAGGGCCTATAATTAGTTCTTGTATGTGCTGTGGTATTGCCATTATTATAGATTTCTAAGTATTTATTGTTTACCTTCCTTACTTTCATTGCATGGAAAACTTGTAATAAACCCATCCTGAGCAGAGCAATGTTCGTCGATTTATGTTTAAAAAACATTTCACCAACTGTGAGTGTGTTGGTCGGGGAAAGTGCCATGGTCGATTTCTTAAAATTCGATAAGTTCGATAAAACCATTGGCCGAACATTATCGTTGTGATAGGTATATGGGAGTTTTTAGGCTAAGGTAATTCCCCCATGTGTTGAGTGGGTAGACTCTAAATGTGAATTTATTTATTTATTTATTGGGAACTGTGTTGATCAAAATATAAGTTAACAAATGTCTTGCAATGAAAGTTGGGGGGGGGGGGGGGGGGGGTCGGATAATGTGTTACCTTTATGTCGGAATGCGTTGCCCTTGCTCTGCTACCCACCCCAACTGTCTTTGGCGCCACCACTGCCGAGAAAAAGTAAAATGTAAAAAATAAAAATGGCAGAGATAGCTCAGCGATGAGACGCGAGACACTAATTCGTGAGGTTGCTGGTTCGATTCCGGCCTCGGGCAATCGTTACTGAAGGCTTTTCCGAGATTTCCCGCAGTCGTAAAGGCGAATGCTGGGATTGAGTCCTAATAACAGTTCTAGGATTTTCCTTCCCAACTATCAAAACACCTCAACATACCTAGTTAGTTAGTCACCTGAAGAGAGGCACATCGGGTAAAACTGGAGTGCATGTGCACTTAACAAAAGTCCGCGCACACTTATCCGTCACAAAGCGCGACGAACGGAAGGAAAATTTTCCGATCAAATGAAATACAATGGGAATCTATCAGTCAAAATTTCTCAGCATAGAACAACCCGGTTTTAAAATATAGTAAACAAACGCTTATTGCAACAGGAACGAGCGTGATGACAGGTTATAAATGTACATCATATATTTTGTAACGAGCATAATGTCCTAAAATATAATAAATAGCGATATGTAATTACTAATTAATAAGTTATAATGTCTAGTATTGGCCCTAATCATTATAGGGCTAAATTATTCAGGTTTATCACAGCCTTTAGCTCTCGGCTTTTCAACCACTTACTAGCTGACAGATGACATTGCCTGTGTGTTGCAAGAAGCACCTAATTTAATTATTTTATTTGAACTTTAATTTAAATGCATAGGGAATGCAAGTGCGCCGAAAAGTATCTACTTCCGGTTCAGTCTTGTTTTCACGGGATAGGAAAATAACGTGTGAAATAGAAATATTGGTCTTGAATATGCTCCCATTTATTCCCTATATTTTATTTCCCAAAAATAAGGGTATCGGATTAACCGTGAATTACTTGTTTCTTTATGATAATTTTTGTAAGATCCAGTATTTGATACCATTTTAACTGTAGCAAGCTATCCGAATGTCTACGCAATGCTGCTTGCCACATCTACGCAAATTGAGCCAACCGAGCAATGCTGAAGCAAAGATTGCAAACTAGGGAAGATGTTTCATCGCCGTGTTAAAATATCTGCCGAGTTTTGTCGAACATTTCAATGTCTCACCACTAGTTCGAATTCTGACCGCAAGGAGCGCTAGCTCAGCACGTTTGAACTGTTTGAAGTTTGAACTTCGTTGCCGTCTGGCGGTCCGGGATGCGATCGCATCCCGGCATCCCTAGCCAGTCCGCGCCTGGATCCTGGCCCTGAAGTATTTAGAAACGTTTTAAAAATAGATGAAAAAGCGATAATTAAATACGCAACGTTTTTTCCGATTTGGACGAATGTGATAAAATATATGAGAAATGGCATAACGCTTTCTGCAGTAGGTGTGCGCTCGTGATCACCTCAATGTAAAAAGCAGCTGATTGTCCTAGCCTAGTGACGTCACAACCTAGCCTGGCAAATTGTCCTAGGGTATCGAAATCAAGCCTGGCAAATCGTCCGTGATTCAGTTGACGGTCGACTAATTAGCTTTATAGAAGATGGATATCGGAGCAATGCTCCTAGTTGTGTTAGGTCAAGCGCTGCGATAGCTAATAGTTTCCGGTTCAGTAATGTTGGTAGATAGCGGCGCGTGCGACGCGTATTATGCTTGCGTGCTGCGTGCGGACCATTCCTTCAAGCTCAGACATGATCCCTGTTGTGGCTATAGTTATACGAATAGTAAATCCGAGCTAGCAGTAGGACTCAATCACTCTAAGTGTGGGAACCACAGAAAAGCCTCTAGTGCAGATAACCGGTGGCCGGAATCGAACCAGCGACCCAATAGCGTAGAACAAGTGTCTAGAACTTTTCTTATCGAGAAACAACGTGTGTGTACAGTTTTCACTTTCGATTTGTCGGAAAGCCATCATTGAATTGTGTCATACGTCAGTTTTAAAAACTTGTAATTAAATTAGTATGTTAACGAAATACAGACAGGTGTCATTTGTAATTGCCAACTTGAAACCCATAACCTAATTCACAGATTGTAAATCTTTTACGCAACTATACTGGTATTCATAAAATTAATAAAGAAACAATGTATATTATATAACAAGAGATTATAAGGATGATATTATCTGAGCTGATAACAGTGCATACTGCATAGTCGACTATCTATCACGGAAATCAGGATTGAAGCCCTCTTTCACATATCTTTATAATTGTCTTAAGTTTATATTTTCTGATGACAATTATTCAGTCAATAATATTACACTAAATACTAAACTATTTCAATACGCCTGTTTCCAACATAGCCAGCCACCAGTATGCTTGAGCATGTGCTATACTGGCCACGCCGAAAGAAGCAAGGCGTTGTCGTCACGGATTACGTAATAGTGAAGTGAAGCATGTGACAGAACATTGAGATACTGATTGAATGAATAGAGCTAGTGTCGGCAAATTGAAAATTTTCAGTGAAATGAAAACTTTTCAGACAATTTTCAAGAGACTTTTTCAGAAAATTTTCAAATAATTTTTATTGCTAATATGATTTGGGTTGGTCATCTTACATCATCTGATAGTATTGGATACCAAAGAAAAGCATGTGGAATTGTGATACTGAATACCCATTAAAATGTCCATTCAATGCAAAAATGCATCTTGTTGCCTGCTACAAAAATAAAGTCAGACAAAATGTCTTCCAATACCTTCTATATTAAGGGCCGGTATTACGTACAATCAACAAATAGCAATAAAATCTGTTTAAGATAACAAAGCAATTTGTTGTAAGTAAGCGATTTGGTTGATTTCAAAGAAGATACCGGTACTAAAGGGAGGTTGGCAATGGTGAAAACAAACTACTCGACAAATAAATCGTTATTACAGCATTGAAATAGCGTTTTAGTTTTTTTTTTCTTCTTATGCAATGATGACTTTTCAGGCATTCATAACATCAAGTAGTAACGATTAGTTTTAGTAACGATAATCAATAAGTGTCTGAGTTGCTTTTCAATACAGACACATTACCAGTAAGTTTAAGTTTAATATAAAACCCATCTTTTAAAGTACAAACATCAAGTTATATGATAACACTAAATTTTTTCATTTGTTGAAAATTTTCACGAAAATTTTCATGAAATTTTCAACAAATCAAAATTTTCTGAAAATTGCCAACACTAAATAGAGCGCCCCCGCTGAGGTGTCTTTTGTGACCGACTCGAACGTGTCCTAACCTTTTTCTTTTGTCTTGCGATTTATAGAATACATTAACGTTCGTAAATCATATTAATACTCGCTGCATGTTGCTCGTGGCTAGATCATGATCATGAGACTTTGATTTTTTGTCCCACGATGAAAACAACTGATTCTATTCACCAAATGGAATCAGTTGTTTTCATCACATCACACTCAATTTGTCGAGTGGGATCATTTGTTTTCATCGTAGAACACAAACTCAAACAGTCTCATGATCAACATTTAGCCACGAACAATATACAGCAAGGAAATCATTATGATATACGAAAATAACGTGTTTAGAAATAAAATGTACTTAGTGACCGCAAGACTAAAGAGAAGGGTTGAATGGATCATGGGCTGAGCTTTCCACTGCCAGTGAGTCCAGACCCTTACCGGGGGCAGTAGTCACAATAGACAGCTCAACTCGATGGGGGGCGTCACTTTACTATTACATAATCCGTGACGATATCACCTTGCTTCTTTCGGCGTGGCTACTATACTATAGCATCGGCTTTTCGTGACTGCCACGTTCTAGCCTCCTTCAATTTCTTCGTACTGCTTTCATCTTCGCACTATTTGCGCCATCCTCCAGGCTTCGTGTTTCTATTTTTACAACCGCTCGCCTTTCTTCTACATATTTTAAGTACTGTTGCAATCAATTATTTGGGCGACCTATAATAACCGTGTGATGCCACAGTCTGTACATAATGGTATTGTTTCCTGGCTTTGGCCAATATTATGAGTGGGTAGGAATGGCGGGGGGGGGGGGGGGGGGGGGGATTGGGATCTTTAAAGGCCTTATTAGATCTTTGGGCTTTGCTATTCACTGTCATGACTGACTCGTGAGACTGTAAACAATGTAAGCGCCGAACCCACGTATGCGTCCGATCCGTCCGTTTTTTCAGTTCATCCAATCGCAGCTCATGTTTCATCTGAAAATGCTTGATCCCTCTCGCAGAATGTAGATTCTATGACAATAAACCATTATTATTATTATTATTATTATTATTATTATTATTATTATTATTATTATTATTATTATTATTATTATTATTATTATTAAGACTCATTCGACTTCGATTACTAGATGCTGGCTGTGATTGGATGTGCCGAAACAACAGACGCATAGCACGAAACGGACGCATAGACCGCATGGATTGGGTCATTGGGTGGTTTAGTTTGTAGTAATAGTAATGGTGACGTTGAGCACTAACCGATAACACATCATACCAGGTGCATTGATATCATATCGACACTTGAGGACACGCAGTTATGTAGCTACGTGAAGGTTACGTGATGTCATTGTTGTCTCTGATTAGTGATTACGTTCACGTCTATGAGTCTTTCAAGGTGAGACAGGGAAGTAGAACTAAATATTATGACGGGTGACAGCCCGTTATAAGTATTTACACCGCGACTAACTTGTTTTCTATGTGGAAACCACACTTCTGATTGCAGGTTTGCCACGGAGCAAACAAGTTAGTTCGAGACTAAATATTTAGCGAGTCTTCATAATACCAGGGCTCAAGGCCTGAATTATAAAATATGTAGTAAATAGGCCTGAGTCTTGTTTTCGGCACCATTGGTTTTTGCCGTGATGAAAACAATGTAGGCTAGTACTAGTAGCCCACTATACTTCATAATACCTGGCCCAAATGTTGTAGTGCCCACAAGGCGTAAAGTGTAAGCCGTAAGGAAATGTAACTGGTCACAAACCGCCGTAAGGCGTAGCCGTAAAGTGTAAGGCGTAAGATGTTCAATGCTTTCTTCTTATGCCTTCAATGCTGGCTTCTAGTGGTCCAACACTGGCGTATAGCGTTCGTCGTTGGGCAAATAGAATATAATCCTATTTGAAAAGGGGAGGAGTCGCGTATGACGTTCCGTTAGCAGATTGGCCAAGAACTAACGCTAGACGCCGACGTCAGGGCATGCGAACCCCGCATTACTCCATAAACCATACGACAAATTACACCTTAGGCCAGGGACCCCAACCTTTTTACGCAAAAGAGTTTGTTTTTTCTTTTTGCGCACCATGAGTTGCGAAAGTGACGGACACTTAACTATTAAATTAACATAACAATATTTTTACTTCATCAGGTAAATTCAATATATTGACACAAAAATACATATAAATAAAGAGTGCGTTGGGATGGTGACTGGGTTTGTGTTCAGCTATACCGTCACGAGCTGCTGTAATACATGTTGTTAATATAATTTGTGGACTTCTAAGTTCTAATACATGTAAAGTTATTTCTTATTTTTGTTTGTAAATCACGTTTATTGCTTCCAATATCCATCCTACATTCACGTACAAATAGTTCATATGTTTGGCACTGCATTTAATTCACCAATCTGCCTGTTGGGAGATTAGGATAATACTCATGCCCGCAAACACTCATCAAGGTGAGCATCAGTATAACTAGGTACAGAACTGTACTTTGATTTTGTCATGTTCATAGTTGACAATAGGAAGCCAAAATACGATTTCATCTCAAGCGATGGACTTTTCAAGGAAGATGACTTTTCTCGGTCAACTAGATTCCAAAAATTAACATTTTCCTGGAAATTGAAAATGTCTGGAATTTTTGGATTGTAAGGCCGTAGACTTAAGCCTTACAACTGGACGCCGATTATATAAAATCTCAAATCTTTACACATCTTTATACATGTTTCCACCCAAGTCTCGGAAGTGTTCGGCAATACTCGACATCAACATGCCGTGAAATGAACTTGGCGATCGAAACCAACATTTGCGAAACCCAGGTTACATTAAAGGACGACGCACAATAGCCCGGGAACGTTAACGGGAACAATAACAGAAAAACGGTAAAGTATAATGAGCTTCAATGCAGAATAGCCCGTAAAGCAGACGAAAACAAATAAAATGTTAAAGTCCCAGTTTGGGTTTGGTAAAAGTGCCCTTCAATAAATCAGCCAAAAAATAAAAAATAATCGAGCGCAAATTTTATTGAGAATGGTTGAATCGTTTGAGCAGTAAGGCTGTTTGATGTTTCGGTGACCTTACTAGCCGTGACGTCACAGCGGGGCAACTTTCTCTGGAGCAAGGCCGTGCTCGCCTCGACAGCCCCGCAGCCTGCGCCGTCCGTCAGTTCATGTCATGCCAAAGCAAACCCTAAAGGCGCTTTCATAGCAACACGGCAACTCGTTTTTTCCGGACCGGCAAGGCAGGTGAACCAATCAGGGCAGGCACGGCAAGTTTCTGATTGGTTCACGTGATCTGCCGGTCCGGAAAAAACGTGTTGCCGTGTTGCTATGAAAGCGCCTTTACTCTCACTCGTCACATCTGCACTGAGAATATTGTTTGGATATGTATTTTGATATGTTTAATGTAAATTCCAAACATGGTTGGTTCGTGTGTTGTTTTTCAGTGAACAACAGCAAAGTGGAAAGATCGATTTTGTATTTTATTTTATCTCCAAGTCTCATTGAAAAAGATCAGGCATAAAAAGTGGTTACGAGTTGTGAAAAGATAATATTTCTAATATACCAAAACCGTTTGTGCAGTTACATGGTATATGCAAATTAAATACAATAATTTCGTCTACTGCTTAAATACCTATTCAAAATCAAAGTAAAATCTCCTTCCCCTTATAATTGGGCGGTCTTGGTCTGTGTACACGCCGTTTGCTTCCTGGTACTTCTTTCTGACGGTGCTTGGGACACACGCGGGAATACTAGGCTCTTGTTTTACCAAATGACTCCCAAGACTTTATCCAATTCCCAAATAATAACCCAAAGTGTCTTTTTTTCGGGATAAATTTGGGGTATTTCACCGTCTGCACGCATTCATAACACTGAAATTGACTGATGAACTGTGTTCAAATTGTCCAAGTCTAAAACTATATTTTTTTTCGAAGATGAAGGAATTGTTATACACTCCAAGTCAATGCTACTACTCTATTGATTTAAATTTTTGATACTAAATCTGTGTTTATAACAGTCACTGCATTGTCCACATGTGCACCGCTCCACGTTCCAAGCGATCACGTTATTCCGTCGTCTTAGGTCAATTTCATCGACTGTATTTTTGTTCGAAACAGTAGGGATGAACACATTCCATAGTAAGTGTACAATCTTGGACTGACTGACACTTTCTAAAAATAACGTAATCAACCGGTAAGCCGTATTGCCCTCTGAAGGCGGGTCTCGCAGCTGCGAGGGTTGCATTGAAGGCCACGTAGACAATTTCAAAACTTGCCCCACTGTGACGTAGTTTTCGCACCCCAATCGACCTCGCTCCAATATAAGTTTTCCCTAATAATCAATGAACGAGTGAACCAATTTATGAAATTTTGTCTTCATTTATTTCTTTCTTCTTTATTTTTAATTAAGGGAGCGTTTCTTTATGTACTTTTATGGAAACCGTTGCTGCTTTTTGTGTCTCGCGAAAGCGTTCGACCGGAGAGTCCAATCAAGTTGAAATTTGGACCATCCAAAAACGTCGGTGTGATTTCAACGCAGTGGCGTACGAACCTAGCAGGAGGCCTCCCACCAAAAACAAAACTGGGCCCCCACCTCCTCATATTGTTAGTTGTAATTTAACTTAGTGATAAAAGTCGTCCTGTTTCAACGCTATGTGTTGACACAAGTTTAGCAAAGAATTTGAAAAATCAAAATTTGCATCGATTAGGTTTATCAAATTGCCGACGTCTTGCTTTCGATCTCTGCAAACTAACCGATTTCCAAGTCGATGTCTACGTTGCGCGCACGTTCATGTTCAATGCTCAACAATAACGCTAGTCCTGAAAAAGCTTGAAATCTTGAGCCATACAATTTCTTAAATATGAGAGTATTTAGGTTTAGAACATCGTAGTAAAGAGAAACATTGGGCCCAGATGGCCCCCCTCAATAAAGGGCCCGTTAGCACTGCTACCCCTGCTACACCGGTATAGTTACGCCCCTGATTCAACGCCAACAGTTTTGTGGCAAAATCAATCAAGAACTCGAATCAAGTTTTTCAAACAAAATGTCAGTAAACTGTGTTTGCCTGCAGGCTGCGATGTACCCTACACCCTCGTAGTACCAAGAGAATGGTCGTGCTCAACGTTGCTCTCCGTGGCGCGAGCCTGCTGGCCCCGCTCGCCTACTCCTCGCTGAAGAGGGCTTTACTGCAGTCCCAGAGCGTCGCGTCCATAGCGTCGAGGTCCTTCACCGTCCACCAGGTCGCCCCCAATGTCGAGCTCGTGACCAACTGCCCCGACACTCGCGTCCAACATGGCAACGTGGTGCGCCTACCGCGCGAGAAGCCGCTGGTGTTGCTGCTACCCTGGCTGATGGCTGAGTCCAAGCACACGAGCAAGTACGCAGAGTTCTACCTCGAGCAGGGGTTTGACGTACTCACCGCCTTCACAACACCCATGGACGTGCTGTGGCCTGAGGCCGGCGTGCAGGTTGGTAGCGCTGTATTACCACCGCCTTCACAACACCCATGGACGTGCTGTGGCCTGAGACCGGCGTGCAGGTTGGTAGCGCTGTATTACCACCGCCTTCACAACACCCATGTACGTGCTGTGGCCTGAGACCGGCGTGCAGGTTGGTAGCGCTGTATTACCACCGCCTTCACAACACCCATGTACGTGCTGTGGCCTGAGACCGGCGTGCAGGTTGGTAGCGCTGTATTACCACCGCCTTCACAACACCCATGGACGTGCTGTGGCCTGAGACCGGCGTGCAGGTTGGTAGCGCTGTATTACCACCGCCTTCACAACACCCATGGACGTGCTGTGACCTGAGACCGGCGTGCAGGTTGGTAGCGCTGTATTACCACCGCCTTCACAACACCCATGGACGTGCTGTGGCCTGAGACCGGCGTGCAGGTTGGTAGCGCTGTATTACCACCGCCTTCACAACACCCATGGACGTGCTGTGACCTGAGACCGGCGTGCAGGTTGGTAGCGCTGTATTACCACCGCCTTCACAACACCCATGGACGTGCTGTGGCCTGAGACCGGCGTGCAGGTTGGTAGCGCTGTATTACTACGGCCTTCACAACACCCATGGACGCGCTGTGGCCTAAGACCGGCGTGCAGGTTGGTAGCGCTGTATTACCACCGCCTTCACAACACCCATGGACGTGCTGTGGCCTGAGACCGGCGTGCAGGTTGGTAGCGCTGTATTACCACCGCCTTCACAACACCCATGTACGTGCTGTGGCCTGAGACCGGCGTGCAGGTTGGTAGCGCTGTATTACCACCGCCTTCACAACACCCATGGACGTGCTGTGGCCTGAGACCGGCGTGCAGGTTGGTAGCGCTGTATTACTACGGCCTTCACAACACCCATGGACGCGCTGTGGCCTAAGACCGGCGTGCAGGTTGGTAGCGCTGTATTACCACCGCCTTCACAACACCCATGGACGTGCTGTGGCCTGAGACCGGCGTGCAGGTTGGTAGCGCTGTATTACCACCGCCTTCACAACACCCATGGACGTGCTGTGGCCTGAGACCGGCGTGCAGGTTGGTAGCGCTGTATTACCACCGCCTTCACAACACCCATGTACGTGCTGTGGCCTGAGACCGGCGTGCAGGTTGGTAGCGCTGTATTACCACCGCCTTCACAACACCCATGGACGTGCTGTGGCCTGAGACCGGCGTGCAGGTTGGTAGCGCTGTATTACTACGGCCTTCACAACACCCATGGACGCGCTGTGGCCTAAGACCGGCGTGCAGGTTGGTAGCGCTGTATTACCACCGCCTTCACAACACCCATGGACGTGCTGTGGCCTGAGACCGGCGTGCAGGTTGGTAGCGCTGTATTACCACCGCCTTCACGACACCCATGGACGTGCTGTGGCCTGAGACCGGCGTGCAGGTTGGTAGTTCTGTATTACCACCGCCTTCACAACACCCATGTACGTGCTGTGGCCTGAGACCGGCGTGCAGGTTGGTAGCGCTGTATTACCACCGCCTTCACAACACCCATGGACGTGCTGTGGCCTGAGACCGGCGTGCAGGTTGGTAGCGCTGTATTACCACCGCCTTCACAACACCCATGTACGTGCTGTGACCTGAGACCGGCGTGCAGGTTGGTAGCGCTGTATTACCACCGCCTTCACAACACCCATGTACGTGCTGTGGCCTGAGACCGGCGTGCAGGTTGGTAGCGCTGTATTACCACCGCCTTCACAACACCCATGGACGTGCTGTGGCCTGAGACCGGCGTGCAGGTTGGTAGCGCTGTATTACTACCGCCTTCACAACACCCATGGACGTGCTGTGGCCTGAGACCGGCGTGCAGGTTGGTAGCGCTGTATTACCACCGCCTTCATGACACCCATGGACGTGCTGTGACCTGAGACCGGCGTGCAGGTTGGTAGCGCTGTATTACCACCGCCTTCATGACACCCATGGACGTGCTGTGGCCTGAGACCGGCGTGCAGGTTGGTAGCGCTGTATTACCACCGCCTTCACAACACCCATGGACGTGCTGTGGCCTGAGACCGGCGTGCAGGTTGGTAGCGCTGTATTACCACCGCCTTCATGACACCCATGGACGTGCTGTGGCCTGAGACCGGCGTGCAGGTTGGTAGCGCTGTATTACCACCGCCTTCACAACACGCATGGACGTGCTGTGGCCTGAGACCGGCGTGCAGGTTGGTAGCGCTGTATTACCACCGCCTTCACAACACCCATGGACGTGCTGTGACCTGAGACCGGCGTGCAGGTTGGTAGCGCTGTATTACCACCGCCTTCACAACACCCATGGACGTGCTGTGGCCTGAGACCGGCGTGCAGGTTGGTAGCGCTGTATTACCACCGCCTTCACGACACTCATGGACGTGCTGTGACCTGAGACCGGCGTGCAGGTTGGTAGCGCTGTATTACCACCGCCTTCACAACACCCATGGACGTGCTGTGGCCTGAGACCGGCGTGCAGGTTGGTAGCGCTGTATTACTACCGCCTTCACAACACCCATGGACGTGCTGTGGCCTGAGACCGGCGTGCAGGTTGGTAGCGCTGTATTACCACCGCCTTCACAACACCCATGGACGTGCTGTGGCCTGAGACCGGCGTGCAGGTTGGTAGCGCTGTATTACCACCGCCTTCACGACACCCATGGACGTGCTGTGGCCTGAGACCGGCGTGCAGGTTGGTAGCGCTGTATTACCACCGCCTTCACAACACCCATGGACGTGCTGTGGCCTGAGACCGGCGTGCAGGTTGGTAGCGCTGTATTTCCACCGCCTTCACGACACCCATGGACGTGCTGTGGCCTGAGACCGGCGTGCAGGTTGGTAGCGCTGTATTACCCCCGCCTTCACAACACCCATGGACGTGCTGTGGCCTGAGACCGGCGTGCAGGTTGGTAGCGCTGTATTACTACCGCCTTCACAACACCCATGGACGTGCTGTGGCCTGAGACCGGCGTGCAGGTTGTTAGCGCTGTATTACCACCGCCTTCACGACACCCATGGACGTGCTGTGGCCTGAGACCGGCGTGCAGGTTGGTAGCGCTGTATTACTACCGCCTTCACAACACCCATGGACGTGCTGTGGCCTGAGACCGGCGTGCAGGTTGGTAGCGCTGTATTACCACCGCCTTCACAACACCCATGTACGTGCTGTGGCCTGAGACCGGCGTGCAGGTTGGTAGCGCTGTATTACCACCGCCTTCACAACACCCATGGACGTGCTGTGGCCTGAGACCGGCGTGCAGGTTGGTAGCGCTGTATTACTACCGCCTTCACAACACCCATGGACGTGCTGTGACCTGAGACCGGCGTGCAGGTTGTTAGCGCTGTATTACCACCGCCTTCACGACACCCATGGACGTGCTGTGGCCTGAGACCGGCGTGCATGTTGGTAGCGCTGTACCGCCTTCACAACACCCATGTACGTGCTGTGGCCTGAGACCGGCGTGCAGGTTGGTAGCGCTGTATTACCACCGCCTTCACAACACCCATGGACGTGCTGTGGCCTGAGACCGGCGTGCAGGTTGGTAGCGCTGTATTACTACCGCCTTCACAACACCCATGGACGTGCTGTGGCCTGAGACCGGCGTGCAGGTTGGTAGCGCTGTATTACCACCGCCTTCACAACACCCATGGACGTGCTGTGGCCTGAGACCGGCGTGCAGGTTGGTAGCGCTGTATTACCACCGCCTTCACAACACCCATGGACGTGCTGTGGCCTGAGACCGGCGTGCAGGTTGGTTGGCTCAGCTGTCCGACACTACCTGGGGACTGGGAAATGTTTTACCATATGTTCGTTACTCTCCTTCTTTTGTCGCCAAATGCATGTTTCGAGTCCTCCCCAAGAACGAATAGCGTTGTGATTTGAGAATTTGTGTAAAAGTGGGTTCCCGATATGTACGGGAAAGAGCGCCGAGTGACGGTCGCACACAACGTTGCAATCACGTTCGGTGCTGCCATGCGCAGCTTCATTCTGATTGGTTCGTTGGTGTTGCGTTCGACGTTCTACGCTCTTCGTCGTCCAGGTCGGGAATCCACCATAACTCGTGCATTATTTTGCCGCCAAGTACTGTCAATCCCCTGGCGGAGGTTTGTTTAACCTTGGGAGCTCGACGAGTATCTACCGGGAAATTCTTGGACCTTACAGATGCTCTGGAATGATGGTTGCGCAGATAACGGACAAGAATCTCTTTTCTGTGGTGGTTGTTTTAAAAGGATTTTACTTAAAAATTAAAACGAAGTTGAGAATGAAATGTGGTCATTTTTTCGCTATTAATTTGACATCACATGAGTGCCTGTCAAATGGGGAAAGCATGGAGGAGCGTGTATGAGCAACTTTTAGAAAAGAAACTCTTTCTCAATCACGTTCCATTTAATATTTCTTCAGCTTTCCAGACTTATAGAATATATATTGTATAACCTATTTGACAATAGAACTTTTAACTTACAACAACAACAAAACTCTATAGATCCCTATTATTTTATAAATTTTCTATTGACATAGGTTATACTTAAGTTACGGTTATAATAAAATATTCAAGTATATGTGGATGTTTTGCAGACGTACATTGAACATTTACCAATCACAGAAGGATAAAATAGTGGAGTTGTCTAGCAACAGATGTTGTTTGTCTGCATGTGATGTCACAGCCCCAGCAGATGTACTGAGTGCACCTTTAGAGCAACAAGAACACAACAAACAATATAAAAGACGCACACCAGTGCGCACTGAGTGCATCTAGAGTGCAGCCTATTGGAAAACGCCCTTATTAAAACAATTTGAAATTCTCAGTTAAATGAAGCGTATATAGCGACTGTGGAACATACTGTCTGGTTGAGAAGAACTCCTTTAATCATTTACATCATCACATCATCGTATTTCGACGTGTGTGAAGCACACGGTGCTTACCTTGTTGTTGCTGTTGTTGTCTCCAGGTTGTCGCCAAGCAGCTGGTCGAGTTCTTCCACGTCAACACGTCCTACAGGCCCCTGCTGTTGCACGGCTTCTCGGCCGGCGGATACCTCTGGGGCGAATCCTGTCTGATAATGAGCGAGGACGTCGCGAGATATCAACACGTGGTCGACCGGTTCAAGGGACAAGTGTGGGACAGCGTGGTCGAGTTCACTCAGAGCGCTGAGGGATTCCCCCGGGCTTTGTTCCCTAAGAGCAAGCTGCTACAGGTGTTGGCGAGGAACTTCATGAAGTAAGTAAGCGTTGTCCCCGAAGAGCAAGCTGCTTCAGGTGTTGGCAGGAACTTCATGAAGTGAGTAAGCGTTGTCCCCGAAGAGCAAGCTGCTTCAGGTGTTGGCAGGAACTTCATGAAGTGAGTAAGCGTTGTCCCCGAAGAGCAAGCTGCTTCAGGTGTTGGCAGGAACTTCATGAAGTAAGTAAGCGTTGTCCCCGAAGAGCAAGCTGCTACAGGTGTTGGCGAGGAACTTCATGAAGTAAGTAAGCGTTGTCCCCGAAGAGCAAGCTGCTACAGGTGTTGGCAGGAACTTCATGAAGTAAGTAAGCGTTGTCCCCGAAGAGCAAGCTGCTACAGGTGTTGGCGAGGAACTTCATGAAGTAAGTAAGCGTTGTCCCCGAAGAGCAAGCTGCTACAGGTGTTGGCAGGAACTTCATGAAGTGAGTAAGCGTTGTCCCCGAAGAGCAAGCTGCTTCAGGTGTTGGCAGGAACTTCATGAAGTGAGTAAGCGTTGTCCCCGAAGAGCAAGCTGCTTCAGGTGTTGGCGAGGAACTTCATGAAGTGAGTAAGCGTTGTCCCCGAAGAGCAAGCTGTTACAGGTGTTGGCGAGGAACTTCATGAAGTAAGTAAGCGTTGTCCCCGAAAAGCAAGCTGCTACAGGGGTTGGCGAGGAACTTCATGAAGTAAGTAAGCGTTGTCCTCGAAGAGCAAGCTGCTACAGGTGTTGGCGAGGAACTTCATGAAATGAGTAAGCGTTGTCCCCGAAGAGCAAGCTGCTACAGGTGTTGGCGAGGAACTTCATGAAGTAAGTAAGTGTTGTCCCCTAAGAGAAAGCTGCTACAGGTGTTGGCGAGGAACTTCATGAAGTAAGTAAGCGTTGTTCCCTAAGAGCAAGCTGCTACAGGTGTTGGCGAGGAACTTCATGAAGTAAGTAAGCGTTGGTTCCTAAGAGCAAGCTGTTACTGGTGTTGGCGAGGAACTTCATGAAGTAAGTCAGCGTTGTTCCCGAAGAGCAAGATGCTACAGGTGTTGGCGAGGAACTTCATGAAGTAAGTAAGCGTTGTTCCCGAAGAGCAAGCTGCTACTGGTGTTGGCGAGGAACTTCATGAAGTAAGTAAGTGTTGTTCCCGAAGAGCAAGCTGCTACAGGTGTTGGCGAGGAACTTCATGAAGTAAGTAAGCGTTGTTCCCGAAGAGCAAGCTGCTACAGGCACCTACAGGTATAGGCGAGGAACTTCATGAAGTAAGTAAGCGTTGTCCCCGAAGAGCAAGCTGCTACAGGCACCTACAGGTGTTGGCGAGGAACTTCATGAAGTATAAGTAAGCGTTGTCCCCGAAGAGCAAGCTGCTTCAGGTGTTGGCGAGGAACTTCATGAAGTTAGTAAGCGTTGTCCCCGAAGAGCAAGCTGCTACAGGTGTTGGCGAGGAATTTCATGAAGTAAGTAAGCGTTGTCCCCGAAGAGCAAGCTGCTACAGGCACCTACAGGTGTTGGCGAGGAACTTCATGAAGTAAGTAAGCGTTGTCCCCGAAGAGCAAGCTGTTACAGGTGTTGGCGAGGAACTTCATGAAGTAAGTAAGCGTTGTCCCCGAAGAGCAAGCTGCTACAGGTGTTGGCGAGGAACTTCATGAAGTAAGTAAGCGTTGTTCCCGAAGAGCAAGCTGCTACAGGTGTTGGCGAGGAACTTCATGAAGTAAGTAAGCGTTGTTCCCTAAGAGCAAGCTGTTACAGGTGTTGGCGAGGAACTTCATGAAGTAAGTAAGCGTTGTCCCCGAAGAGCAAGCTGCTACAGGTGTAGGCGAGGAACTTCATGAAGTAAGTAAGCGTTGTTCCCGAAGAGCAAGCTGCTACAGGTGTAGGCGAGGAACTTCATGAAGTAAGTAAGCGTTGTCCCCGAAGAGCAAGCTGTTACAGGTGTTGGCGAGGAACTTCATGAAGTAGGTAAGCGTTGTTCCCTAAGAGCAAGCTGCTACAGGTGTTGGCGAGGAACTTCATGAAGTGAGTAAGCGTTGTCCCCGAAGAGCAAGCTGTTACAGGTGTTGGCGAGGAACTTCATGAAGTAAGTAAGCGTTGTTCCCGAAGAGCAAGCTGCTACAGGTGTTGGCGAGGAACTTCATGAAGTAGATAATCGTTGTCCCCGAAAAGCAAGCTGCTACAGGTGTTGGCGAGGAACTTCATGAAGTGAGTAAGCGTTGTCCCCGAAGAGCAAGCTGCTTCAGGTGTTGGCGAGGAACTTTATGAAGTAAGTAAGCGTTGTCCCCGAAGAGCAAGCTGCTACAGGTGTTGGCGAGGAACTTCATGAAGTAAGTAAGCGTTGTCCCCGGAGAGCAAGCTGCTACAGGTGTTGGCGAGGAACTTCATGAAGTAAGTAAGCGTTGTCCCCGAAGAGCAAGCTGCTACAGGTGTAGGCGAGGAACTTCATGAAGTAAGTAAGCGTTGTCCCCGAAGAGCAAGCTGTTACAGGTGTTGGCGAGGAACTTCATGAAGTAAGTAAGCGTTGTCCCCGAAGAGCAAGCTGTTACAGGTGTTGGCGAGGAACTTCATGAAGTAGGTAAGCGTTGTTCCCTAAGAGCAAGCTGCTACAGGTGTTGGCGAGGAACTTCATGAAGTGAGTAAGCGTTGTCCCCGAAGAGCAAGCTGTTACAGGTGTTGGCGAGGAACTTCATGAAGTAAGTAAGCGTTGTTCCCGAAGAGCAAGCTGCTACAGGTGTTGGCGAGGAACTTCATGAAGTAGGTAATCGTTGTCCCCGAAAAGCAAGCTGCTACAGGTGTTGGCGAGGAACTTCATGAAGTGAGTAAGCGTTGTCCCCGAAGAGCAAGCTGCTTCAGGTGTTGGCGAGGAACTTTATGAAGTAAGTAAGCGTTGTCCCCGAAGAGCAATCTGCTACAGGTGTTGGCGAGGAACTTCATGAAGTGAGTAAGCGTTGTCCCCGAAGAGCAAGCTGCTACAGGTGTAGGCGAGGAACTTCATGAAGTAAGTAAGCGTTGTCCCCGAAGAGCAAGCTGCTACAGGTGTTGGCGAGGAACTTCATGAAGTGAGTAAGCGTTGTCCCCGAAGAGCAAGCTGCTACAGGTGTTGGCGGGGAACTTCATGAAGTAAGTAAGCGTTGTCCCCGAAGAGCAAGCTGCTACAGGTGTTGGCGAGGAACTTCATGAAGTAAGTAAGCGTTGTCCCCGAAGAGCAAGCTGCTTCAGGTGTTGGCGAGGAACTTCATGAAGTGAGTAAGCGTTGTCCCCGAAGAGCAAGCTGTTACTGGTGTTGGTGCCCTAGGTAGCATCACACAATAGAGCTGTTACTGATTAAGAAAAAGTGCATTTCAATAATGATTGGTAACTCTTGAAATACCTTTATAGTGATTCAATAATCTTTACTACAGCAATTCAACGACACTCTTCGACCACGTTTTATTAAACACTCACGTAGGCTTTCGCGGCCCGAGTTAGTTAATAAACTTGAACTAGGCTTTCGGGTACCGTATAGGCTAGCCGCGTCGATTACTACTAAAAAGCTGACGTTTCGGGCAGGTTACACCGCCCATCTAAGAGCTAAAACTTGAAGAAGTCACAGAATGAAACCTACTCGGTCCAGCTCCACTCTGTGACTGTGACAAGCCCTATTGTTTCGCGCGTATTGTTTGAGCTCATGAGCCACCCCGCGCCTGTTCTACTGGTTCGACTGCGTCGTTATCTCCTGACGTCATCTCTGATAGTGTTCGCCGTGTTTCCCGCGCGTTGTTGATGCGATGTATAGTAGTTTTATTAACTAGTTTTAGTTTTTTTTTAGTTTTATTTACACGTTTTATTAATTGTACAAGGCCCATCTGCATTGAAAATTAATTAGTATTGAGTAACATGTGAGTTAATCCCATTGGCTGAGTGATGAGAATGGACACTCGCAGCTACAAGAGTCTAGATCCTACACATTCTAAGCTCAATGATACAAGTTTGGAAACTCTATATACTTTGTCGACGTAACGTATGAAAATAGGACCAATCAGCACTCATGGGTCACATCACGTGATTGATTGTGCATAAACACATGTTCTTGTTTACGTTCTCGTTGAATGTAATAGATAAGCTTAAGCTATATGTTTTGATGACAATATTACACACTGCTTTATTCGTTAAAATTGGTTTGCACACTTTCCTTATATACAAGTGTACAAGCAGTGACACTCTTCACATTCTAAGCTCAATGGAACAATTTGAAAATCTATACTTTGTTGACGTTACGTAACATTCAAGTTGCCATCTAGCCCCACTGAAGAAATAGTTCTATGCTTGTTACGGTGGTCTATTTGTATTTTTAGGAACCATTCATACTCGTAATTTTGTTTTGTTTATATATGTTTTATCATTGAGTTTGTTACTTGTTAGTCAATGGTTTTATTAAGTGTAATTTGTTTCGAGTCTCGTTTTTATATATTGTGTGTTATTCTGTGTCATACTCATGTGGCAACAGCTTTGGCTGCGCAGAGACCAAATAAAGGTTGTTATTATTGACATTATTATTATTATTATTATTATTATTATTATTATTATTATTATTATTATTATTATTATTATTATTATTATTATTATTATTATTATTATTACTATTATTACTATTATTATTATTATTATTATTATTATTATTATTATTATTATTATTATTATTATTATTATTATTATTATTATTATAACGCGCGGACACCTGCAGCGATGCGCTAGCACAAACTTCGAGTACATCATCTTACGCTGTGCTCCAAACACACGGAATGTGATCCAAAATATAATCATTCCCCAGAAAATTGTATGTCCTTTCTTATGTATAGCTCATTTTTTCGATACAAAAATCCGTGTCTAACGTGCTGTGATTTAAAGTTTTGCGATGTGTCCGGGCCGATAATACGAGGAGCACATCCTATACTTTAAAGTACAGCACGTTAAATGTGAATTTTTGTATAGAAAAAATACGATATCCATAAGAAAGGGCATACAATTCTCTGGGGAATGATTATATCTTGGGTCACATTCCATGTGTTTAGAACACAGCGTAAGATGGTAAACTCGAAGTTTGTGATAGCGATGCGCTACGCTGTAGGTGTCCGCGCGTGATTCGCAGTCTTAAGGGTCAAAGTTGAATCAATCCAAGATCATTATGGCGTTCACACAACTTTCTAAGATTTAAGATTTAAAGAAACCATAACAAAGTTAACTTTTATACCTAAAATTCTTAACACAGCGAATGAGAGGCGACTTTTTATAAATCCGGCCAATGGAAGCGAACCTAAGTAGTTGCTAGGAACAAAATATTAAATCTTAGGAAAGTGTGTAAACTGACTTGAAATTAAATTACATTCTGGCAAGTAATCACTAATTTGATAGTGGAATGCTGATGTTACAATGTCTTTGGTAAGAAGAGAAGAAGAAGAAGTTTTTTGTACATGTTTAACCTTGTGCACACAGGTCCTACAAGAGTGTTGTTTGTACATGTTGTGCGCACAGGTCCTACATGAGTGTTGTTTGTACATGTTTAACCTTGTGCGCACAGGTCCTACAAAAGTGTAGTTGTACATGTTGTGCGCACAGGTCCTACATGAGTGTTGTTTGTACATGTTTAACCTTGTGCGCACAGGTCCTACAAGAGTGTTGTTTGTACATGTTTAACCTTGTGCACACAGGTCCTACATGAGTGTTGTTTGTACATGTTTAACCTTGTGCACACAGGTCCTATATGAGTGTTGTTTGTACATGTTTAACCTTGTGCGCACAGGTCCTACATGAGTGTCTGCTACAGCCGGGTGACGCGTCACTACATCCGAGCCAGCAAGATGTACCACGCCAACCTGACGAAGGCGCCCGCCCTCTTCCTTCTCTCCAACACGGATCCAGTGGCGACGGTGGACAGTGTTCGCGTCGCCCGCGACGGTTGGGCGGCAATGGGCGTGAAAGTGAGATTACACTTTTATTTAAATAAGGAACACCACATGGAACAGTGACCACGGCCATGAACATAATAAACAAACGCTTGCCAAGTGCGAATTTTTCGAGAGCTCCGCTCGCTCTTCCTCAGACGTGCGGGCACTGCGGTCTCTCAGGCGTGTCACGTGGTCCCTCGGCTGCAGTGCACCATGATCGAACGATCTGTGCGCGCGTATTACAGGCCTTGACATTGGCTTACTAAAATACCACACGGTACTAGGCTGCCTGACAGCCGTGGGACAACATCTATTGGGCAGCCTCTTTCACTTTCCTCTTGTGAACATAGGTGACACGCCTACGGAGATACGGCAGTGCAAGAGAACGGAGCTCTCGAAAATGTAGGTACTTTGCTAAGTTTGTTGTGTGCCCATACGACCGTGGTTTACCGACTACCCACTAGCTTAGTTACATAAAGCCACCTTTAACGTTCGTCACTTTACACTATGTTTTGCATAACAAACTCGGTTTGAACATTCCAAAACGGGAGTTTGAACGAATTTAGACATTGCTCGAGACTGGACCCTAGGCGCACCTGCAGATAAAGCGATGTCTAGTCCGACTCCGGCCCTTATACGGGCACACCTACATGGGCGTACCATAAGAGACCGCCATTATTTTTCATTTATGAAGCACGAATATGTTGATTTATATTGAAAGGGGTTGTCAAGTAGAAAACTAAAAACTCACCAATGAGTCATATAAGTGCATGAAATTCAGTTATGTGCAAAATAAAATTGATATAGGTTGCTTCAATGCAAGAAAAAAGAATATTCTATTTATTTGCATTCTAGCTCTGCTGCATTTTTCTTCTAAAGCGTAGTACAGCTGTATCGGCTCTAAGCTGAGCTCGCTATAGTGCCTTCCCGATAGACATAGCACTCATTGTGTTATAGGAGTCCAGCCACAACACTCGGTGACTGCGGACAGTGCCGCTCAAAACAGATTGCAACTTTTCTACACATCGTCACAAGAAAATTTATTGCATGGCATTTTGTAGAAGTTCACGTTCGTACTAAGAAGCATGTTATCGGTAGAGAAATGATTCACATTCATACTCCTGATCGAGTTTTGATAAGTGGCCTATTTTAGAGGCGGTTTTACTATCTCAAGTCACCATTTTTTTGGTATGCAAATTACTATGAGAAAAGTTGCTTGGTGCTACTTGGTAGAAACAACCCAAAAAATCATGTTTTCTTTAATTTTTTAACCGCCTGCTTTTTAAGAATGGTATATTTTAGTCATGTTTTCCATATTTGAGGGTGGACATATACAAATGGTAGTTTTTTAGATTTTCACCTGATCATCCCTTGAAGTTTTATTTTATTTTCAGACTTATTGGAAGGTCTGGGACCGTTCACCTCATGTTCAGCATTACAAGCACCACCCTGAGGAATACCAAACTGAGTTGAAAATATTCCTGGACAAAATCGGTCTGTTACGCGACTCTGTGAATGTCAAGTCGAAGCTATGACATCATAGCTATGTGGGTCGCTGACTCTCGGAGACAGTACACCGCCCTGAGGAATACCTAACAAACTTGAGAACGTTCCTGGACAAAATCGGTCTGTTACGCGACTCTGTGAAAGTCAAGTCGAAGCTATGACAACATAGCTGTGAGGGTCGCTGACTCTACGGAGACAGTACACCGCCTTGAGGAATACCTAACAAACTTGAGAACGTTCCTGGACCAAATCGATCTGTTACGCGACTCTCTGAATGTCAAGTCGAAGCTATAACAACATAGCTGTGTGGGTCGCTGACTCTACGGAGACAGTACACCGCCCTGAGGAATACCTAACAAACTTGAGAACGTTCCTGGACCAAATCGATCTGTTACGCGACTCTGTGAATGTCAAGTCGAAGCTATAACAACATAGCTGTGTGGGTCGCTGACCCTACGGAGACAGTACACCGCCCTGAGGAATACCTAACAAACTTGAGAACGTTCCTGAACCAAATCGATCTGTTACGCGACTCTGTGAATGTCAAGTCGAAGCTATGACATCATAGCTATGAGGGTCGCTGACTCTACGGAGACAGAACACCGCCTTGAGGAATACCTAACAAACTTGAGAACGTTCCTGAACCAAATCGATCTGTTACGCGACTCTCTGAATGTCAAGTCGAAGCTATGACAACATAGCTGTGTGGGTCGCTGACTCTACGGAGACAGTACACCGCCCTGAGGAATACCTAACAAACTTGAGAACGTTCCTGAACCAAATCGATCTGTTACGCGACTCTCTGAATGTCAAGTCGAAGCTATGACAACATAGCTGTGTGGGTCGCTGACTCTACGGAGACAGTACACCGCCCTGAGGAATACCTAACAAACTTGAGAACGTTCCTGAACCAAATCGGTCTGTTATGTGACTCTCTGAATGTCAAGTCGAAGCTATGACAACATAGCTGTGTGGGTCGCTGACTCTACGGAGACAGTACACCGCCCTGAGGAATACCTAACAAACTTGAGAACGTTCCTGAACCAAATCGGTCTGTTACGCGACTCTCTGAATGTCAAGTCGAAGCTATGACAACATAGCTGTGTGGGTCGCTGACTCTACGGAGACAGTACACCGCCCTGAGGAATACCTAACAAACTTGAGAACGTTCCTGAACCAAATCGGTCTGTTACGCGACTCTGTGAAAGTCAAGTCGAAGCTATGACATCATATCAATGAGGGTCGCTGACTCTACGGAGACAGAACCCCGCCCTGAGGAATACCTAACAAACTTGAGAACGTTCCTGAACCAAATCGGTCTGTTACGCGACTCTCTGAATGTCAAGTCGAAGCTATGACAACATAGCTGTGGGGGTCGCTGAATCTACGGAGACAGTACACCGCCCTGAGGAATACCTAACAAACTTGAGAACGTTCCTGAACCAAATCGGTCTGTTATGTGACTCTCTGAATGTCAAGTCGAAGCTATGACATCATAGCTGTGTGGGTCGCTGACTCTACGGAGACAGTACACCGCCCTGAGGAATACCTAACAAACTTGAGAACGTTCCTGAACCAAATCGGTCTGTTATGTGACTCTCTGAATGTCAAGTCGAAGCTATGACAACATATCTATGAGGGTCGCTGACTCTACGGAGACAGTACACCGCCCTGAGGAATACCTAACAAACTTGAGAACGTTCCTGAACCAAATCGGTCTGTTATGCGACTCTCTGAATGTCAAGTCGAAGCTATGACATCATAGCTGTGTGGGTCGCTGACTCTACGGAGACAGTACACCGCCCTGAGGAATACCTAACAAACTTGAGAACGTTCCTGAACCAAATCGATCTGTTATGTGACTCTCTGAATGTCAAGTCGAAGCTATGACAACATATCTATGAGGGTCGCTGACTCTACGGAGACAGAACACCGCCCTGAGGAATACCTAACAAACTTGAGAACGTTCCTGAACCAAATCGATCTGTTACGCGACTCTCTGAATGTCAAGTCGAAGCTATGACAACATAGCTGTGTGGGTCGCTGACTCTACGGAGACAGTACACCGCCCTGAGGAATACCTAACAAACTTGAGAACGTTCCTGAACCAAATCGGTCTGTTACGCGACTCTCTGAATGTCAAGTCGAAGCTATGACAACATAGCTGTGTGGGTTGCTGACTCTACGGAGACAGTACACCGCCCTGAGGAATACCTAACAAACTTGAGAACGTTCCTGGACCAAATCGGTCTGTTACGCGACTCTGTGAATGTCAAGTCGAAGCTATGACAACATAGCTGTGTGGGTCGCTGACTCTACGGAGACAGTACACCGCCCTGAGGAATACCTAACAAACTTGAGAACGTTCCTGAACCAAATCGGTCTGTTACGCGACTCTGTGAATGTCAAGTCGAAGCTATGACAACATAGCTGTGTGGGTCGCTGACTCTACGGAGACAGTACACCGCCCTGAGGAATACCTAACAAACTTGAGAACGTTCCTGAACCAAATCGGTCTGTTACGCGACTCTCTGAATGTCAAGTCGAAGCTATGACATCATAGCTGTGTGGGTCGCTGACTCTACGGAGACAGTACACCGCCCTGAGGAATACCTAACAAACTTGAGAACGTTCCTGGACCAAATCGATCTGTTACGCGACTCTCTGAATGTCAAGTCGAAGCTATGACAACATAGCTATGTGGGTCGCTGACTCTACGGAGACAGAACACCGCCTTGAGGAATACCTAACAAACTTGAGAACGTTCCTGAACCAAATCGGTCTGTTACGCGACTCTCTGAATGTCAAGTCGAAGCTATGACAACATAGCTATGAGGGTCGCTGACTCTACGGAGACAGTACACCGTCCTGAGGAATACCTAACAAACTTGAGAACGTTCCTGGACCAAATCGGTCTGTTACGCGACTCTCTGAATGTCAAGTCGAAGCTATGACAACATAGCTATGAGGGTCGCTGACCCTACGGAGACAGAACACCGCCCCGAGGAATACTTGACAAAGTTGAGAACGTTTCTGAACAAAATCGGTCTGTTACGCGACTCTCTGAATGTCAAGTCGAAGCTATGACAACATAGCTATGAGGGTCGCTGACCCTACGGAGACAGAACACCGCCCCGAGGAATACTTGACAAAGTTGAGAACGTTTCTGAACAAAATCGGTCTGTTACGCGACTCTCTGAATGTCAAGTCGAAGCTATGACAACATAGCTGTGTGGGTCGCTGACCCTACAGAGATAAGAATACCAACGGATACGGAGATAGGAATACCAAAAAAAAAAGTAAGTCGAAGCTGTTACACCGAATCCATGGGCGCCGCGAGAGGGGCAAGTGGGGTACTTGTCCCCCCTGGAATTCAGGAATTAAAAAAATAAACTGGCTATACCGTATGCACGATATGCACTTTTCCAATAAAGTATGTAAATAAAAAATAAATAACAAATAACTTTAGTTCTAGTCAATCCGTCCCTTCACGAATGTGTTAATTTTAACGCAATCCTATAAGTATTGTTATTTGTAGATATAAATCCAGAAAATGAAACCACTGAATGACCTCGCCGCCCCCCGGCCCCCGCACCGCTGGTCACGTGTTTGCTGGTAGCTTCATAGTATTTTATTATTACCAGTTTTATGTTTTTCCTTTGCATTTAATTATGGATTTAACTCTTTGTGTCTACAGCCAATCAAGGCCAGACGAGTCAGTTACGGTCATACTCATATCTCCAACGATATTGTTCGTATACGTTCGTTATTATTAATACTACTATATTTTCTTATAACATATTGTGTATTGTGTATTTTACCTATTGTGACCAGTCAATCACCGCTTGCTACAATTTAAATCTCATATGATAATAATTTGTTCCTACTTGTTTATAATTACTATTTCTTGTTTCGTTCAACTAGATAAGAACCGGTCTTACAATCTCTTAAAGTCGATCGATGATAACTGCACATGTAATATAAATCATTCAAATTGTATGTACTGCAAGTTGAGATTAAGCTTGTGAATATTGAAGAAAAAAATATGCACCTACCGCTATTAGTTTTTTATTTATTGAGTGTTGAAATGCGTTGGAATTCCCTATGTTATACATTTTAACTGAACAAAAACCTACACTTTCAATCGTATAACTTTGCGTAGCACCTTCAAAAAGTAATATATTGTAACAAATTTTCGTTCTAAATGTAGATAACTTCATGACTAACATGAATACGTTTGAAAAAGATGATCGAACGCGATCCGTTTTCGAGATATTTGCGCTGGTGTGTCAATTTTTCCTCAAATCTACTCAAATTAGAAACTATAAATATACTTTATTAATAAAAAAAATATATAATTTCAAGACGTTCAGTATTAAATGCTACTCACATGTAATAATTCTTGAAATTCATAATTTAGAATAAAAAAAAGTATTTTTTCATGTCCATTTAATTTGAATAGTTTAGTTGTTGTATTGAATGGGTAGTTCACTTCATCGATCGACTTTAATAGGAAAGTTATTTGTTGCAATTAACCTATTTGGAGGATTTCAAGAGTTTTGATTGGTCGTTGCCATGGAGAAAACAAGCTATTTGACGAATAAGTAGTTACTGGAACATTGTAAGATTGGACCTTAGTATCTGCATATCTATCTATATCTGTGACTATAGTCATATGTAGTCAATCATGGTCAGTTACCATTAAATGCATCTCACAAGATATTGGTATTACGTTTTGATGAATTCTGTCGTACATATATTGTTTTAAATTTGATTGATACGAGCATATTTTATATCTATTACCTGTTAGTAACTCAAAATGGAACCCTCTTTTGAGAAAGTACATGGTACAATACATTTCATTCAGAACCTACTTTAACATACCAAAATCGGTTAAAAGGTTGTGGTGCGCCACTGCTACTGGTCACGCCTCTCCCAAGACATCCACTATTCTTTGTTGGCGAGGGCGGCGAGGGACGGGGAGGTGACCAGAGGACTGCAAGGTCGAGGCGAAGTGCAGTGGATCCCGGACTGCCGAAGCGCGTGGTTCGTGGAAGAGTTTTTGTCTGTCCTGTGTTAGATTGGGTGCCAGTAGCTCAAAAGCCCACGGTAGTGGCAATTCCGTGTTTGTGTACTAGTAGTACGGGCGCGGCCCAAAAGGTAGGGTGTGGACTACATTTCGTCTGGCTTCACCTCCTCGATCTGTTCGGCTAGGGTGGTCCTACCAGAAGCATATGCTTCCACCGGTACAGATCTCGGGATTAACAAAGCACACACATCTGCCTGCCACGATAAGGTAACAGTCCCTGGGTAGGTTCTGCCTAAATGCACCGATGTAAACAGAGATATGCAAGAAACCACTCGGATATCATATAAGACAAGTGAGCAACACATTGACTCATCGAATGAGATACAAGAAAGAGACGAAAAGATAACATAACAATCCTTTGTTTCTTTAATCACATGGATCCATTCCAAGATACTTATCCCAATGAAGCTTAAAAACGGGCCAAGTAGCAGACGTTAGTGTCAACGGGGACGAAAGTAACAGTGTTCGTACACGGTGGCCCATACTTGATTAATTCATGACAGGAGAAAATGTGTCAAAGGTCACTTTTAAAAGGATATACTTTTTTGGATATGGTTCGCATGAAGATCGGTGACGACGTAATCTAAATTGATCCTCGGATTTTGTTTCAAAGGTTTATTAGCAACCAAAGCTGAAGAAGATGGTATTTAATCTGTTTTATGTATGAGCTATGTAGCCAACCCTAGGGGGGGAAGAAGGCAGTGGTAAGCTTGCATGGCGGAAAGAAAACTGAAAACCTTGAAAATCTCCGCTACCGATGGTTTACAGGAAAGACTGCGTCAGGAACACGTTTGTTAGGGCTGAACCGCGTCCACCAACTTCAGGAGCTGTTAAATAGGTACCACAGCGTAAGCGTGTACAATCAAATAAATGCGTGGAAAGGAGTAGACCTGAATCTTATTCAATATATATGGGTTATAAAGAAGGGAAAATTATACTTGTGTGACTAGCACCATCTCCAGATAATCTTCTGAAAGTTATTGTAAAACTGATTGCCACTCAAAGAGGTGTGCTCGTTTGCCTGGGGAATGTAATGGAATCTGCTTTACCATTACACTTACAGTTATTTAACATTTTACCTACCGTTTACCATTTACCGATATGGACCTGTAACTCTGATATGCAAGTTGATATAAGATCGTTGTGTTCAAATACAAATTCATTAAAACTATTCTGAAAAATAGCTTTATGAAAACATATTCTGAAATATTAATGTGTCCTTACACTTTAAAGGCCGACTAAACCCTCACAATTCGTTTAAAATGTGTAATTGTAAGCCAAATCTGTAACGGTTAGTGCATGTGTCAAGTTGCCTAGTGTATCCAAGCTCTTGAAATCCAAGAAAAAGTGTTTCGCCCCAGGCGTTGTGACGTCTACGAAACCCCACGCTGCTCGCTGCATATGGAGCATCTTCTGTGTTTCGACGCCCGCACAAATATATCTCGTCGTCCAGATCCACCTAATTCACTTGAGCACAAATCAAACATACCACTGAATTCGTCTTACCTCGGTCTACACGATGAATGCTTGAACAACCTTCTACCATTTATGCAACTTATTCTATATAATGTTAAACATGAAGCAATTACCACATAATTTAGATGGAAACACAACCAATTTCAGGCTTGTTTAATGAGGAGCTAGCTTTAAAAATCAGAATTCCAACCAGCCTATCATGTTAACTGATATGTTAAGATATTACAAACAGAAAACCAGCAAGAAATTGATGGAAATTTAGCCGATTATCGTGTGTATGTAACAACGCGTGTTGCGGCCTATTGCCTGATACGACCGCGAATATATCCAGTGAGCGGCGTAGATCAAGATCAGCCAAACTACTAGTCTTTACTATCGACTATAAAAACATTGTATTTATTTCTCTTGTGTTGTCAGGAGTGTGTCGTATCTCAACGAGTACTCTCACACTCAACCAATTTTCCGAGGAATCAGGTAACTACGTGGGATTTCTACCAGTCAGACCTGGAAATAATAATAATAATTGATACAAATATATTACATAGGCCTAAAAAACACGTCAAAACTACAATTAAGTCGTGTGTGTCATGGGTTGGTTGTGTGCGTGTGCGTGATTTACATATTATTTGTGTTTGCATCATCATTATTATTATTATTGTTATTATTGGTGGAATTATTACTTTTATTATTATTATATTATTATTATTATTATTATTATTATTATTAATATATCGACTTTATTTTGTTATTGGCATCAATGGAAATTCTGTAACTAAAAATTGCCGGAAACTAAAATTACAAATCGTGATAACCGCAATACTAATATTAATAATATCAGGTTCAAGCTGTTTTGTTTCTTCTTAATAACTGTGGTATTATTTTGTATTTCAAATTCAAAATACAGTTTGTTCAGTTATTCTAAGTTATTATATATGTACTTTTTTTTTATTAAAGTATCGATAGCAATAGATTGAGACTTACAACTAATAAGTTTATAATTGAAACATTTTATTTTGTACAATGTACAAATGCGTCGATGTCTTGACAGGCCATGCAGCTTTGCCCGCGCTCACCGAGTTGTACTCCACGGCAGTGAACGGACAACACGCATTATTATATACATACGATAATCGGCTACATTTTCATCAATTTCTTGCTGGTTTTCTGCTTAGAATATCTTAACATATCAGTTAACATGATAGGCTGGTTGGAATTCTGATTTTAAAGCTACCTTCTCATTACACAAGCTTGAAATTGGTTGTGTTTCCATCTAAATTATGTGGTAATGGCTTCATGTTTAACATTTTATAGAATAAGTTGCATAAATGGTAGAAGGTTGTTTAAACATTCATCGTGTACACCGAAGTAAGACGAACTCAGTGGTATGTTTAATTTGTGCTCAAGTGAATTAGATGGATCTGGACGACGAGATATATTTGCGCGGGCGTCGAAACACAGAAGATGCTCCATATGCAGCGAGCAGCGTGGGGTTTTGTAGACGTCACAACGCCTGGGGCGAAACAGTTTTTCTTGGATTTCAAGTGCTGGGTTACACTAGGCAACTTGACACATGCACTAACCGTTACAGATAAGGCTTACAATTACACGTTTTAAACGAAATGTGAGGGTTTAGTGGGCCTTTAAGGTATAGTAGTATAGTGCCATATTTTTTCTTTTTCCTTTTTTGACACCATGTGTTCTTTGTCTGAAACTCTCCAGTTTTGTTTTATATATGTGTGCTTTTATCATTTATATTATTTTTATTTTTCAGATTTGTATTGTTACTGAACTGACGTTTTCCCAAATGCCCGGTGGTACACAAACTTGTTAAATATTGGAACTTTATTAATTAATATTTTAATGTTGTGTTGTACAGTTTATTGTGGGGAAAAAAATATCTATCTATCTATCTACCTATCGTGTAAGGAGGGAATTATTAATATAACGGACAAAAACTTTTTTTATTGATACACCGTATCTTAATTTAACAATTTAAAATGTATTCCTAGTAAGATCTTATTAATAATTTGTAACTTATTAATGACCTCTTGTGACCCCTGTGTGACAAAATGAAGTAAATAATCATCATAAATGTCAACCTGCAGCAATAAGCATTCATTTGAATTCAAACTCGACTGGTTTGGGTATATTTAAAATTTTGAAGTATAATTATAATTATAATTTTAATTAAAGCTCTATAAAAAAAATCCTAGTAGTCGGATTTTTGCGGATTTTGACTATGTTTAACAGGTTGTTTTCCTGAAGAAAATGATACCAAAAACACTAATGTTGCAATTTGTCCGAGGTCAAATCCAAAATGGCCTGGATCATTAAGGAACTCTCGTCCAAATCCAATAATTAATTTTCCACCAATTGAAGTTGGAAAACAAGAGTCTTGGGGTGTAGCGCGCTACTTGTAGCATGATACTTTTTTCGTGTAGCGAGGCGTGTAGCGCGCCACTTAAAAAAAATAGTGAAATTTACCTGTAGCATGCTACAATTTTTGTAGCTGTAGCGCGGAAAGTAGCGCAATAACGTCGCTACTTTTAAATATTGGTTCAAAACAGATTCTCCACCAAAATAACGCTTTCTACGGAAACGAAATATAGCCTGAAAAGTGTTCGATTTTTCGACCGTTTCTCCGAAGGTCACTGCCTTCCCCTCGCATACGTGTTTGATTTTGCGTGTTTTGTCTTCAGTTCCCTGTGTTGTATTAGTATTATATTTTCAAGAAATGCTATGAATTTCAGTTAATATATCCTACGTTTATAGTGATGGTGATGAGTTTGACTATAGCTGAAAAGCTGGAGTTGTTTACTCGGTGTTCGTAATTTCTAGTATAATAAAAAAATGGGTTGATAATTAAAATCATTGAAAAAAATATGTAGTGCGAAAATAGCGCGCGCTACATTTAAAAGAAAGTAGTCAAAGTAGTAAGTCGAAAGTAGTCAAAGTAGAAAGGCAGTAGCGAAGCTACTTTTTTCACACAAGTAGCAGTAGTTGTAGCATGCTACTATTTAAAAGTAGCGACACCAAGACTGAAAAACAATCCAACAAGTGAACTATTGGGTCTATAACTTTGAAGACATGTCAGCTAAATATGTTTTCTTATAAGTTTTTCCTTCAAAATGTGAATAGTATAGCAGCTATAACGAGATTAGTGCTCACCGTTCCAGCGATACAGCCAATTTCTCGGCCACCGTGTTGGAAAGTTACGTCACGCTCAAACGTCCTTGAGAGTGCGAATTGTTCAACACTGCTCAATAATTGTTAACAATAGAGATGTTACTTATCTTTGTTCATGGTGTAACCAATATTCGTGCAAACTACCTTCAGTCGTGCTGGACAGACTTGAATGTGTTATTTGCATTTGGCGTGTCATGTTTCGACAACGATGATAATATACGAAGAAGGGAAAACGCGAAGCTAGAATTCGAATCTGGGGTGACGGAGCTTCCGTTAACTTATCGGCACCAAAAATCAGAACTCTATACACATGGGCACCGATGAGTTTCCAAATTGTTCGTTTCCGAATGTATTGTTTTCGAGTGTTCCTCGAGGCTAAAACAAAACAGACAATTTTTTTTTAGTATTATCTTCTTCAAGAAAATAGTTCTCGGTTACGTTGAGGCCATTCTCGGTCCTCAATTAAGTATTAACACCTTGATTGAAAGCTTATTTGAGTTTTATTTTGATTTATTTCTTCTGGCCCCAGGCCTATCCTCTCCTACGTATATTTGACGTGTTTCCACGGGCAATCTGATTAAATAATTAACTCAATTGTATTTTTTTATTTTTTTTAATAATTCAAGATTTATTTCAATTTTTGGTATGGTACATGTACAATGTGATTAACAATGTATTTCATTATTGAAAAAACATTACTTTAGGTTGTTGCTTTAGGTATACACATAAGTCAGAGTGAAACTGTAGGGTGAAATTACTTGTATATTTTTACAGATAAATTCAACTGCCAACAAAATTTGTTTGTAGGTCTAGGCCTAGTCTACGCTGCAGACGTTATTTTCTTAAACAACTCCAGAAAATCGACATATTTCTTCTCCTGTTTTCTTCAGGCGATTGTTGATATGGCGTTTTTGTATATATCTAGGCTCGCGGGAGCGCGCCGGGCCAAGCCATGTGCAAGCTTCCACTACGCGACTCTTACTGCAAGCATCGAAGTGCACTTAATACGATGTTGCCGAAGCAAAACCATAGTAGATGGAAACCTCAAATTTTCAGTAATCGGTGGGCTTTTACCACGAGACTACCCATTTCAAATTTCATCTCAATCGGATGTTGCGTATGGAAGATATTAAGTCGTAAAGATAATTAAAAAACTCAAAAATTCTTCAGTTAGCTACTGGCTAATGCTCCAAACGAATAAAGATGTAATCACCAAATTTTTCACTAATTTGTTTTACCTCCCGGGGCACCCGCTATCATACACAAAATTGTAATTGGACAGAATGCCAACCTGAAAAAAATAAATTCTCCCCAAAAAATTAGTTGTTATCAAAAGTTGCCTACGAAAAAAAATAAGTTTGTGTCACAACGTTCTTGCCATTGATGTAGACAACTGAGTAAAGTTTCAGAATCCTATCTTGAACAGTGACATGTAACAAAATAATTAGTTTTAATTACGAGCAAGAAAATCACCAACAAAATGACTAAGGTCCGCTTGATCTCCGACTAGCAGAGGCTCGTCAAACTCGCAAGTTGGAGTTCGACGAGCCTCCGCTAGGCGGAGATCAAGTTGACTTGGATACATGCCAAGATTAGTCTTTTTAATAAATAAAAAGCATTGATATACCAAACAAAAATGCAAAAAAATTGCAAGTAAGAGGCCAAGCCAAAAACGGAGAAGACAAACCGTTACAAACCAAAGAGAGCACACGTACAAAACACGCTAATTTCAAAAGAGGCTCAACATTAAAAGGGGTGATATCTAAAATTGTGGCCAAGCCAATTATTTTATTTCCAATATATAAATATAGTAATTATAATTCAATAAACACATATATAAATGTTTACATCACTTAATAATTGATAAATAAATATATTAACATTTATTACAAAATTAAATAAATTTATTAAGCGAGCGAAGCGAGCGTTTCCACTTGACTCTTATGGCACTTCGTTCTGTTTTTTTTTTTTGTTTGTTTGTTTGTTTTTTTTTTTTTTTTTTTTATGTCTGTCGATAGCGGTCGAACGGAAAGTCCGATCAACTTGAAATTTGGACCATCCACAAGCCTCGATGTGGATTGAAGGTGTATAGTTTTGAGGCAAAATCGTTTGAAAAGTTACAAAGTTACACCATAGTTACTGCAAAATATTTTTCTGAAACACAATGGCGGCAAAATGTGAGATAGCCAGATTTTTCTAAAGATTTTTCCGATCACGAATAAGTTTGTGTAATGGCGATCTGATAAATATTGGCAAAGTTACACGAAAGTTACTCGAAAATATTTTTCTAAAACGCAGTAACGGCAAAATGTGAGGTGGCTATCTTATAGTAAATTTTTGTCCGGTCACGCATATACTAATGTAAACGCGATCCAATACGTATTAGAGGCAGAAATTACATTTCTATTGCTGTCAATAAGTGTTAGTAACGGTGGCGGACCGTATTGAAAACATAACCACGAAAATTCTTAGCAACGCACATTGCACTGCATACAACAATGTCGGAAAGTATAATAGCCATGGAAATAAGAACAATTTTTGCAATGCGCATTCTTGAATTGTTGTTAATTGTTGTTCGTATTAGCATTGAAAACTTTTCGCCAGAAAGTTCGTAGATATTGACGCGCTCGCTTATCAACGCGTCAAACAGAGCGTTTTCCTAGTTGAAACATTTCGAGGTGGGTAAAACAAAATGAACACACTGTATTTTTAATTAAAAACTTGGCCGATGAATTTGCAATTTGGCTTTGGGTCATATATTATTAATATTACGTACTATAAAGCAATAATGGTAATAACTCATCAAGTTAATGAACTTTAAAATCAATTTTATAATGTAATTCAAGAAACATTTCAGGACTTGGAAAATAAAACTGAGAATGCAAATTCATAGGCCAAGCTTTTAACTATAAATACGTCGTGTGTTCATTTTGTTTTTTCCACCTCGAAATGTTTCAATCAGTTTATTTAATTTCGTAATTAATGTTAATATATTTATTTATCAATTATTAAGTGATGTAAACATTTATACATTTGTTTATTTAATTATAATTACTATATTTATATATTGGAAATAAAATAATTGGCTTGGCCAAAATTTTAGATATCACCCCTTTAAAATATGTTGAGCCTCTTTTGAATTTGGCATTTTTTGTACGTGTGCCCTCTTTGGTTTGTAACGGTTTGTCTTCTCCGTTTTGGGCTTGGCCTCTTTTTTGCAAATTTTTTGCATTTTTGTTTGGTATATACTATGTTAGGCCACGCGTTTAGGCTATGGGTGGGTGAGTGGGTCATCTAAACTGGTTCACAGTTTTATTCAACTTCCCCCCCCCTCTCCCTCCCCCCGCTTCTCTATCCTATGGACCTTCTGCGTTGATTGAAAGATGCGTTGATTGAAAGATTGAAAGTCGTCGTGCCTTCTCGGCTCTTTCTGTACCTTCTTCTTATAGTGTTCTCGGCTCTTAATGTACCTTCTTCTTATAGTGTTCTCGGCTCTTAATGTACCTTCTTCTTATAGTGTTCTCGGCTCTTTCTGTACCTTCTTCTTATAGTGTTCTCGGCTCTTAATGTACCTTCTTCTTATAGTGTTCTCGGCTCTTAATGTACCTTCTTCTTATGGTGTTCTCGGCTCTTAATGTACCTTCTTCTTATAGTGTTCTCGGCTCTTAATGTACCTTCTTCTTATGGTGTTCTCGGCTCTTTCTGCACCTTCTTCTTATAGTGTTCTCGGCTCTTAATGTACCTTCTTCTTATGGTGTTCTCGGCTCTTAATGTACCTTCTTCTTATAGTGTTCTCGGCTCTTAATGTACCTTCATCTTATGGTGTTCTCGGCTCCTAATGTACCTTCTTCTTATAGTGTTCTCGGCTCTTAATGTATCTTCTTCTTATGGTGTTCTCGGCTCTTAATGTACCTTCTTCTTATAGTGTTCTCGGCTCTTAATGTACCTTCTTCTTATGGTGTTCTCGGCTCTTAATGTACCTTCTTCTTATAGTGTTCTCGGCTCTTACTGTACCTTCTTCTTATGGTGTTCTCGGCTCTTAATGTACCTTCTTCTTATAGTGTTCTCGGCTCTTAATGTACCTTCTTCTTATGGTGTTCTCGGCTCTTAATGTACCTTCTTCTTATAGTGTTCTCGGCTCTTACTGTACCTTCTTCTTATGGTGTTCTCGGCTCTTAATGTACCTTCTTCTTATAGTGTTCTCGGCTCTTAATGTACCTTCTTCTTATGGTGTTCTCGGCTCTTAATGTACCTTCTTCTTATAGTGTTCTCGGCTCTTAATGTACCTTCTTCTTATGGTGTTCGCGGCTCTTACTGTACCTTCTTCTTATAGTGTTCTTGGCTCTTACTGTACCTTCTTCTTTGGTCCAACTAAAACAAAAATGGATCCTGTTTTTTAATCATAACTTTGACTTGCATTCTATTTTCATCCACTTATTAAATGGATATACACTTGACGTGGATTTGAACGTTTACACAATAATATGTTTGTCAATATCTTTTGTGTGTTAATGTAGAGTTTTTTTGACCATGATTTACGTGTATTTAAAACGGGCTCACCAGTGTTGTATAAGTTACCATGGACCATGGTCCATACCACATATGGCAAATCTACTGATTAGGTCCGCGGTCTTAAATCTCTATAAAATAAACATTAATGAAATGTCTTCATATTCACTGCAATACAAATGTTAAATCTAGTGTACACAGTAGTTAGGAAGTAGTTTTAATGTTTTAATTAAGTTTGTAAGTACAGAAAATTACGACAGAAGGAAGAAATTTAGTCAGCCATTACTGATCGCCATCTTTGACGTTCCAGAAGTGTTGCCAACCATTGAAAGTTACACAGAACTGCTGCACAATCCGACTAGGAACTTGGTCACACAATTTAAAATTGTAATTTATTTGAGTGATACAATTTGAAGTGTTGTTTATTTGAATTGTAAACGAAAGTAGACATAAGTGATTCTAGCCTATCTAGGCCATATCGCGCTCTCTTATAGGCCGTTGTCAAAACCCGACCCAATAACCTTCTTCCTTCCGTGGGATGTCAGGCAGATGGGCCAAGTCACTTTCAAGATATTGTCATAACCTGACCCAATAACCTTCTTCCTTCTGTGAGATGTCAGGCAGATGGGCCAAGTCACTTTCAAGATATTGTCATAACCTGACCCAATAACCTTCTTTCTTCCGTGGGATGTCAGGCAGCTGGGCATTCACGGTCAAGATATTGTCATAACCCGACCCAATAACCTTCTTTCTTCCGTGGGATGTCAGACAACTGGGCAAAGTCACTTTCAGTGTATTTCACTTTGGTACGCCTTACGTTGGTATCATGGCGACAATGCAAACATCCACTGTTTTTAGATCGACCAAACGCTGTTTTAGATCATCGAAAAACGTAATTTTGAATGTTGTAGCAAACACCAATCTCGTTTGGGTTCATTTTAAACATTAATTACTTTCTTTCTGGGACTGCATTTGTGCAAATAAGTCGAGGACCCAATAGGGAGAATTACCCCACAGATCACTACGTATACACAGTGGCGTGCGGTGAGGTATGTAGAAGAGGAAGCAATAAATTTCATAATTTTCAAATTGATTTTGGCAAACTTGCGAAAGGGTCTGGGGTGTCACCCCCATCAGAGGTATTCAGTTTTTGGTCACATATTTCGGGTGTAGCAGTACCAACTTCAAATTCTTCAATTAATTGTTTTTTTATTGATCGCGTAACAAAATGGCGTTTTACACAAAATTGCGACAAATATACAACGATCTGCAGAACTAACACGACACGCGCTACTCCCTTTTCAATGGATGCTCTGTCCTTTTCTATATTTTTTTTTTGTCGCGGTCAGACCCGACCCTTCGACGCACTGCTTTTCGTCCCATTTAAAAACTGCGTATATACCCCGACCCGTCCATTAGGTTAACTTGAAAGCTATTGGTATTTCTTACGGACGAAAAGCCAAGGAGAACGCACTGCTTCTATGGTCTGTTAGCTGTTAAGCTGATGTGTTTCACGACAGAAAATCATCACTGAACCTTGTTTAATTAGGGGAACTACATGGTACAGCAGAATATATCAATTGTAAATTAAATGTGGGAACAAATGCTGATTAATGAGTGGATTTTGAATGGAAATAAATTATAAGCTCGTAGTGTGATGATATTTTGGTGGCAGTAGTAAGGATGTTAGGGGAAGCATTGCTTCCCTTGCTTCCCTTCACCGCACGCCACTGCGTATACATTAACTTTGTACGTTATGTTACATATACTTTATAAATATATGTATCGTGAACTCGTGGTGTGTTTAAAACTCACAGGAACTGAGAACGATGTCTTGCAAGACACTCAGCGGTGCTTCGAAGGTCAGGTGAAGGATCAGCCCAGACACGATGGACAATAGCAGGTCGCGAAGACAGTCGGCGAACTGAAACATATATTCAAAGATAAATTGGCCATGATCTGAATAGAAATTAACTTGTCAAGTCGTCTAGTATAGACACTGTGTTAAAATTCACGTTCACTTGTTATTCTGAACAAATCATAGAGAAAATAATTACAAATTTCCTTCTCCTCTACTAATCAAATGAAACTTCCTTTTTACAACAATACCCATGCTGCCGTTCCTAATACTTGGTCTTCACATGTGACTTAGTTTTATACACACTAAGTTCAGTACAAACTAAGATTGTCATGTGCGTCTTCACTTGGTTAAAAATGTTCAGTATGCAAGGCAGTGAACAGACGCTTTACCCGCATACAAGGCAGCGTAAAAGTTGACGTCTGTGCTTTTAGGTTCTGCAGTGCGATTCTGAATGGCCGTGATCACTTTAACGCAGCTTTCTTGTCGTTACGGTAGGCGGAAACGTAACGACGCGATTCCCGATCTATTCGTAACGACAGACGTCGATACATCTGTCGAGAAACGTATCACGGACCTAACCCCTGCCGTTAGCAATGCGGACGTGTCCGAATTCCTCTTTATCATTGCTAACTCTAGGTCTAAGTCTAAATTTGACGTCATCAATCATCGGTGACGTATGAAGTACTGTCCGAAATCGTTAAGTCTAGGTCTAAATCGAAGTTTAGACCTAGCAATCGAAAGTGCACGCTCGTTATAAGGACGTGTCCGAATTGAAAAAACGTTAGTTCTAATTCTAATTCTTAAGTCTAAGTCTAAGTCTAAGTCTAAAAAATTATAACGTTCTAATTCTCGAACTGGGTACAATTTCGTACAGTACTAACTTACTGTAGCGCCACACTGCGGAGAAAGAACGAGCTTGGTGCTCACGCCCTACATGAAAATTTGAGGTTAGATTGGCCGTTTATGCGCTCGGTGTACCGGTAAGCATAGGCTCACCAGCCATTTCACTATTTTCAGGTACATTCACGTGATATACAACAATCTCTTTATTTACATTTCAATTTTGACCTTTGTTTGTCAGCATTTTCGTCATCTTCTCGTTCGTCCAGCTGACTTTCCAGCGGCCATTAAGAAATTTAGACCAAAACGAGTGTGCACTTTCAATTACTTAAATCCATTGCTAATTCTTAACGTTTTTAGAATTAGACTTATGCTTTTTGATGAATTCGGACGGTGCTTATGACGTCACCACCAAACGGTGACGTATTTTTAGAATTAGAATTAGAATTAGCAACGATAAAACTTAATTCGGACACGTCCTTAGTCTTAAAATGGCGGACGAAAAAAAACAGCTGCGAGAAGGAAGACGGAAAAGTGAAATGTTACTTAAGTTTATTATATACGTACCTCTAGTATTATTTTATAATGTAAACAGTGATAGGCCTACTCTAAAGCCTAAAACCTGCATCAATACTGGAAAATGAATACTTTTACATTTCCTAACCTCCAAAGACGTCGGTACAATCCGCGGATTGACCCGTCGAGAAGGCTGTGAACCAATGCTTCAACTCTAGGTCAAATTTCTCGCAATAGGTGGCTCTGCAATAGGTTTAGTACTGTCCGAAATCTACTAAGAATTAGAATTAGAACATGCTAAATAATTTAAACCTAGACTTAGACCTAGACTTAGACTTAGACCTTAGGACGTGTCCGAATTCCTCTTTATCATTGCTAACTCTAGGTCTAAGTCTAAATTTGACGTCATCAATCATCGGTGACGTATGAAGTACTGTCCGAAATCGTTAAGTCTAGGTCTAAATCGAAGTTTAGACCTAGCAATCGAAAGTGCACGCTCGTTATAAGTCTTAAAATGGCGGACGAAAAAAACAGCTGCGAGAAGGAAGACGGAAAAGTGAAATGTTACTTATGTTTATTATATACATACCTCTAGTATTATTTTATAATGTAAACAGTGATAGGCCTACTCTTAAGCCTAAAACCTGCATCAATACTGGAAAATGAATACTTTTACATTTCCTAACCTCCAAAGGCGTCGGTACAATTCGCGGATTGACCCGTCGAGAAGGCTGTGAACCAAGCTTCAACTCTAGGTCAAATTTCTCGCAATAGGTGGCTCTGCAATAGGTTTAGTACTGTCCGAAATCTACTAAGAATTAGAATTAGATCATGCTAAATAATTTAAACCTAGACTTAGACCTAGACTTAGACTTAGACCTAAGACTTTTAATTCGGACACGTCCGTGCGTTAACCAAACATGGCCGACTTTCGAATGTCCACTTCAGTTATATTACTTGATTTATTAAAAGATTTCGGTAATTAAACGATTCAACTGTTACATATTTGGATTTCTAAATTAATTTCAATATGAAGAAACATCATCAATTGCATGGCGAGATGGAAACCGTATGTAAAGGCGTAACATAACCTTACTTGTGAAACTTTGACTTCAAAGTGGCTGCGCACATTCATTCATTGTCTAGGCTAGCCCTAGGCCTAGGCCTAGATATCGCACGTTACGAACTTAACGATGATGGCAAATGTTGCACAATCCTTCGGGGTGCTTGAATAGTTAAATAATGAAGACGACTAGGGCAGGCAGTATTTGTGACTGCATAGAAGGAATTAAATAAGTACTTCTAATCCATTTGAGATAGTTGAGAGTAGATTTGTTTAGAATTGTGTTGGTTTTTGACAGCTTGATTAGAAATTGATTGCATTTGTTCACGCGTTTTCATTGGTTAACTTTCTATAATATGCACAGCCATCTCGAAAACATAAACAAACTAATATATAACAGGCGCTGCTCTGCTGCAACGGCTACCTCTTTTCGATACGTTTACCGCACGTTACGAAATTGTTGCTCGGAATCGCGCGTTAACTTACCGCGTGATAAGTCTACCGACGAGTGTCGTTCGCGTTAAGCTTAACGTCGCCCATTCAGAATCGCAGTGCGTAAGCCAAATCCCTTATTTGAAATCCGAGGCTTACATTTCCGATTACGATGGTTATTGAAACCATTTTGCAATTGATGCCTGTGCTTCAAGGGATTTGGCAATGGTTGCTAGACGATCTAGAGATAGAAGACTAACTAACAAACTAGGCCTAGGCTGTTAGGCGCCTATTCCCCTAGAGCAGATAGCCTAGCTCTAGCTAGGTCCAGAGCACTTTTGTTGCGATTGGCCTCCTAGTGCCAAAATTGCCAAAAGTGCCAAAAGTGCCAAAATTCAAGATAAGCCCAGTCCTGAGGCCTAGGCCGGCCTCAGGACTGGGCTTGTCTTGAATTTTGGCACTGGACTTTATCGTTATTACAGCCTTAATTTCCTCTTCATCGACATTTTTTTTCGCGTTAGGCCACTTTTGACTTGGTCATTTTGGAATTTATAAAGATGCAATGAAACTTAAAAATGAAATGAAACTTGTAATCACCTCTGCCTGCCTACCAGTAAGTTACAAACACAAAACTAATCTCAAAGAAAAGCAATATTGGCGGGACATATACATTATTTTGCGTGGACAAACCAGGAGAAGGCAAGGCTGTGACAGACTTAGAGCCCCCTCCATGGTGATCTAAGACCACTGCCAACTAAGTCACTCGCGACGTCGTCTTCACGTGATCTAAGTCTTTTCAAATCTAAGATCGGCGACTTAAGTATCAAGTGAAGACCAGGTATTAAGGCTGGTCCACACAGATTTTGAAGACATAATGCATAAGGTTTTAAGACGTTGTTTTAAAAACAACAATGAAAACAACGTCTTAAAACTAAAACTTTGTGTGAACACCAGTACGTGTTTCTTATGTCTTAAAAATCTGTGTGGACCAGCCTTAACGTATTCTCACTACATGGTTTTCTCGATAATTTATACAATCCAAATTCCAACGTCTACTCTACTTGATACCTATACACACGCTAAAGATACAATACAATTTTAAACTAAACTAACGTAGTAACTAATCACACCGTGACAAACTTTTTTGTGAAAGAAAATTTTAAAATTTTGTGAGTTAACCTACTACTATGTGCATGTCTACTACTACTACTAGTGTAAGTCGCTACCGGTACATATCATATTATCTCGATAGTAATGATGCCATTTTTCGAATTATTTTAAATAGAGAAAAGAGAAAAATAGATAGATAGATAGATAGATAGATAATGGTCTTTATTGAAGGCGGGATTAAGGCCAGCTAGGCCTTATCTTCCATCCAACCTTTTAACAAATAAGCTTAATACATTTTTTGAGAGGTACAGAGAACTTTTACTGACAATAAAACTCTGTTGCCAAAGTCTTTGCCCTTCATTAAAATTAAGTTATATTGCACATAGTTTATAATAATACAGAGGAAATCAAAACAAATACATTTCAAAATCGTAACTGAACACATTCTGCTGGTAGTACATATTTGGAGAGCTCTTTCGATATGCAAAACTGTTTGGACACCGCAGCATAAAAACAGTAATAACTTACGGTTTCCATTATTAATTAGCATAATAATTAAGCTTTTTAATTTAAGGTCGGTTTAACACTTATTTAAGATTAAAGGGTTATCAAAGTTGAAGCAGGACAAACGCATTATGGCGGTCACGCACATTCTTAAGTTTTAAAGGCTAACCCAAAAGTTGGGCCATATCCATAATTCTGAAATTTTAAATTTTAAATTTTAGATCTTAAGTCCTAAGTCTTAAGTCTTGAGTCTTGAATCGTTAGTCTTAAGTCTTAAGTCTGAAATATGAAATACGAAATCTTAAATCTAAACCTTAAATCTTAAATCTAAAATCTTAAATCGTAAACCGTAAATCTTAAATCTTAAATATAAATCTTAAATCTTATACACAAATCTTCAATCCTAAATCCAAAATCCTAATTTCTTAATACCAAATCCTAAATCCTAAATCCTAAATTTTAAATCCTAAAACCTAAAACCTAAAACCCAAAACTTAAAACTTAAAACTTAAAACTTAAAACTTAAAACTTAAAACTTAAAACTTAAAACCTAAAACCTAAAACTTAAAACTTAAAAGCTTAAAATCTAAATCTTAAAATCTCAAAATCTCAAAATCTCAAAATCTCAATATCTCAAAATCTCAAAATCTCAAAACCTCAAAATCTATAAATCTCAAAATCTAAACATCTAAAAATCTAAAAATCTAAAAATCTTAAAATATTCATACTTCATACTTCAAACTTCATTCTTCATACTTCATACTTCATACTTCATACATCATACTTCATACTTCATAATTCATAATTCATACTTCAATTTAGTTTAGTTTAGTTCAGGTTAGTTTAGTTTAGTCTAGTGTAATCGTAATCTGTCAATGTAAAGAGCGGAAGCTCATTCTGACAAATAAAGATTATTAATCTTCAATCTTCAATCTTCAATCTTTAATCTTAAATCTTCAATCCTAAAGCTTAAATCTTAAAACTGAAACCTGAATCTTAAACCTAAATCTTGAATCTTAATGATTAGGCCGCTGTGACGTCACATGCAAATCCATCAATTGTTCAATGTTTTCGTCATCTATTTTTCTATAACATTACAATGAATATATTTCTTGTAATGTTTGTGTTTCCCAGCACGAACACATCAATACAGATATACTCACAAATGCCATCACGCTTATGTAGAGTGGCGCCCTCAGTGACGCATACATCATCATCATGACGCATATGTGTGTGAAGAAGATTGAGTAGGACAAGCGGGAGAGAATCAGGAACACTCGGCTCGATAGAAACGTATTGACGCCCCCTGTAAAACAATATCATTGTAAGTTATTGGAGTATCATGGACGTTGTGCAATACAGGATTATTTGCAACGTCAATTTTATGAACGCAATTGTATAGTTACAAATGTTGCCAACCGCAATACAACAGTATTCATTGAACCATGTATACACAATATACATATTTGGACTGTGCAGCTGTAGATATAAGTTATTATATAAGTTATTATAGTAAATTTTCGTGCGGTCACGAATATACTAATGTAAACGCGATCTGATACGTAGGCCTATTAGACGCAGAAATAACATTTCTATTGCTGTCAATAACTGTTAGTAACGATGACGGGCCGTGTTGAAAACACTAGACGGAATGACAACGAAAATTCTTATTGTTAGCAACGCACATTGCACTGCATTCAACAATGTCGGAAAGTGTAATAGCTATGGAAATTAGGAAAATATTTGCAATGCACATTCTTAAATTATTGTTTATTGTTGTTTTTATTAGCTTTGAGAACCTTTCGCCAGAAAATTCGAAGATATGGACGCGCTCGCTTATCAACGCGTCATACAGAGCGTTTTACTAGTATATACGAAATAACTTCAAGCAAACCTCAATGTAAGTAAGTAAGTAAGTACGTAAGTAAGTATTTATAGTCCGGTAGATTCATACAGGGTACAAATATGGATGTCGTCAAAAGTGGGTGCATACCCATATAACTAAACTAGGCTACATTGAACATTTAACACATGTTCACTACATTAACATCAAGCAATTCACATTAAAATCAACTACAAGATCAACTACAAGATGGCGCCAGAGCCTCACGTACGTGCACAGCCGCTCCAATGTGTTTTTGTTATTTTGATATTCAGTTTGTGGTTTTGTGTTAATGTTTTGTGCTCATCTCAATTGCCTAAGGGGTGTGATGATGTGGAAGTGTTATCTCAAAGAAAGTGGTGCTTATCCGAAAGATTTTTCAAGTTTTCTTGTGTTGCGGCCGCTGGACGTTTCGCACAATGGAGACTAGACGCCAAGCAACGTGTTCGGCAGTGGACTCGCGCGGACGGATCTAGCGCGTGGAAACTTTTACTCATCCTCGCCATCTCAGGTGACATTCAAATCAATCCAGGACCCTCAAACAACGCAATTACTAATTTCAGTGTGTATTATCAGAACTGCCGTAGTATCGTTAATAAATTGGATGACTTTTCGGCTCAGTTAAGTGACTTCTGTAAATTTGACTTTATCGCCCTCTGAAACGTGGTGTAATTCGAGACTTTGTGATGCTGAAATTCCTCTCTCTAATTTTTTCACTATACACCGTAAAGACCGTATCACTAGGGGCGGTGGCGTGTTGATCGCTGCCAACCAAAATCTGCCCTATACTGTGCGTCGCAGACCTAACCTTGAGGAGCAATGTGAAATTGTGTGGTTACAAGTCAACACACCATCCAGACCAGTTTTTGTAGGGTGTTTCTACAGACAAACATCGCAGGACAATTACCAATTAGAACGCTGTTTTCAATCAGTATTAAACGTCTTTCACTTGGGACAGGTACTATTGATTGGCGATTTCAATCTTCACATAAACTGGATGCAACCGGATAGTGGGATATGTACCGACAACCAAGACAATTATTTTTATGATCATTTTATTAGTGCCTTGGGACTGAAACAGTTTTGTCTCATCCCCACAAGGAATGACACCGCAACTCTCGATCTCGTTCTATCTTCGGTAGAAGATGTTAGAGTCTGTACCAGCATCAACAGCCTTCCATCTGACCATGAACCCCTTCAAGTTAATTTTAGTTTGAAGTGTGTGCAAACTAAACCGCGCGCTTGTCCGGATAAACCCACGTCCAAATGGCATCGTGTACAATGGGACGAAGTTCAGCGCGCCATATTAGCCCTACCTTGGGATACACTTCAGTCATTCTCTCCCGATGAGTCAGTGACGGAATTTATTCGGTGGCTCGCAGATATAATCAAGAAACACATTCCGCATACAACACGCCGCAACAAGGATTTCCCACACTGGTACAATGACGATACACTGCTAGCTCTTGAAAACAAATACCGCGCTTGGTGCCTTCACAAGACACACCCCAATGTGCACACACGGAATAACTTCCGTTACTTGCGGACACATGCCAACAGACTTGTCCGCCGCGACTACCGGCTCTACATACAGTCAGTGTGCAGTCAACTCAATACCAATCCAAAACGTTTCTGGTCGCTGATCAACTCCCGGCGTCAGTCTGAACGCATTCCAACCGAAGTTCAGTGGAATAATAGAAACGTAAACGGAGAGGAGAGAGCGGAACTTTTTAATGCATTTTTCTCTGACAACTTTTCTGACCCATCTCTGACTCCTAATATCAATAGGCCGCTACTGAGTGCAACTCCTGACAGCCTTAGCTCTATGTGTACAACCCCTGAGGAGGTTGCCGCTATTATTAATAACATACCGGAGTCAAGGAGTTGTGGTCATGATAACATCTATGCAATTTTTGTAAAAAAATTTGCATCGGTTCTTTCACCCCACCTAAGTGAAATTATTAATAGATGTTTCAATGCTGGTTGCTTTCCTTCTATTTGGAAAAAAGCAAATATTATTCCAATATTAAAGACAGGTTATAACTTTGATGTTACAAATTACAGACCGATCAGTATTTTGCCAATCCTCTCTATTGTGTATGAACGGCTATTATACTCTAGATTACTTAATTTCGTGCACCCATATCTTTCGAACTCCCAACATGGTTTCTTGCCACAGAGATCTTGCGTAACCAACCTGTTAGAACTTCAGGCAATATCAGTAGAAACGCTGCATAATAAATCGCAGTTGGAAGTTGTCTATGTAGATTTTACAAAGGCGTTTGATAGGGTGAATGACCTTCTTATCTACAAGCTAAAAGAACGTTTTGGAATATGTGGAACATTTTTGCTTACCCTCAGTGATTTTTTACGCAGCAGAGTGCAACGTGTATTATTAGCCGGATCGGCCTCCTCATGGACTAAAGTTGCCTCTGGGATAGCCCAAGGAAGCATATTAGGGCCTTTATTGTTAGTTCTTTTCATTGACGATCTTACTCAATTCGTTGGTAATTCGTGGTGCAAGATTCTGCTCTATGCTGACGATTGTAAGTTAATGTGCAGTATTAATACCGTTAGAGATGCCATTGAATTGCAACGTGCACTAGATCGGCTCTCTGAGTGGTGTGATATGTGGGGCCTTCAGCCCAACGTAACTAAGTGTGGTGTGCTGTCTATTTCATGGAAGAGATATCAAATTGTGTTTGATTATATGCTATCTGGTAACTTACTGACAAGGCTGCACAAAGTTAATGACCTAGGTGTAGTTTTAGATGAGAAGTTTCTATTTCTAGATCATAAAGTCAAAATTAAAAGGAAAGCAATGCAAATGCTGGGCATGCTGTATAGGCATACCAACATCAATTGCCCGAAGGCGCTGAAGTTGTATTTCACATCTCTCGATCTTCCTATTGTGGAATATGGAGTACCGATATGGAGTTCAGCAGCACCGACTAATTTAAATCTTTTAAACAGTGTTGTTTCTTTCTTTTGTTATATTGTGCGCAAAAGAGTGCCGGATTTTAATCATCTCTCAAATAGTAGCATTTTACTTGAACTAGGCATTGGCACACTTGAACAGCGCAGACTGAAATCAGATCTTATTTTGTTACACACAATTTTTAATGGTCACGTGCAATGCAATCACATCCTTCCAAACCTGGGTGTGCGGGTACCATCCAGGAGGACTCGGCAGTGTAATTTATTTCACATATGTACTCCAAGAACTGAAATAGAACGCCGATCTTTCCTCACACGGGCCACTATGTTGTACAACTCGCTGCCTTCGGACGTTGATATCTCTTTTCCACTACGACCATTCATTAAATCCTTCATTTCTCATCTTGATAGACATTAATTGCTTCTGATATTGTTTCTTCTTTACACTATTTACAACACTACACTATATTGTCTAATGCAGCTTCTTCGTTCCTTTCTTGTTTTTATTGTATTATTCTGGATCAAGTCCTATATGTATAAAGATATTATTGCCTGTGTTTTTAGCACTCTTTTACCTGTTTTAAACTTCATTGTGCTCTTTGTCTCTTTCACCGGCATTTTTTTGTACTTTGTTTGTTTTTGTTATTGTACTCATTTTACGTAGCATTGACAAACACATGTGTAATATGTGTTCTTTGTGCTTGTTTCTGTGTTTCAATTGTTATGTTTATTATTTCACGCCAAATGGCAGAATACGCTGTATGTGAAATATTGAATAAATAAATAAATAAATAAAAAATATTTACATTAAAATATTTACAAAAGCCCACCGTCTGCTCATTCATGCATTAAGATATATACTTAATAGATGTACTACTAATTGTAAAAAGGTAACACATTTACCACACAAATAAAACAGTCATCCATTAAAATATAACAATGTAAAAATTATGTAAAAATGAAAACTGTAATGGAATGGTGAACGTAAGCCAAGAGATGCAATGAAAACACCAGACCATGCAATGAAGGTCTAATAAAGCTTTATAAATAAAAATAAAAGGATTTACAGTTTAGGGAGACAAGTATTCCTGGAGGGAGTAAAAGCTCTTGGATGAGACAAAGGATTTCAAATTAGCTTTAAAGGAAGCTGTGGTGGGGGATGTTTTAATGTTGCTGGGAAGCTTGGTGAAGATGGTTAGGGCCAAGTACTTGGGGCTTTTTGAGAATAAAGAAAGATTATGGGTGGGGTTACGAACTTGGAGATTTGATCTTATAAAATGGGGATGAAATGATGAGTTTGGGATCAGGGAACTCGCGAGCGTTGGTATTCCCAGATCTTTGAAGAGTTCTCGGCAAGAATGCCTTCTAGGTACTCCAGCAATAATGCGGACAGCCCTTTTCTGGTGGGTGAGCAGTCTCACTGCTTGCGGGGACGCACCCCAAAAGAGATTGCCATATGACAGATGTGAGTGGATATGAGCAAAATAAACTAATTTAAGAACATGACGGTGAACTGTCTGTTTCAATTTCCTAAGCATGAAACAACCACTATTAATTTTAGAGGTAAGCTGTTGAATGTGGGTGGACCAGTCTAGTGTTTCAGTAACGTTTAGACCTAGCAACTTCGCAGAGTTGTTGCGGGCAATGCTTTTATCATTGAGCCGGACTAAGGGACTGGATTTTGGAGCATTTTGGGGGGTGTGGAAGTAAAGATAAATGGCTTGGGCGGTGAAAGTGTTAAGAGATTATTGTGGCAATAGGAAAACATCAGGGAGGCTTGTTCGTTAACTAATGCTGGGAGGGCAGGGGCACATTCTTTAGGGAGAGTTAAAAGGTGGCTCGAGTCGTCGGCGTACTGTGTCAGGGTACCTTTGTTGAGGCAACCCTGTAGGTCGTCAACGTATAGGATGAAGGCTAACGACCCCCATTACTCCACTGTGTTGAACCTTCTCTGGGTGATGAATAACTCTGCCTATCGTACGAGGCAACAACTCTCAACGGAATATGATTATGATCTTTCTCTCAGGTGCGTCATTAGATGGCGGCATCTTGACACAGTCGTTACGGTAGTAGTCGATACGATTATGCGATCATCAAATGATCAAACACTTGTCACTGCGGTAAAGATACTGGAAACACAACTCACTCGTAGATGTTCTCGCGTATATAAAGTAAGCTACATAGGCCTAGCCCTTAATTCTAAAAAAACTCGATATCTGTCCCATTGATGGTAAGTGTTTGAGCCGGGATGCTCACTCCGAGATTTTTTTAGTGGACTGTATATTTGAGATTTGAACTTACCCCAAGTTGTGAAGTAGGCACGCGAGGGCAATGCGTAGGTATTTACGATGGGTGGAATAGTGGCCGTCGTGAGATAGAAATAGAAGACAGAAACTCGAGTTTGGAAGAGAAAAAGTAGCAAGTAATAAAAATTCCTGGAAGGCGATCGAGCCCAGGACAGCAGGCGTAGAAAGCAGGCGTTGAAGTCCAGGACGGCGAGGTTCGAAAACGTGCAGTGCCGTGTCGACTTGGTATTTACGAGAGAGAAACGAGAGAGAGAGAACCTGACCTGACTCGACGCAGGTCGGAACTATAAACAATACTGACGAGAAAAGCGAGATTGCATCACAGTATAAGGAGCATACCTATACTGTGATTGCATCGCGCTCGGAAAATAAGAAAACATCAGGAAATGACGTGATTGGCCGAAAATCGAAACATATGATAATAAAGACAGAAATACCAACACCACGAAAATACAAACCCCCAGCGTCGAATAAACGGCGCGAACAGTAAGTATTCAACATTCGGAACACGTCATTGCCAGAGTTTCTTAAGTTTACACCTCGGGTAGTAAATCTTAAATTAAATATTAACATAAGTTAATTTCGAGTAATAAATCTAAAGTTAAATCTTGCCATACGTTCATTTCGAGTAATAAATGAAAAGATAAATCTTGCTCATTCATGAATACATCAGCGATTACCAACCAACCAACCAGTATGTTTGGATGGATGGATTTTGTGCGATAGGAAACTACCGCTGGGGTCCCACTTTGTGTAATATTATTTAATGTCCTGAAATGAATTCTGCGTAAATTCGAAAATATTCGTCAAATGTTACATTACACCCTACATAAAAAGTTCATGTTCAATCAGAATTCATAGAATTCATTTCAGAATACACACAACAACAAAAATACAGAATAAGGTCACTGGCGTTTGACCCTACCTATAAAAAGTGTATTTATGCTCATGGTAATAGTATACCTCCGTATCCCTTGACACATGCGAACAGCACCCAGGCCAGGCCTAGGGCCCAGGCAGGCCGCATCAGCCCTATATACAGCGAGGAGACGAGTCTATTGTACACGTAGTCTGGCTGCACGAATATGTTGGCCCTCTACCTATAGCAAGTGTCTTTATACTCAAGGTAATAGTATACCTCCGTATCCCTTGACACATGCGAACATCACCCAGGCCAGGCCTAGGGCCCAGGCAGGCCGCATCAGCCCTATATACAGCGAGGAGACGAGTCTATTGTACACGTAGTCTGGCTGCACGAATACATTGGCCAGCTGTAAGGCCCCGCCCATGAGGAGCAGACTCGCCAACCAGCCGCTAGATAGCGCAGTGCGCGTCAGAGCGACCGTCGCGCCCCTGGTGGCGTAAAGTAAGCTGCCGAGACTGACGCCGATCAGCCATGGCGTGAAGCGGGCGTGCGTAGGAAAGTAGTTCTTCTCGCCCATCAATCTGTAAGAATGAGAGATGGTTCGGTTGTGACGAGACTAGCTGCGACCTGATTGGTCATGGAACACGATGCGACGGTGTGTGGTTAGAGACCGCACTACGGTTCGGTGGAGGAACCGTTATGTAAACACTTCACACCGTCCGCGATTACGAAGTAACCGCTGAGACCAAAGATGATTGGAACAAAGATTATAAATGGTTAAGGCTGTGGTTGATGTGTAAACATGAGGGAACAATTATTCTTCCTCGAGGATTCCTAATCAAAGAAGGGTTTACCAAACTTCGTTCGGATGGATACATATTGTTTCAGGGTTAATTTTAATTAATTTCCTTATTTTTTGTTTGTATTTTATTGTTTTGTAAATCAATTTACAAAATTGAAAAGACATAATACAATTTAGAAAGTCAAACGGTCAAGGTGTACTCTTGAGTACGACAAAGCTACATTACTGGCAAATTGCTCATAAGTGGAAAGCAAATAGCTAGTGTTGGCTGGTATTACCTGAAGCGCAGACGACACACCCGAAAGCAGTGTATCCACCTCCGTAAAGTATAACTACTTTAATACCTCATGAGTTCGTTATATTGATTGGGAAGGGTGTCGCAGTGTCGCCCATTTGCCAGTTTAGCCGTGTTACGTCATTGTTCCACTTGTTGACCAACAAAACCATTCATAACTGTTTGAAATGTGCATCAATTTGCACTGGAATGAGAATGTTTAATAGCATAGGCCTGGATTCTATTTTTAGCTATCGATATATGCAGCGGCCATCTTTATCATATCGATAGTGGTCATTCGCGCGCGTAGTACAACTCGTGCGGACAGTCACAACAAACATGCCGGCCACAAAGCACTGTGCTTATGGGTTATGCCGGAGCAGTGGAGTGACCTTTGTACGGTTTCCGAAGCCACATATGAATATGGTGCTGTGTGAAAGGTGGGTTCGAGCATGTGGAAGGACAGGGTTTACCACAAAGTGTGCGAAGAAGGATACATACAGCTCCAAACACTTCGTGAATGTTAGGCCTTCAGACGACTATCCTGTCCCCATTCCTTCGACACAGGCGCGTAGGAACTCCAAATCAAGTGGAGAGGGGGGGGGGGGGGAGAATTGTGAGCGCGAACAACTCGCGGGGTCTGGGGTGGAGCCCCAGCCGCCGGAGGCCTTTTCGCCGAAGGCGAATAATTTTCTTGCTATATTAGTTATTTTTCGAGTTTTAGGCTTAAATAAATACGTTTTGAGGGTCTTAACCGAGGCCCTCGTTATACTTGTCTTAACCCGCCCCTTCCCTAATTACGCCACTGACCATGAAGCACCCATTCGCTTTTATTTTGTAATGCTACAAAGTGCAAACAAAGGCAGAGGAAATGTATCTTGTGACAAAGATCTTGGCTTTCTCTGAGGCGTGGGGCCCTCTGTGTTTCTACAATTATTATTCACAGGTGAAATATGAAATAAGTTGGTGAATGTTTAACGGGTATCCGTGTGGTACCGTATTGGATGTCGGGATGTGCCTAAAACGCTAAATTGGGTGGGTCACAGGAAACAGTGTGGGGGAACCTCCCCCCATTCCCCCCCCCCCCTTCCTACGCGCCTGCTTCGACATGCACCTCTTCGAATGAAGTAAGTTGTTATAAATTGTATTTTATATGGCTTGAACAATTGCGCGCTTGCCGTGTTTAGTGTCACGCCAGATGCGCTGCCACGTTCACTGTGCAAATTGTCGCGCACCCAGAAGCCCAGCTTCCTGCATTTAATTGTCAAAAATCAAATGAATGGGCGTAGGCCACAGGGCTAGGAACCAGTTGACAAGCGAGTACCACAGGCTGTACCTTTCAATGAATCTTTCCTTACGCCAGTCCTGGATCACCCTCTATTTTCAAATCAAAATAACTTTATTCATCGATTACATTACACAGTAGGCCTATACAGTGCATTGAATTTTTTCCATATTTGGCATAAAACATGGCATGTAAGGGATTAAAGTTAGAAAAATTTACATTAAATTATGATATATAATAAATACTGGCTTATTATTTATTTTTTATTCATTTTTATGCTGATTATAGGTTTGTTTATAAATTATTATGTATTGCTTATGGCAGTAAACTGTTAATCGAGGAATGTTTACATAAGATGAACTTGTGTGTGAGCGTATTTTTCTTGATGAATTTGTGAAAATTATTTGAAAATGGACGGAGATGGTAAAAATTATTTTAGAAAATAAATAAAACAAAAAAATATGAAAGTTGGTACAGCGGTACTGATATTAAAATAAATAGTAGATAGAGAAGAGACAAATGAGCCATCTCTTTCATCTCTTCAGTCATCTCCATTCCAGCCATCTGTTCGTTAGAGTGTTGACTGATGTCTTAGGTTGGAATTCATAGTCGGCCCCTACACCTAGGGGCACCCATTGTTGCTATGGATTCGTTTTGTTCATGGGAAATAACATGGAAACAACTGTTACCTTGGTAACAATGGGCGCATTGTTCACGCACGTTCAAGGCATGTCGTTTTAAGCCAGTTGGACAACGTAAACCAAACGTAAACACTCGAAGTTGCCATCCTCTGTTATGACAGACATTTGAAATATGTCCGAATCGCGGGCTAAGGCGATCCTAGTTCCGCGAGTAACCAATAGATCGCGCGCTCAACTAGTGTATGTGTCGTCACTTCCTGCTCAATTGAGGCCTATGCTATAATAGATAAAGTGGCCCCAACGTAAGTATTCTCATGCTTACGAAATAGTTGAGTCCATCAACTAAAGTTTTTACTTCTCCAGTTCAATACCGTCGAATTAAAACATGTTCATTTGGGATAATTTACTACCTACGGTTGGTTGATTGGAACAGTGGGCGTGACCAATGAGGCTTGTGTCCCGAACTACGCGGAAAACTTAATTTACGAATGTGTGAAAGAACACCAGGAATCTGTTGATTTTCTTTGAATAATCGTGCATGGAACGGGCAGTGATAGGGATCTGAGGTTTGCATGTGCATTGTGCAATCTACGTTGGGACTAGTACAACACCACCAGTGATAGTGATCTGAGGTTTGCATGCGCATTGTGCAATCTACGTTGGGACTAGTACAACACCACCAGTGATAGTGATCTGAGGTTTGCATGCGCATTGTGCAATCTACGTTGGGACTAGTACAACACCACCAGTGATAGTGATCTGAGGTTTGCATGCGCATTGTGCAATCTACGTTGGGACTAGTACAACACCACCAGTGATAGTGATCTGAGGTTTGCATGTGCATTGTGCAATCTATGTTGGGACTAGTACAACACCACCAGTGATAGTGATCTGAGGTTTGCATGTGCATTGTGCAATTTACGTTGGGACTAGTACAACACCACCAGTGATAGTGATCTGAGGTTTGCATGCGCATTGTGCAATCTACGTTGGGACTAGTACAACACCACCAGTGATAGTGATCTGAGGTTTGCATGCGCATTGTGCAATCTACGTTGGGACTAGTACAACACCACCAGTGATAGTGATCTGAGGTTTGCATGCGCATTGTGCAATCTACGTTGGGACTAGTACAACACCACCAGTGATAGTGATCTGAGGTTTGCATGCGCATTGTGCAATCTACGTTGGGACTAGTACAACACCACCAGTGATAGTGATCTGAGGTTTGCATGCGCATTGTGCAATCTACGTTGGGACTAGTACAACACCACCAGTGATAGTGATCTGAGGTTTGCATGCGCATTGTGCAATCTACGTTGGGACTAGTACAACACCACCAGTGATAGTGATCTGAGGTTTGCATGCGCATTGTGCAATCTACGTTGGGACTAGTACAACACCACCAGTGATAGTGATCTGAGGTTTGCATGCGCATTGTGCAATCTACGTTGGGACTAGTACAACACCACCAGTGATAGTGATCTGAGGTTTGCATGTGCATTGTGCAATCTACGTTGGGACTAGTACAACACCACCAGTGATAGTGATCTGAGGTTTGCATGTGCATTGTGCAATCTACGTTGGGACTAGTACAACACCACCAGTGATAGGGATCTGAGGTTTGCATGCGCATTGTGCAATCTACGTTGGGACTAGTACAACACCACCAGTGATAGTGATCTGAGGTTTGCATGCGCATTGTGCAATCTACGTTGGGACTAGTACAACACCACCAGTGATAGTGATCTGAGGTTTGCATGCGCATTGTGCAATTTACGTTGGGACTAGTACAACACCACCAGTGATAGTGATCTGAGGTTTGCATGTGCATTGTGCAATCTACGTTGGGACTAGTACAACACCACCAGTGATAGTGATCTGAGGTTTGCATGTGCATTGTGCAATCTACGTTGGGACTAGTACAACACCACCAGTGATAGGGATCTGAGGTTTGCATGCGCATTGTGCAATCTACGTTGGGACTAGTACAACACCACCAGTGATAGTGATCTGAGGTTTGCATGTGCATTGTGCAATCTATGTTGGGACTAGTACAACACCACCAGTGATAGTGATCTGAGGTTTGCATGTGCATTGTGCAATTTACGTTGGGACTAGTACAACACCACCAGTGATAGTGATCTGAGGTTTGCATGCGCATTGTGCAATCTACGTTGGGACTAGTACAACACCACCAGTGATAGTGATCTGAGGTTTGCATGCGCATTGTGCAATCTACGTTGGGACTAGTACAACACCACCAGTGATAGTGATCTGAGGTTTGCATGCGCATTGTGCAATCTACGTTGGGACTAGTACAACACCACCAGTGATAGTGATCTGAGGTTTGCATGCGCATTGTGCAATCTACGTTGGGACTAGTACAACACCACCAGTGATAGTGATCTGAGGTTTGCATGCGCATTGTGCAATCTACGTTGGGACTAGTACAACACCACCAGTGATAGTGATCTGAGGTTTGCATGCGCATTGTGCAATCTACGTTGGGACTAGTACAACACCACCAGTGATAGTGATCTGAGGTTTGCATGCGCATTGTGCAATCTACGTTGGGACTAGTACAACACCACCAGTGATAGTGATCTGAGGTTTGCATGTGCATTGTGCAATCTACGTTGGGACTAGTACAACACCACCAGTGATAGTGATCTGAGGTTTGCATGTGCATTGTGCAATCTACGTTGGGACTAGTACAACACCACCAGTGATAGGGATCTGAGGTTTGCATGCGCATTGTGCAATCTACGTTGGGACTAGTACAACACCACCAGTGATAGTGATCTGAGGTTTGCATGCGCATTGTGCAATCTACGTTGGGACTAGTACAACACCACCAGTGATAGTGATCTGAGGTTTGCATGCGCATTGTGCAATTTACGTTGGGACTAGTACAACACCACCAGTGATAGTGATCTGAGGTTTGCATGTGCATTGTGCAATCTACGTTGGGACTAGTACAACACCACCAGTGATAGTGATCTGAGGTTTGCATGTGCATTGTGCAATCTACGTTGGGACTAGTACAACACCACCAGTGATAGGGATCTGAGGTTTGCATGCGCATTGTGCAATCTACGTTGGGACTAGTACAACACCACCAGTGATAGTGATCTGAGGTTTGCATGTGCATTGTGCAATCTACGTTGGGACTAGTACAACACCACCAGTGATAGTGATCTGAGGTTTGCATGTGCATTGTGCAATTTACGTTGGGACTAGTACAACACCACCAGTGATAGTGATCTGAGGTTTGCATGCGCATTGTGCAATCTACGTTGGGACTAGTACAACACCACCAGTGATAGGGATCTGAGGTTTGCATGTGCATTGTGCAATCTACGTTGGGACTAGTACAACACCACCAACCCTGTAGTGATATTGAGGACGGGAAGCCGTTCTTACTTCTTACCCTGCTTCGATGAAGACAACTCGAAACTCGTAGTAGAACGGAATGAGGACAGCGATGATCAACCCAGCGAGAGTCAGTCCTCCCAACAAAGCTTTGCCAGCACGAGGCCATCTGTAGCACGTAACAGGATTCACTTTATTTCAGATACTTATTGTGTTCGGTATTCAGTAGAAAGTGCATTGTCTACATCTTTACCAATTATAATTACCTAACTTGCCGTAATAGCTCTCTTACTACTTCCACTGAGTATTGATTGTAAGCCACACTCAACGCTGTATATACACTCCTCTCCAACTATCCTAAATTCCTAGTTACTTGAAGAGATCAGATCAAGACATCAGATACCCTATAGCTATAGGATTTCTACCGAACATTATTATTTAGAAAATGCGACCGGGCCTGTATCAAGGCAGTATTCCTGCGTTTATAAATAATTCTTGCATTGGGAAACAGACTAGATAATGTAGCAACAATTGTATAACATTTGTTTAGATCTCGTATGGGTTAGACAAAAAGTAAACCCATTTCGCTGCACGATATCTATAATTCAGTGGCGTATACAGACGGGGGCTGGGGGGGGGGGTTTGGAACCCCCTCCCCCTCCCGAAATCCCAGCTTTAAATAATTATACCCTGCAAATCATTTAAATTTGCGCACAAAATGAAGTAGATTTACCTCTATTTGCTTAGTCGGGAAACACTCCTGAATAGGTGATACTAATGAAGTTTCTGGCTGCCATACTTACTTCCACAGGGGGTAGAGAATGAGGGGGGATACCCAGTGCAGCTGCATGTCCGCTGACAGGTACCACGTCTGACCAATGCACTTGAACAAGGCAGAGGGAAACAACACATTTTGTAAAACAAAACGACAACGCCATAGACTTTTTAAAAGCATTTTTAAGATAAAATATCAAGTTGATTTGTAAATATTTCAACTCTTATTATACACATTTTGTCGTTTTCAACGATACATATATGTAAAACAGCAACAAGTTTCCTTCAAACGTATGCACTGTTACGTACTCTAAAATTTTGAAGTGCTCGCGGCGTGTGAAGTTGTGGCATTTAGTTACATCAGGCTGGTCGCAAATTAAACGCAGCACAGTGCATGCCAGCGAAGCAGACGAAACCGGAAATTTATTTATTATTGATTTATTTATTATTTATTTATTATTGATCTAATACAGGACTGAAATTCCAAATAGATAAGGTATGATGATAAATTGAATGCAGTGCAGGTCAGGACAGTTCAATAATCTCTGCCAGCTATAGCGTGACTCACCTGCACTGCCCCCTGTGCTGTCTGTGATGTGCGTTCAGTTTTCGATCAGCCTGATAGATCAGTGTGTTCATAGGTTTGTTCGCCTGTCCTGCTAATCTGCTTTAAAGCAGAGAGAGCAGAAACTCTTGTAACAAACAAACACGGAAACGACACCAAACTCACGTGAAGTGAAATTTGCCGTTCTTGCGGTCTAACCTGTGGGCGTTCTCCTGTAAAACATGCAGCTGCGAGCAAGAAAGCAGATAGAGCAGTGCTTTACTGCTTGGTGGCTGACGGCCGAGCAGCCAGCCAGCAGCCTAACAATGGCGGGTATTGAAGTGACGCGACGATTAACGGTTTTATCGTAGATGGAAATTACGTGTTTGTATTGTTAGCCTAAGTTGCTTTATGATATTATTGCTAGATGTTATTTTGTGAATGTCACTTCCATCTGTCGCACTAGCATGGAATAATGCTGAATAACGTTGGCGTCCAGTCCATGATGTTTAATTTGACACGCGTAATTGCAATCGCTACCGATTTGTAATGTTCTCATGTTTACAGAGCTCAGCTGATTTCTGCTTTCTCTACCGACATCCTGTTTACAATGTACTGCTATATCTGCTATGTCTAGCAATAGCAGCCTCAAACAGGACAGATGAACCGTGAACGTACCTAAGGGCCGTATGCACAGTCATGTGTCAAGTTTACAGGATTTGTTGCTATGGAATTGTTTTATTACGTACTATTTTTGATAAGAAGAGCAAACTCCATAGCAACCATAAACATGCGCCTGTGCACTCCACGCTGTGTCCAAGGAAAAAAACTCGTTCCTTGCATCTGCTTGAAACACGGAATATGTATATACCTTGTATACCTTGGAACTTGGAAGTATTGGTATTGGAATTGGAATTAGTGACGACACAGCGAGAATCCCTAATCATAGCAACGAGGCGAATAATAAATGGTATAGTAGTACCCTGCACTGAACATCATTTATTGCAACTGAGTATTTAGACCATAAATACAAACGTACTTATTTAGTGGCCAGTTCACAGACCCGCAATTAGACATGTTTTAACTGTCTCAAGGCGTATGCTTCTCAAACGTCCGTTTTGTTCGTTTTAAAACAAATATTTCAGCTCTCATCTTCATATAAATGGTACTTGTACAAAAAAAAACGCATCTGAGAATTTAGTTAAGTTCAGCGCTCAGGAAATAGCTAATTTCGGTAGCCCACATGATGGAGGGCGCTGTTCATAGTAGACAAGCAAGGGCTTTTAAGGGCGTGCGCTATTTTCCAAAATGGCGGTTTATTATGATAAGGGTTTAATGTCGGACGTTCTTAAGACCACTATAGTAAATACACACGCGTAAATACCCGCAAACGACACCGTGGGCGCTGTGCATAGACAAGCAAGATCCACGGAGCGTGCGCCATTTTCCAAAATGGCGGTTCATTTTGAGTGTCATGTAAGACTTTCATAAGGCCACTATATTTTAGCGTAAATAGCCGAAAACGATACCAAACTCAACCACATTTTCAGGATTCAAACCGCTAGCCTGCTAAGCCCTGAACTTTAAATATGGTGGCACAAGGGTCTAACCGACGAAATCTACGACCGTGACATGGCTTCTGTCGATTTTCCAACACCCCAATCATGCGAAAACGACCTTTATTACACTGCACTCGTGCTCCAAGTTTAAAGATTTCAAAATTGTAGCCGCCATTTTGGAAAATTTTCCAAATTCTTAACCCTAAGGGACAAAATTGTAGGTGCTGCGGGTCAAATCACTCTTACAGTTCTATACAAGAACTGTGCAAAGTGTTTTGCTTTAAAGGTAATATGCTGCTGTTTTTACTTCACGTACCGAACCCACAATAAGCCTAAAATTACAAAATTAAAATTCGGTGCGGTTTTGAACGTGATACTGCCCTGTCCCGTTAGCTGTTGGTGTTGAGTGCACATGTACTCACCATGTCCTTCATAGGGAAGTAATTGCTCACATACAACAGCCCAAGCCACCAGTTCTTGACGCAATTGCCTTTTCCGACCGCCATGTTGGCTTTCCATAAGGGTCCGTCCCCTGCAAACTCCGTCACTGTGACCACAAGTCCAATCATTACGGCGAACAGTGGCGCCATCCTGCGGCAAGTGTTGAAACTAACATAGTGAACGGATACATCCTAAAGGACCGTTTACATAAATTACTACAGTAGAGTTCCGCGGGAGTTTACACCATGGCCACACCATTTTCCCCCGTTTTGGACACCCATAGATACGTTGAAAGATAAGCTACCCCGGGATTTCTTGTTTTCCTAGAACGATCGGACCTCATTGCCTTGAAGAATGTGATGAGTGTATGCAGTCATGTGAATTCCTCGTTCTTTGCTCGAGTTTAAATGGAGATAATTGCTCGACTGGACTTTGCTCTAGGGGTGTGACAAGAAAACTAAAACTACCTAAAAGGTTGGTGTAAACTCCCGCGGAACTCCACTGTAGTGATGAGTTACTAGCCCCCGTGGTTAAGCCACAGGCTTCTTTCATTGGCTATGTGAGTGAGAATACTGAGCTCTGATTGTCCGTTAAAAATGTAAAAATTTAAAAATCACCCCTTCTATTTCACCCCTCGTTTTCATCTGCCTTATCTTGATGTTAGGAAAATTGTAAAACACACGTTTATTTATTCTTAAAGAAGAATTTAAATACCAATTTTCACGTCTGTAACTTCTTCCGATTTCGAAATATACGTATGATTATAAAATAGTTTACCCCCTCTTTTCACTCCCATTAACTGGATTTTCGAATATGTGTATAATTTGTTAACGTATTTTTAAAGGAGAATCTAACCCTTATATTTCATGTATGTTATATCTTCCGTTTTAGAGTAAAAAAAAAAATCACCCTGTGTTTTTACCCACGTATCTGGATTTGATAAGAATATTAAAAAAAGTGTTTCGTTATTTTTTAAGAAACATATAAATACTTATTTTTACATCAGTAACATTTTCTGTCTTCGGTATTTTAAAAAGTAGGAATCTTAAAAAAAATCCACACCGCTTCTGGTGGATTTTTGGAAATTTTGAACATCTTATCATTTTTTGAAAATTTTGGAAACTGGATTTTTGGAAAATAGTAAAACGTTCGTTTCTTTTTTTAAAAGTTAAATCTCAATACCAATTTTCACGTCAGTCACATCGTCGGTTATGGAGTTATATAGGTATCCTTATTTGAAAAATACATCCCCATTTTTCACCCCCTTCTTCTGGATTTTCGCAAAATGGTAGAATAGCTGTGTTTCTTTCTTTTCAAAAAGAATCTATAGGTACTTATTTTCGAATCTCGAACACCTTCTGTATTTTAGATACGAAATTCACCCCCTCCATTTCATCATCCCTATAATCCCCCCCTTAACAGGGTTTCAGGAAAATGGTAAAACAAGTATCCTTTTATCTTTAAAGGAGAATCTAATTACCAATTTACACGAGTGTAACACTTCGGTTTTCGGTGTCCTCATAAACAAAGTTCACCCCAACTTATCACACGCGTACTCGATTTTAGGAAGATGATAAAAAACCTGTTAATTTATTTTTTACACGATAATTTGATTACCAATTTTTACGTCAGTAACATGTACGAGTTTTGGGATATAAATTCACCCCCGTTCCCCCCCCCCCCCCCCCCCCCCCCCGTTAACTAAATTTTCGGAAAATGATATAATACTTACTTCTTATTTTGAAAAGAGACCTCTAAATAAAAAATTTTAACGTTTGAAACGTTTCATCTTCGGTTGTTGAGACATGGGTAGCGTCATGAAAATATTCAACCCCCTTTGTTTTCATCCCCATTAATTTGCTTTTCGAAAAACAGTAAAAATATTTTCTTATTTTCATGCAGAATCTAAGATCCAATTATCACGTCTGTAACACTTAGTTTAAGAAATACATGTTTTCTAAAAAAAACACTTCAACCGCATTTTTCACCATCTTAGTTACAGAATTTCTTAAAATCCTTCCTTAGTTGGGAATTTTTGTCATAAGAGCTAAGTACCTTCAAAATTTCACGTTCCTAGGTTAAACAGTTTCAGCTGGGTGTGGATGTCAGTCAGTCAGTCAGTCAGTCAGTCAGTCAGTCAGTCAGTCAGTCAGTCAGTCAGTCAGTCAGTCAGTCAGTCAGTCAGTCAGTCAGTCAGTCAGTCAGTCAGTCAGTCAGTCAGTCAGTCAGTCAGTCAGTCAGTCAGTCAGTCAGTCAGTCAGTCAGTCAGTCAGTCACAGTCAGTCAGTCAGTCAGTCAGTCAGTCAGTCAGTCAGTCAGTCAGTCAGTCAGGCAGTCAGGCAGTCAGTCAGGCAGTCAGTCAGTCAGTCAGTCAGTCAAAGTCAGTCAAAGTCAGTCACAGTCAGTCAGTCAGTCACTCAGTCAGTCAGTCAGTCAGTCAGTCAGTCAGTCAGTCAGTCAGTCAGTCAGTCAGTCAGTCAGTCAGTCAGTCAGTCAGTCAGTCAGTCAGTCAGTCAGTCAGTCAGTCAGTCAGTCAGTCAGTCAGTCAGTCAGTCAGTCAGTCAGTCAGTCACAGTCAGTCAGTCAGTCAGTCAGTCAGTCAGTCAGTCAGTCAGTCAGTCAGTCAGTCAGTCAGTCAGTCAGTCAGTCAGTCAGTCAGTCAGTCAGTCAGTCAGTCAGTCAGTCACTCACTCACTCAGTCAGTCAGTCAGTCAGTCAGTCAGTCAGTAAGTCAGTCAGTCAGTCAGTCAGTCAGTCAGTCAGTCAGTCAGTCAGTCAGTCAGAGAGTCAGTCACAGTCAGTCACTCAGTCACTCAGTCAGTCAGTCAGTCAGTCAGTCAGTCAGTCAGTCAGTCAGTCAGTCAGTCAGTCAGTCAGTCAGTCAGTCAGTCAGTCAGTCAGTCAGTCAGTCAGTCAGTCAGTCAGTCAGTCAGTCAGTCAGTCAGTCAGTCAGTCAGTCAGTCAGTCAGGCAGTCAGTCAGGCAGTCAGTCAGTCACTCAGTCACTCAGTCACTCACTCAGTCACTTGCTTTTACATATAGAAAATATATAGATATAGGTACAGATTAGGGACAGAATTTCCAAAAACGCTTCCTTAGTGGGTGGTTTTGTCATAAGACGTACGTACCTTCAAAATTTTACGTTACTAAGTTAAACGGTTTGAGCTGTGCGTTGTTGAGTCAATCAGTCAGTCCATCTTATACTGGCAGGCACTTACTTTTATATATTATATAAATAATATAGAAGAGGATTATTAGCCCGTTCTCTTCTGAGCCAGATTCATGTAACTTTGGAGACTAAAAGACAACTTTAATCAAGTTTCCATAGTATCAAGGTAATTCAGTTCATTTACCTGGTGTATCTGTAAACATAGTATTGGATCAGTGTGAACTTGTCACCCATGTCTTTACGCTTGAGGTAGTTGTAGGCGAGGAGAGTTCCGCTCAGTAGGAAGAACGAATCTGTACAGAGAGAGCCGTTGCTGAAGACTTTGTAGGCCCAATGTTGCAACAGCTAAAACAGAAATGCGTGCATATATTTTAACGGGAGGAAAGTTTCGTAATCCTCTACAAATTCCTGTCGCATCGTATGTTAACATCTCGATTTTGATAACTTTGACCGACAACTTGTTGTATTGACAAGAATAAAACATATTCAACTGCGAGTTGCACTAAAGGAAGTGCTGGTGTCGTGCATCGCGTAACTGACGTTTCAGGTGGCACTCGGTGCGGCCCAGTGGATGACGCCATACTATTAGTGAGCGCCACTACAGGAAGTGCTGGTACCGTGCATCGCGTAACTGACGTTTCAGGTGGCACTCGGTGCGGCCCAGTGGATGACGCCATACTATTAGTGAGCGCCGGTACAGGAAGTGCTGGTGCCGTGCATCGCGTAACTGACGTTTCAGGTGGCACTCGGTGCGGCCCAGTGGATGACGCCATACTATTAGTGAGCGCCGGTACAGGAAGTGCTGGTGCCGTGCATCGCGTAACTGATGTTTCAGATGGCACTCGGTGCGGCCCAGTGGATGACGCCATACTATTAGTGAGCGCCGCTACAGCAAGTGCTGGTGCCGTGCATCGCGTAACTGACGTTTCAGATGGCACTCGGTGCGGCCCAGTGGATGACGCCATACTATTAGTGAGCGCCGGTACAGGAAGTGCTGGTGCCGTGCATCGCGTAACTGACGTTTCAGGTGGCACTCGGTGCGGCCCAGTGGATGACGCCATACTATTAGTGAGCGCCGTTACAGGAAGTGCTGGTGCCGTGCATCGCGTAACTGACGTTTCAGGTGGCACTCGGTGCGGCCCAGTGGATGACGCCATACTATTAGTGAGCGCCGCTACAGGAAGTGCTGGGCCGTGCATCGCGTAACTGACGTTTCAGATGGCACTCGGTGCGGCCCAGTGGATGACGCCATACTATTAGTGAGCGCCGTTACAGGAAGTGCTGGTGCCGTGCATCGCGTAACTGACGTTTCAGGTGGCACTCGGTGCGGCCCAGTGGATGACGCCATACTATTAGTGAGCGCCGTTACAGGAAGTGCTGGTGCCGTGCATCGCGTAACTGACGTTTCAGGTGGCACTCGGTGCGGCCCAGTGGATGACGCCATACTATTGGTGAGAGCCGCTATTGAAGGTAATATTCTGACTTCAAGGTGGGTGGAAAGTGGAATCAGGTTACTGCGTCTCTGCGGGACAAGAATGGACATTCGGCGGTCCCTGCTGGCCGGGGCACCACAGAGAACAGGTGGACTGAAGTAAAGGGGCTAATAAATGTAACGAAATGTTTCTTCCGATGAGGCGAGACTATACTACTTGCCATTGCCAACCTAGAAGCACCCTGCCAATCACTACACACAAAGGGAGACTAAGCCATCGCCTCCTTTGTTGACACTTGTAAATACTATACATCAATCGTGTCTAAAATCCCAAGCAGCAGTCAACGGGGTGGACCAACAATTACAAAAAGGCTACCTTCTCCTATATATAGGGAGCGATACCTGTCCGTAGTCGAGTCAAGACGACATTCTTCACATTCAGTTGTCGGTACCGGCTGAGAAGGTGAGTGATTTGCTGAATAATAGGGATGATTAACATTTATGATCTCCATAAGATTGGCAGGGTGCTTCTTAGGTTGGCACCAAAATTAGGGAAGGTCAGAGACACTCACACACCCAAGTTTGTCGTGGTTAATGACCGGGAACTCACACTCCTAAGCTTGTCATGGTTAATGACCGGGCACTCACACTCCTAAGCTTGTCATGGTTAATGACCGGGCACTCACACTCCTAAGCTTGTCATGGTAAATGACCGGGCACTCACACTCCTAAGCTTGTCGTGGTTAATGACCGAGCACTCACACTCCTAAGCTTGTCGTGGTTAATGACCGGGCACTCACACTCCTAAGCTTGTCGTGGTTAATGACCGGGCACTCAATTCTAAGCTTGTCGTGGTTTATGACCAGGCACTCACACTCCTCAGCTTGTCGTGGTTAATGACCGGGCACTCACACTCCTAAGCTTGTCGTGGTTAATGACCGGGCACTCACACTCCTGAGCTTGTCGCGGTTAATTACCAGGCACTCACACTCCTAAGCTTTTCGTGGTTAATGACCGGGCACTCACACTCCTAAGCTTGTCGTGGTTAATGACCGGGCACTCACACTTCTAAGCTTGTCGTGGTTAATTACCAGGCACTCACACTCCTAAGCTTGTCGTGGTTAATTACCAGGCACTCACACTCCTAAGCTTGTCGTGGTTAATGACCGGGCACTCACACTTCTAAGCTTGTCGTGGTTAATTACCAGGCACTCACACTCCTAAGCTTGTCGTGGTTAATTACCAGGCACTCACACTCCTAAGCTTGTCGTGGTTTATGGCCGGGCACTCACACTCCTAAGCTTGTCGTGGTTAATGACCGGCGAGTACGCTGTGAACATGGCTCTGTGTTGCACTACAACCCACGCGACACTCAGAGCTCTGACGCCGTCTAACGCAGCCATGTTGTCTTGGTTCCGCCCAGCGGGTCTCATCAGGTAGACGTATTGGGAGTAGACGGAGAACGCGCGACGGACGTCCCTCCCAGGTGCTGGAACAAGTGTTCTCGATTAGTCTCACTACTGTCGAGACAGAGAAGAGAATTTTGATTTCTTAATTTTTGCAAGTTGTCGCAATGATTTGTCAAAAATCATGAAGGATCGTGACATTTATTTTACTTTTGAGCATTTGATAAACCGTGGTAGGTAATACCAATTACTTTTAACGAAGATCGATTTTAACGAATAATTAAACAGAACATTAATTATATTATAATATCTATAAATTTATATAATTATTGTCTTCGCAATTGCTCAATTTGATATTAATTGATAACATAAAACACATTGAATGATTCTACGTCCTTTTAGCAAACGAAATGGATGTCAAAACGCGATTAATAAAATGAAGTTTTACTATCAAGTAAAATTATTGTTTATTGTGTAAAGTAAAAACATCAATGGTAAATTAGGTTTTGTACGAACCAAAGACTGTATAAAAAACTAATATTGTAATCGATTGTGTTTAAAAGGATGTGATATATGTATTATACTATGGAGCTAAGAAGTTTAGTACGGAATTATTTTCATTGTAGCCTGCACAAACTTCTCGCATCAGGGCTTCTATTATGTAACATCAATTGTAATCTTGAAGTTAATTCTGCCAGGAATTTGAACTTTATTTGTCTACAATACATTTCATTGAGCATAGCAATTTGGAATTGAAAAAGAACAAATAGAATTATTTCGAGAATACAAAATAAAAATATGTATGGAGAATCGGGCCCTAGTATAAGACGCAAATACAGAGTTTGGATGACGGCAATAGAGGGGTTGTTTGCCGTCGAACTCGAATGGGAAGGGGCTTTAGTCGCTCGTCGCTGTGGTGGTGGGGGGGGGGGGAGGGGGAGTTTTCATTATCCGTGCTGTGGAGTGACTTCTAGGCGCGTGCACCATTTCACTATCGTACGGCTCAACGACTGACAGTTGAGGTAGAAAGTGAAGTTTAATATTGACAAAATTAGTAATTTTTAAGATATATTTGAAAATATTTTACTGACCAGATTTTGGAAAAAGGAGATCGTAGCCTGTGCTGGCGACAACAACGCAGAGGTGCAGTGTTAACAGGACACTGGAACAACATCGAACACAACAGACAACTTTTTGAAACTAATTCATAGTTTTCAATTAACTATGCACTTTATCAATAATAATTAGCATGTATAAATGATATAGCTCTATTCTTATGTATTTTAGTGCGACAGCAACCAGTAACACGTAATGACTGGCTCAAAGCCACGGTTGGGCGCGAAATGGACCCTCGCGTGTGATTGGTGGAGGCGCCGGTCAAGGTCCCCCAATCCCCTAGCGGAGCTTAGGTAAACCTTCGAGTCCCGCCAGGTCTACACACCTTGGATGCGAATATGCCCTGCTCTCTAGTTGCAAGCACATCAACTTGAATAATAAGACTGTTGAAATTTTGATTTTTGATTGGTTAATGGAATTTACTGAATTTCGTTTCTTTATGTTAAACATATTCCAGTATTTTGTGTTTGAAATACATGAATATTCATTGTACAATCTTACAATCTTTACAGATTTTGTAGGTACATAGTCGGTATGCTTATTTAAGAATTATGCTTGTAATAATAATGCATGTAATTTAATACTTAAAATAAGATTATGTAATATTTTGTAATTACATTCTTGGAATGTTCACTGGTAAATTATATTTATAATATAGGCCTTAAATTAAAATTAAGGCTAATTTTATATGCTAGTATAATAAAATACTTGAAAAGAAAAAATAGAATATAATCTGATTATATTTGTTAACTATATTGTTTATGTGTCAACACTAGGATTAACAAGTATTACTATTTTTAAGAGAAAAAAGTACCTAAAGTTATGCATAATAAATGCATATGCATGCAAAATACAGTTTTGCTCTCTTAAATCTTAGCCTTTCAGTGTCTGACTGTGGGCCGGGTTTAACAATTATGGTTCGCAAGCCATCCGTTTCACAAGAAAGCAGCATAGCTACAGGGGAAACATGCACCTCATAACTTGTGCAGCGTCTTACATTCCAACCGTGAACGGCCACGATGGCTCGATCCGCTTAGCCCTGCTGTCACACGCTAATTCGCTCACGCTGATAGGCACGTTCTCCAGCCCACCGCGCAGCACGTTGCGCATAGTTCTGCGCAGGTGTCGCTCCAGGTCACGTGGCGAGCACGAGGACGGTATGCACACGGACCACGTGAAGCTCAGCTGCGAGAGGAGATGTGGCAACGCGGCAGAACCCTGGAAACATAGACATGTTATTCTAGACCACCGCGCATCGTTGTGCGCAGGTGCCGCTCCAGGTCACGTGGCGAGCACGAGGACGGTTTGCACACGGGCCACGTGAAGCTCAGCTGCGAGAGGAGATGTGGCAACGCGGCAGAACCCTGGAAACATAGACACGTTATATAGTCTAACCCCCGCGCATCGTTGTGCGCAGGTGGCGAGCACGAGGACGGTATGCACACGGACCACGTGAACCTCAGCTGCGAGAGGAGATGTGGCAACGCGGCAGAACCCTGGAAACATAGACATGTTATATAGTCTAGACCACCGCGCATCGTTGTGCGCAGGTGCCGCTCCAGGTCACGTGGCGAGCACGAGGACGGTATGCACACGGACCACGTGAAGCTCAGCTGCGAGAGGAGATGTGGCAACGCGGCACAACCCTAGAAACATAGACGATAACTTTAGCACTATGTACCGTACAAGAATAATTCTTACAAGGGAGTATTTGTCAATAACACACAAATACACTGCACTGCACTGATAACACGTTGTTGTCGCTGCGTCCCTCAGCTCATTTTCTTTGTCTAATCAACTGTTAGGCCGTAATTGAGCGATATTCAATGCAATGCGTAGTCAAAATTTGGGGCGCCGCCCCCGCCCCCAATCGCGGATACTGCTCTGGCACAAAGTGCGCTAAATACTGTGAGACCTCGTTAACACATTGGTATGGTGCTTTACTCTTTCCTCGAAATTGCATAGGATTTCACTTGATGCTCGCCGGACTAATAACTGTTTTTGTAATTTCGGCCTCAATTGCAGTTATCTGCGAGTTTTATGTGTAATTTAATGAAAGAGTTCAAACATGTATTCTATTGTCAAAGAACACATAACAACGTTCTATATTGCACTTCATGAATGTGTAAATTAAAGAACTACAGCTTAACTCACACCCAGTTAATGAATACCATTTATTCAACTAAATTTATTTTATGCCATCAATAAAAGTCGATTCTTTTCAAATCAGACATTTCATTCTCCGTCCCACTTGTTGCACTTACCAGTGTTAAGTTGTTTGGAAAGAGCTCCTTCATTTCGATGCCACGTTCCCTCTTCGCTAACACGTCGAGGTCAGTGAAGATGGAACTCTCGCCAATAGACACCATGCAGTGTTGTCCGCTGAACATTCCTGTATCGGTGGTGATATCTTCAACGTCTAAGCACTCGTCATAGTTCCCAAGCATGACCGCGTTCCCCTTGAAGACGCCATCGGGTAGCTTCGAGCTGGCGTCAAACACTGTAAAGAACGAAGTACAGTAAGTGATATCTTCCACGTCTAAGCACTCGTCATAGTTCCCAAGCATGACCGCATTCCCCTTGAAGACGCCATCGGGTAGCTTGGAGCTGGCGTCAAACACTGTAAAGAACGTAGTACAGTAACTCAGTGATATCTTCCACGTCTAAGCACTCATCATAGTTCGCGAGCATGACCGCATTCCCCTTGAAGACGCCATCGGGTAGCTTGGAGCTGGCGTTAAACACTGTAAAGAACGTAGTACAGTAACTCAGTGATATCTTCCACGTCTAAGCACTCGTCATAGTTCCCGAGCATGACCGCATTTCCCTTGAAGACGCCATCGGGTAGCTTGGAGCTGGCGTTAAACACTGTAAAGAACGTAGTACAGTAACTCAGTAAGTGATATCTTCCACGTCTAAGCACTCATCATAGTTCCCAAGCATGACCGCGTTCCCTTGAAGACGCCATGGGGTAGCTTGGAGCTGGCGTCAAACACTGTAAAGAACGTAGTACAGTAAGTGATATCTTCCACGTCTAAGCACTCGTCATAGTTCCCAAGCATGACCGCGTTCCCCTTGAAGACGCCATCAGGTAGCTTGGAGCTGGCGTCAAACACTGTAAAGAACGTAGTACAGTAACTCAGTAAGTGATATCTTCCACGTCTAAGCACTCGTCATAGTTCCCAAGCATGACCGCGTTCCCTTGAAGACGCCATGGGGTAGCTTGGAGCTGGCGTCAAACACTGTAAAGAACGTAGTACAGTAACTCAGTAAGTGATATCTTCCACGTCTAAGCACTCGTCATAGTTCCCGAGCATGACCGCGTTCCCCTTGAAGACACCATCGGGTAGCTTGGAGCTGGCGTCAAACACTGTAAAGAACGTAGTTCAGAAACTCAGTAAGTGATATCTTCCACGTCTAAGCACTCGTCATAGTTCCCGAGCATGACAGCGTTCCCCTTGAAGACACCATCGGGTAGCTTGGAGCTGGCGTCAAACACTGTAAAGAACGTAGTACAGTAACTCAGTAAGTGATATCTTCCACGTCTAAGCAATCGTCATAGTTCGCGAGCATGACCGCATTACCCTTGAAGACGCCATGGGGTAGCTTGGAGCTGGCGTCAAACACTGTAAAGAACGTAGTACAGTAACTCAGTAAGTGATATCTTCCACGTCTAAGCACTCGTCATAGTTCCCGAGCATGACAGCGTTCCCCTTGAAGACGCCATCGGGTAGCTTGGAGCTGGCGTCAAACACTGTAAAGAACGTAGTACAGTAACTCAGTAAGATCTTCCACGTCTAAGCACTCGTCAGTCGTCATAGTTTCCAAGCTTGACCGCGTTCCCCTTGAAGACGCCATCGGGTAGCTTCGTGACGTGCTGGCTTCAAACACTGCAAAGAACGTAGTACAGTAAGTGATATCTTCCACGTCTATAAGCACTCATCATAGTTCCCAAGCATGACCGCTACTCTTTGATTACCCCCGATCCACAATTTGAAATTAGGGTTGAGATAAGAATCCGTGAAATAGTGAAATAACAACGAACTGGTTCACAACAGACCCGTAGTGCTTTATTTCACCATAGGAGAACGTTTCAATCGAGCACTTTTCGACCGGATTTGACGCCATAGTCACGGCCTACTCCAAACCTATAGCAGGCCGTGGCCAAATAGGGCTTTGCACTGCGACTTTTTTCCACTCGCAGCGCCAGCACCGAACTGATGGACAAACAACGAGCTGTCAAAATAATAAAATTGCAACATAATGAAGAAAACGAGGTATGGCGATAGTAACTGCTCACCAGTTAAAACAATTAATGATGTGAGAGTTTTGTGTGTTGCTTGTTTGTTTTGAAGATATGTTTTCAAATCAGAATATTTTTTTGTTTGACAGCTTGATGTAATTGTCCATCGATTCATTTCATATGTTTCATTGTTGTAAAGCAAGCTTGCAAGAAGCCTTCGACGACGACATTAACAACAACAACAACAACAACAACAACAACAACAACAACAACAACAACAACAACAACAACAACAACAACAACAACAACAACAACAACAACAACAACAACAACAACAACAACAACAACAACAACAACAACAACAACAACAACAACAACAACAACAACAACAACAACAACAACAACAACAACGATCATATCCGGTTCGACTGGAGTAGGCCTTCTCTTCTCGAGCTCCGATTGGTTCGTCATAAGAAGTTGAAATAAGAAATGGAATTGAATAATTTCTTATGACTATTTCAACCCACTGTGACAGTTGTGAACCATAGCATTGTTATTGCATGTTCCATTTCGCTTAAACCTTATTGCTATTTCACTATTGCAACTCTTATTTCAATTGTGAATCCGCCTTTACAAACCAGTTTAATTAATCAAACCGACTTGGCCAAAATTCGATATATCATTTACAAAAGTTTTTTAAATCGGTTTTACTCGAAGCTATGACACCACGCGAGCTGGAAATGCCTTGTTAACTCTAGTGCTATAAATGTCGATTTACGCTGAAAACGATTTCAATATTGTCAACATTATTAATTATTCAAATCGGTTTCACAAAGCGAAATGGAGTTTTCAATCCACACGTGAAAGCGACAACGATATGCGCGCAAGTCACGGCCTGCTTGACTCAGGTTACGGATCACGCAAGGCCATGTCTTGCTTCCGTTCTTGCTTAATTTTACATATACATATTTACATATATTTATTATTTTATAGAATTGTGTATTTATTATTTAACGGACATAGTGAATCCACTTACAAACCGTTTCGAGTTTCTTGTGATAAACAGCAAACAGGACAGGACTCAATACTCATCTTTATGGTTTTCAGTGTGAAACACGGAACACATGTGCGTGTGTGTGACACAGCGACCCTTTGGTTATCAGGGATTCGAACCGAAATTAATTTCGGTTCGGGTTCGGGTTCAGGTTCAGCGATAGTAAAAATATCGGTTCAGTTTCGGGTTCAGGTTTTGTCAAGATGAGAATTCGGGTTCGGGTTCGGGTTCAGGTTTTGTATTTATAAAGGTTCGGGTTCGGGTTCAATTACGGTTCGGGTTCAGGTTCACTTACATGCACAGATGTTTTTGGCAAGATGTTTTGGAGAAACTTCTTTGAATTTTTTAGTATATTTATTTCCCAAGCAGAAAACAAATGTTTGTTTTAAGTTTGTTTAAACTAAGTTTAAACCTATATTAATTAGCACTGAGTTGTAGACTAATTTATGAATTAGGTATAATTTACATTTTTGACTGGACTGGACTGACTGGTCTGACTGACTGGTTGAAAATTAAGTATTTTGTTTGTTGATGAAAAGAGTGTATGAGCGAACAATCAAAATATCTTCAAGTAAGGGAAGAGAATAACTTTTTATCCCGAAAACAATTGCTCTACGCTAATTTGTGTAGCAGGCATAGCCTGTGCAAGCTTGTATAGCTCCGGCATATGCGTTTTTATCTGCCGAATACGTGAAAAGTTCACGGATTTTTTTTTTTCATTTTCCTTCCCATTTACAAAAGTAAAACAACAACAAACGATGAACTCCTACTAATATAACGGTTTTGTTCGGAGTAGCATGCTATTTACTCCTAGATTCGTCTCCGTGACCTATTTCAAAATTTCTTGGAAACTCAGGCTAATCCCCAAAGAAAGAATGAAGGGTGGGTGGCCTCTATCCTCCCCCCCCCCCCCATCCCTCTGCCCGAAACACACACACACATACATATGGCTCAAGAAGACAAGGCAACGTGTATACCTGGCCACACCCAAAAGTCGAGAATATTTCATGTTGGGGGAACTTTGAACAATTATCAGCTTTCGACAGTTTTCATATGATTGTGACTGAGTTATTTTCTTTTTCGAGCCTAAACCGCAAATAGCTTCATTTATAACGGTTCAGGTTCAGGTTTTAAAAATGTACGTATTCCGGTTCGGGTTCAGGTTCGGGTTTTGGCGATTGAGGAATATCGGTTCACGTTCGGGTTCAGGTTCAGGAAAAATAACGGTTTTTACGGTTTACGGTTCAGGTTCGGGTTCAGTTTCGAGTCCCTGGTGGTTATCAAGTCGCACTGGCGCTGCGGTCACAGGACCACGGAGGAACGTATGGACAAGATTTCACTGACTAGAGTTTAGGTTTGTTATTGTGTGTGAGGGAGCGGAGCACAGTTGCATAATGATAGCTGTTATCTAACTCGCAGTTTCCACTGAAGCCTTGTCCGGTTGGGACGTGTTTCCGCGTTCTTACACGTCTTCGTAGTTAGTGGTAAAGGAATCGGAACTAGTATGACTTCGTCAGAGCTGCCGAACCGGTTCGAACCCGAAACCGTAATTTTGAGGTCGCCCGAACAGTAAGTAGTTAGTATTTGGTGTTTTCGACGTACTCGATAGCTAGAACATGACGGGTGGGGTAGGGGGTTGAAGCGGGTGGGCGTTTGGATATCAAAGAGGGCTGAAAAGTATGTAGAAGAGTAATGTGAAAGTTTGAAGAGGAAGTATGATGAAGCTTTAGTGAGATGAATAAGAAAATTTCAATTGATATAATTATGCTCAAGCTCTCTTTGTAGACAAGTTAGTCACCAGTCACTACGAGAATCGTCCCACCTCAACCGGAACAATGAATATCTAATCATATTTTTTTTATTTTCAGCGTGTTATTCTTTAAAGATATTTACAGAATTTTAGAAAAATTATATTATTAATCTGTCGTCACAGTACATTATATTGCAATTACAGTATTTGTATTTATGTTTGCTGTTTGAACCAACTGTGCCCGTACTGATAGAAGATTAATATATGTTTTTAACTAGTATAATTGGAACTGGTATTTTTATTACTGTTCATCCCAACCCTAACCAAACCGAAATGACTCTATCACAATCTAATTAAAATAATTCTGTTCCTTTACCCTGATTCGTATTGAGGTATAAGATGGTCACCTCGGTCTGCATTTTGTATTTGTTTGTATTTGAAATTTGGAGTCGTGAACTGAGATGTCTAACTTATCTCAATTTAATCGCCACCAAAGAATATCGTAAAATCCATATTATTCCATTTTATGTTAGAGATGAACTGCATGCATTGGTGTTGTTTCTAACAAATTCTATTGGACTTCTTATAGGAGACTTTTATAGGCTGGAATTGATGGTTGTCCCCTACCCTTAGGGGCGCCCGTTGTTGCTACGTAACGGTTTCATGCGTGTTATTCCCCATACAAAAATAAATCCATAGCAACAACGGGCGACCTTAAGGTAAGGGACGACTATGAACACGAACCTTATTATAGCTAAGGAGCTGATAATCAGAATACTTACTACGAAGGGCCCACAACTCTCCATTCTGCACTGCCTTCTTGTACCACGCACTGTCTTTCCTACACTCTTCATTTTCAACGGCACTCGATGTCGGAGCGTATAATCTCAAATTATCGTTGGAAAACAAGTCTAATGATTTTCCCTTCTGTATAAGATCGAACACGTTGATCTTTCCTTCCAACTTCTTCGGGCGCGCATTTTGACACGAAAACTCGCCCCCGCACACGCTTAACAATGAAAGCACTATCAGCAGAAGTGCGCATATTTTCTTCATTACTTGTATTAATATAACTTGAACTGGTTCTTCTGCTGTGTACGTGGACTGAATGCAAGGGCCAACTGGTTCTTCTGCTGTGTACGTGGACTGAATGCAAGGGCCATGACAACACTGCAGACTTTAGGGACATCAATATACCTACTTCCGTTGCTTTGCTTCTATGCGGACAGGTGATCAACAGCCGTAAACGTATCATTAGACGTAATTGACGTAAATATTAGACGTATCATTAAATCCTTTCACTCGACGTTCATTCATTTGTCGTCGAAGCCTGGGAAGAAACTCAAAACCTCCTACAGAGTTGCATACAGGCTTGCCTCGTCTGAGCCCGGTGAAGAAAAGATCTATAGTAGCTCTGCTTGTCGTGCGAGACGACTACCACCGCCGACGCCTTAATAGTCATTCATTACCTTATTGCTTCACGCATCGTTTAGCAACAACAATAAACACGCAGTCAGTGTATCTTGAGCCGTGTTATTCGAATTAAGATTTTCTCGTAAGAACATATAACACAATGGTCAGATTAAAAATGGCGTTTCTCTTGTCTGTGAGAATTCCCAATACGATACGAAATGTAATGACACGCTCGACATTGTAAATATCGGCAATTAGTAAACAACGTAGGATTATTTTGTTTGCTTTGCCACCGCATCTATCTTCTCGTTTTGATTTTTCCAATTATAATGTTAGCCCACTGGTGGCAAGATGTAATATAAATACTATGATGCAAGATGGTAATAAATAATACCTTTGTTTATATACATCTTCATTCTCTTGGTGGGGATAAACTGCTACTGATAGATTAAAGTCAAGTTCCCAAGTTAATAAAACCATGCCCGAAAGGAGATTTGAACATGGCCCTTACGTATTGGAAGCAGTAATAAACCTACTAGAGTGACGAGCCACACTGACTTTTACGATTTAAACATTATTGTTTTAATTTTACGTGATTTTTGCTATAATGATCATTGTAAGCGAGGGGCAATTGATTGCCTGAATGGATCAGGTTTAACTCCAGTCACTCTGCAGTCAAAAATGTATTTTGGCTATTATGACGTGTATACCTCCCCCCTCTCGTTTAAATGTATTCAATACGTTCTTCTCATGAGGAAGTTCATAGGTGTGGTGAGTTTGTGCTTTAAATTTACCTGACCCTCGCTGGTCTGACTCGCAGATAAACAGAAACTGTGTAAATAAAAATAAAAAATACATAAATTCACACTAAGAGTCTACCCACTCAGTGACAAGACAGATTTTCAGTGGGGGACTTTAATGTAAAGTGACTAAACCAACCCTGTATGCTCCAAACACTATCGACGAGTGAGCGATAACCAATCAAAGATCGATATTTAAACATAAAACACATGAATCGGTGATTGGACAGTGCGAACACCCTGTGGACAAATGCCAGACATAACAAGGCCGATTCAGAACAACTTTAAATTTATTGAGTGCTTCGTTGCTAGGACAGCTCTAAAGTCACCTTTCACTTATTCCTAAGAAAAGAAATGATGGAATTGAATCCATATTAGAAGTTAAAAAACTTCTGCCTGAAACGGGATTTGCACCCGGGACCTTCTGCATTGGAAGCAAGGATGCTAACCACTAGACCAACGATGTTATCCGTTGGACTATTGATGTTTGCAATTTCGTCTTTATATTTGTATGCCTTTCATTTTAAAAAGTGTGTGAAATAATAATAATAATATTTTTTTAATTGTAAAAAAAAGCAATTACAACTCATTTACAAATAGGCGAGATTCGAACATAGTTCGCTCTTCCATCTAACCTCTATAAATCTAATGTAAATCTAATGTTAGGAGAGACAAACAGAAAATAAGATACATGAAGTCTCGACTTCAGATGTTGGTGAAACATTAAAACAACCCTCCAAACATTCTTAATAATAGTGGAGAGAGATTAATTTTAAATATAAGAACAATAAATCTAACGTGCATTATCATAGCATAAGACATTTTTGGAGATATAATGAGGGTATGTATAATGCATTGTTTTATACTAATATGAGAAACAACACTCATTCTTAAATAATATTAGAGACAACTTTTAAACATGTAAATATTAAATCAGCTATAATACATACACATACACATACATGAACATTAGAAATAGGGAAACAAATAGAAATGTATTGTTTTAAGCTATAGTACATATGAAAAATAGCACTCCAATGTTCTAAAATAATATTAGAGACAACTTCAATACGTAAATATTAAATCAGCTATACCGGTAATACATACACATACACATACATGGACATTAGAAGAGGGAAACAAATAGAAATAAAGATACACGATAGATTGTTATGCGTGTAAAGATGGAAACAAAGCTACATTATTCTTAATACAAATACTGACAAAATAACAATAATATTAATTCAACTAATACTAGACTAATCATAGCACATGAAAAAGTTGATGTTCAAACAGAAACTTCTGGCATTCTTTTTTGAACAGCACGTTGTTATTAACATATTTTTTTTACAATTGTGGGAGCTTATTCCACAGTTTCGGAGCTAGAACTGAAAACGATTTGGAGGCAAACGCCGTTTTGTGTCGGGGTATTTCAAGGGGGTTTAGTCTAGAACAATAGTTGTGGTACGAATTGGTATATTTAAGCTTATCGAGTTAGTAAGTTGGCTGTTTGTATTTAAGGATTTTGGCAATAAGACACAGGTAATGAAGAGTTCTTCTTTGATACATTTTTAATATATTGTGTTGAGCAAAGTGTGGAGTTAAATGATCGTATTTACGTTTTTTGCATGCGAAACGGACGTTAAATGATCGTATTTACGTTTTTTGCATGCGAAACGGACAGTTAGAA
>OX246738.1:75082222-75204722 GCA_945910005.1 Isoperla grammatica
AGAAATAGGGAAACAAATAGAAATGTGTTGTTTTAAGCTATAGAACCTATGAAAAACAACACTCCAATGTTCTAAAATAATACTAGAGACAACTTAAATACGTAAATATTAAATCAGCTATACCGGTAATACATACACATACACATACATGGACATTAGAAGAGGGAAACAAATAGAAATAAAGATACACGATAGATTGTTACGCGTGTAAAGATGGAAACAAAGCTACATTATTCTTAATACAAATACTGACAAAATAACAATAATATAAATTCAACTCATACTAGACTAATCATAGCACATGAAAAAGTGGATGTTTAAACAGAAACTTCTGGCATTCTTTTTTGAACAGCACGTGGTTATTAACATATTTGTTTTACAGATTGTGGAAGCTTATTCCACAGTTTTGGAGCTAGAACTGAAAACGATTTGGAGGCAAACGCCGTTTTGTGTCGGGGTACTTCAAGGGGGTTTAGTCTAGAACAATAGTTGTGGTACGAATTGGTATATTTAAGCTTATCGAGTAAGTAAGTTGGCTGTTTGTATTTAAGGATTTTGGCAATAAGACACAGGTAATGAAGAGTTCTTCTTTGATACATTTTTAATATATTGTGTTGAGCAAAGTGTGGAGTTAAAGGGATAGTCGGGTGAAAAACTAAAGAACTACCATTTGTAGATGTCCACCTTTAAATATAAAAAACATGACTAAAAGATACCATACTTTAAAAGCAGGCGGTTAAAAAATTAAAGAAAACGCGATTATTTAGTTTGGTGCAACCAAGTAGCACCGAGCAATTTTTCTCATGGTTATTCCCATATAAAAAAAATGTTGCCTTGAGAAAGTAAAACCACCGCTAAAATAGGGCACTGATCAAAAATCGATCAGGAGGTTTAATGTGCATCGTTTCTCTACCGATAACATGCTTCTTAATACGAACGTTTACTTCTACAAAATACCCTGCAATTAATTTTTTTGTGACATGATGTGTAGAAAAGTTGCAATCTGTTTTGAGCGGTACTGTCCGCAGTCGCCGAGTGTTTCGCGGAGCGCGGGCTGGTCTCGTATAACACAATGAGTCCTCTGTCTATCGGGAAGGCGCCAGCGACCTCAGAACCGATACAGTTACACTACGCTTTAGAAGAAAAATGCAGCAAGAGCTGCCGAAGGGAATCTAGTAGAATAGCTAATTGTTCACTATTTTTTTTCTTGCATTGAAGCAACCTATATCAATTGTATTTTACACATAACTGAATTTCATGGACTAATGACTAATAGGTGATTTTTTAGTTCTTCATCTGACTATCCCTTTAAATGATCGTATATTTACGTATTTTGCATGCGAAACGGACAGCCATGTTTTGGACGCGTTGGATTTTGTTAGATACATACGATGTAATTCCCATATATACCACATCGCCACAATCAAACAGTGGAAGTATTAGGGAGTTTACTAGCTTCATTTTAACTTCAAGATTTAGAATATCTTTATAGTGGAACAGTGACCGAATTGTGCTAAACGCCTTCGCACATTGTAACGTGATATGTTTTTCAAAGGATAGAGTATGGTCAAATATTAAGCCTAGGTTTTTCGTAGAATCTGATAGAGCAAGACGAGTGCCACCCATAGTTATATTAGCTAATGCATTTGAATGTGAGTGATATCTTTTGCTATCAATCAATAGAATATATGATTTGTTTGCATTAAACTTCAGACCATTTGTTAGCGCCCAGTTTTCAATTCTGGCTGTTTCAACATTAAACTCTCTAAATGAAGCCTCAATATTCACTTCCGTAGTGACATTGTTCCTTAACATGGCACTTTAGTATCTACTGTGTTTTATCTTGTGTATTTGTTATTATATGTGAGTTATTATTGTATCGCACACTGTGGTGTGCAATGCCCTGTTGCTGATAAATAAACATCAATCCATCAATCAATCAATCAATCAATCAATCAATCAATCAATCAATCAATCAATCAATCGATCGATCGATCGATCAATCAATAAGCTTGTATTCAGTAGATACGGTTTCGTGAAATTATGCTGAAATCCATTGAAAAATCAACATAGAGGTTTTAATTTATTTTATCTAGGGCCGGTATTTCAATGTCCAGTTAAAGTGTTAAGTAAATTTAACTGTCAGGTAAGCCAAGTTTGGTGTATTTCTATTGGCTGTTGTCATGGTGAAAACAATTGAACTGATAAGTAGATTTTAACTGGACATTGAAATACCGGACATTAACCGATTTAACGCATTTAAATAATATTTCGTAAGACTATTAACAACGTATTGAGAAACACTTACCCAAGTTTTAAGATTGTAACGTAAGTTGGCTCGTTGGTCCAGTGGTTAGCAACCCTGCTTCCAATGCAGAAGGTCCCGGGTTCAAATCCCGCTTCAGGCAGAAGTTTTTTAGCTTCTAATGTGAATTCAATTCTATTACTTCTTGGCTTAGGAATAAGTAAACGGTGACTTTGGAGCCGTCCTAGCAACGAAGCACTCAATAAATTCAAAGTTGTTCTGAATCGGCCTTGTTGATTCTGGCATTTGTCCGCAGGTGTTCGCACTGTCCATTCCCTGATTCATATGTTTCGTATTTGAAATATCGATCTTTGATTGCTTATCGCTCACTCGTCGATGGTGTTCGAAGCCTATAGGGTTGGTTTATAGTCACTTTCAATTAAAGTCCCCCACTGTAAATCAGTTTAGTTACTGAGTGGGTAGACTCTAAATGTGAATTTATTTATTTATTTATTTTTATTTACGCTGCTATCTTGTAAATAAATAATATATTTTCATGTATTTTTTTTTGGGGGGGGAGGGGGGGGGGGGGTCTTTAATATGGTTCTTATTATAGTACATTTAAAACTTTTTCAGGTCGTAAGTCGACTGTTAGTTGACGTCAACAGTCACCCAATGAGCTGTATTTTTAACTTTCAGAAATTCAATGAAAATTAAAAGTTTTTTTTAAATGGTTTTTATTTTTTTTCGTTTGCTCAAGAACGCTCATCTGTCAACGCGGAGCGTTTACTAGTATAACACATTGTTACATTCGTGCATCAAACTCTCGTTTTTGCCGTTTTTAAATTTGCCACCTAGTCTACTAGTTGTTAGCACCCTCCAGAGAGCGAGCACCCCTGCCTATCGCTCCCCTGGATCCTTGGGATGCGAACGGGCAGGTGTCCTGTCGCCTGGCGTGCCTGCCTGAGGCCAGACCAGTTTTGCACCACTAGGAGCAGTCCGCTACAGACCAGCAAACGAGGCCGACTGTTCAGCACTCGCCACTCTTGCACACTGCGTTAGTATTTAGTTACTTAGTAGTCTGGTTATTGTGTGTATCACCTTTACAACAATTAAGATATTCGTACTCTTATCATTTCATTGCTCTGATTGAACCATCTTGTAAATATTACGCCTGGTTTTAATCTCTAGTCCTCCGATTATTGAAAGTGTAAATTTCATCCGCGGTACCAAACAACTGTACCACAGACTTTACGGTGCAATATTTTTCTAGTGTCCGCTCCGAAGGAAAAACACAAAAAAACGGTGAATACTGAGTGCATGAAAGTGCAGCCAATCGAATACGCCACTGAAGCACCTCCATCGGCGGGTAAGTTAAATCAAACCAATATTCCTCGGGCGGCTTTGGGAGTAGGAATGTATTCATTATATGATTTAAAACAATGAATGTATGGGGTTCTCATGCTCTGACGCCGGCGTATAGCGTGAGTCGTTGGCCAATCAGGCAACGGAACGTCTTACGCGGCTCCTCCCCTTTTCAGATAGCCCAACGATGAACGTTATACGCCGGCTTTACCATGAGAACCCAGCATAAGTATGCATATTTTGTAAATGCGTTATATATTGCAATGACCAAGGCTTTTGGGCGTTGGTATATCGACCGATTTTTCATTTTATTTTTTTCTTGTTTCATTGTCCACCACGACCTTTGTAATTAGAGATTGTCGAGCCCAGATAGCAGGTCTAGTTAGAGCAATAAGTAAAACTAGGCTACTCACTTGCATAATCGAGAGGTATATGGTCTACAAAACACATATTTGTACCGGCGGATGAAGAAATTTGCACTACGAAAACTATAACCACCGTTAAATAATTGCTACAAATTGGTTGTCTGTGCTATAGGCTAACACATAGATGTTTTCCTAACTTCCTAGTATAAACAAAGGTGGTCTACACTTTATACCAAAATTCAGCTTTCAAACTTTATTTTTGGCTCCAGAACTATTTACATCACAATTTGACTTAGCACACACAATTTGTCGCGCGGGGGCGATGGACCGACCGCACTCGCAGGTAGCCTACCCTCCTCCTAAGGTTGGTTGCAAACTCAGCCAATGTGGCTATTAGAACCATGTTAGTTAAAAAAAAAAAATGTCAGGTGAGTTGTGTTCGCACACGGGATAGTGTGCGCGTAGAGGGTTTGAATGGGCAACAGATACCTCGGGGCGGGAACGGACATTTACTGCAGAATGACTTCTGCCGAATATACATGCTCTGGCCCGGCAATAATAGAACATTAGTTGGAAATTGAAATTGGAAATTGAGATTGGATTTTAAATTTATTTTTTGTTTATTTATCGCAAATATTTTGGGGGTGCGCGTGCGTATGTGCGCATATGCACGAGCCACCCCTGCTACCAACTCCAGTTTGATAAATATTTGGTAGTGTGGTGGATTGGTGTAGTCAATTTCAACTACAAGAACTAAGTTAATTAGTAAGAAGCGCTGCTATTTTAACGCGAATTATTTATTTGTTGGCGTGCATGCGGCGGCACAAACGTATAGTGTATCAGTGGTAATTTATTTTGGCTTGGGGGGCCTCTGGGGGGGTCGAGGGATTTTGAGGAGGGCACCCCCCCCCCCCTATCTTGGCCCCCCTAGGGTAGGCACTGGGTCTGGGCCGCTGAACGTGCGTGAATGTAAGTAGCTGCGACGCTATAGTAGCTGCGACGCTATAGTAGCTGTGACGCTAGAGTAGCTGTGACGCTATAGTAGCTGCGACGCTATAGTAGCGGTGACGCTATAGTAGCTGCGATGCTATAGTAGCTGCGACGCTAGAGTAGCTGCGACGCTATAGTAGCGGCGACGCTAAAGTAGCTGCGACGCTAGAGTAGCTGTGACGCTTTAGTAGCTGTGACGCTATAGTAGCTGCGACGCTATAGTAGCTGCGACGCTATAGTAGCTGCGACGCTATAGTAGCGGCGACGCTAGAGTAGCTGTGACGCTTTAGTAGCTGTGACGCTATAGTAGCTGCGACGCTATAGTAGCTGCGACGCTATAGTAGCTGCGACGCTATAGTAGCTGCGACGCTGGAGTAGCTTCGACGCTTTAGTAGCTGTGACGCTAGAGTAGCTGCGACGCTATAGTAGCTGCGACGCTATAGTAGCTGCGACGCTAGAGTAGCTGCGACGCTTTAGTCGCTGTGACGGTATAGTAGCTGCGACGCTATAGTAGCTGCGACGCTATAGTAGCTGCGACGCTATAGTAGCTGCGACGCTATAGTAGCTGCGACGCTTTAGTAGCTGCGACGCTATAGTAGCTGCGATGCTATAGTAGCTGCGACGCTATAGTAGCGGCGACGCTATAGTAGCTGCGACGCTATAGTAGCTGCGACGCTATAGTAGCGGCGACGCTAGAGTAGCTGTGACGCTTTAGTAGCTGTGACGCTATAGTAGCTGTGACGCTATAGTAGCTGCGACGCTATAGTAGCTGCGACGCTATAGTAGCTGCGACGCTGGAGTAGCTTCGACGCTTTAGTAGCTGTGACGCTAGAGTAGCTGCGACGCTATAGTAGCTGCGACGCTATAGTAGCTGCGACGCTATAGTAGCTGCGACGCTAGAGTAGCTGCGACGCTTTAGTCGCTGTGACGGTATAGTAGCTGCGACGCTATAGTAGCTGCGACGCTATAGTAGCTGCGACGCTATAGTAGCTGCGACGCTATAGTAGCTGCGACGCTTTAGTAGCTGCGACGCTATAGTAGCTGCGACGCTTTAGTAGCTGTGACGCTATGGTAGCTGCGACGCTAGAGTAGCTGCGACGCTTTAGTCGCTGTGACGGTATAGTAGCTGCGACGCTATAGTAGCTGCGACGCTCGTTTGGACTGTAGTGACTCCCCAAAAACGAAATGCTTAAATCCCTGTTGGCATAAGTAAAAATTGCGGGGTGGGTTTAACGGTATTAAAAACGATATAAATATCTTCACCCTATTGGCCGCAACAAAATATGGTTATGTCCAAAACCAAAAGTGCGGATTTGCCCCTATTTAGAGAGGCGATAGAGCGACAAGCATTCACAGATAATCTGGTGTGCGTGTGTGTGAACAAACTTCAAGTAAATTAAAAAGTGTAAAGTAAATTAAATGGATTCATTAAATGGATTCACGCTCTTCTCCTTTGTCGGACTTCTCCTGCTTTGTTGGACAGCCATCGAAGTAAGTACAGTGCTTCCTAAACTTTCTAGGACCGTGACCCATTTTTTAAAACGACAATCATTTCGACCCACATAAGTGTTCGTTCACCTAGGCACTCAAATTGGTATATAGAGTACATATTGAACAACAGTTTCACCGAAAATGATTCGAATTCCTCGTATTAGTGGTTAAATGTTTTATGAATTGTATGTAACCCGCCCAACGTTGTACGCTTAGCAATACCGTAAACCCAAGTGTCGTGTGACCTTGCGTCACGCATCTGGAGGTTTGGGCGAAAAGTATCCGGCCAAGCATAATTGTATAGTTGTTTCAAATTTTACGTCCACTTCAAATGAAACCGTTTTATACTTCACATTATAGCAATACATAATACGGCAGGTCAAATAAAAGTTAACACAAATAGTACCGAACGTTTACGTCGTACTTTAGTGTAGTACGACATACTTGTAAGAAGAAGAATTTTTCCCCGAGATGTATTAAAAACGAAGCAAAATACGATAGTGGTCGGTGCTAGAACTAATAGTAATACACAATTAGGGTCTAATTACTGAGCCGGTTATTAACTTTATAAACAAGCCGAGGAACTAATGAATAAAGTGGTCAAATGGTTAAATGAAAACCTTCTAACGCTAATTGAAGACAAAACTGTATACATAACATTTTCCCCAAAATTAAATGGACAACCTACCAACCCCAACCTTAAACTAAAAATACACTCTAACCGTTGTAGTAGGGACAAAATAAACTGCACGTGTAGTACAATAAACAAAGTAGACCACACCAGATACCTTGGTCTCATAATGGATCAATATCTTCGATGGAATAACCACATTTCATCTATTACAAAAAAACTGCGAAACACGATTTACAAATTCTACAATCTACGAAACATTCTCTCTTTTCCTACGCTAAGAATTGTATACCACGCATTGTTCCAATCAGTAGCACAATATGGTATCCTAGGGTGGGGTGGAACATATATGGCACACATCGAACAATTAATTATAATGCAAAAGATCGTTCTAAAAGTAATACTAAAGAAACCACGCCAATATCCATCCTCGCTTGTATATATAGAAAGCCAAACACTTGATATTAGAAAGCTGTATGTTCGATTTACTTATAAGAAGCAAAGTGAATGAATGAAGAAACCCCGCCGAGGTGCGCATTGTGGCCGATTGCAAGTTGTCACCAGTGAAGGCTTCGAGCTCATCAACTGTTACCCCTCCTGCCCCCACCACTCACCCACCGCTACTACCTCGGCCACTGGTGCAACCTTTCTGCGCGCTGAACCGAAATAAGTACCCCATCCCTTTATCCCATTGTTCAATAAAACATTTTATTTCTATCACATTTTTTGTTAATCTTATTAATTGGACTGCCGCTTGTTGTTCGTGTCTCAGTGTTGATCATGAGACTTTTTGAGTTTTTCTCCTACGACGAAAACAACTGTTTAGATTCACTGAAGTGGATCCGTTGTTTTATCACAACACTCACAGTTCGCCGATTTGAATAAGTTCTTCATTTTATTTCTAAAGACGTTTTTCGTAAATCGTATTAATCATTGGACTGCCGCCTGTTGTTCGTGGCTAATGTGTTGATCATTATTTAGTTTTTAGTTTTTCTCCTACGGTAAAAACAATGTTTGGGCTTGACCGTCATATAGTTGTTTATAAAAATAACTAAAACTTGAGGGCTGTAACCAAACCTTACGAACAATAAAGTTATTCACAAGAGAACAACACGTGAGTCTCAATGTTAACTACAACGACTGGGTCGTTTCTAAGAACTAGGAACCCCCCCCTCGCTATCCCCCAATGAGAAGAAAAGTATATTATACTATTTGTTATTGTTTTTTGAAGTATTACAAATCGTAAATTCTTCGTTTAAAAAACATATAAAGCGTGTAGCTGGTTATCTGAATATATTTCTTATGAACATAATAATATTTATATTAAAAATCAGGCTATCTTTGATTGATTACTAAATGTTTACTAGCTTTACTACGCACTCGACAACTATGGTCATCAGTGCAGATCTAGACTTCAGTCATGGGTGGGGTGGGTGGGGGGGGGGGGGGAGGGGCGATTGTAGAAAAGTAACTGCAAGCATCTTTCTAGTCCCACTTTCGCTTTATCTCCCCCCCCCCCCCCCCCCCCAAGGAACACTAAATAATGGGTAACGGAAAATTTTGCCTGCCAAGAGCGAAAATCAAATATTATATTGAGACGTTTCAGTATAATGTGTTGAGCTTTTAATAACATTTTGTTCATTGGTTGGTAGATAAGAAATAGAAATTTTAATTTGAGATACTTTACATAGATAACAAAATAAGACAGTATATTGTAGCACAAAATTGCATCAGGAAGTTATTATTATACTTCGGTGTTTGCAGCAAAGGTAGCTCATGATTTCATTCCGATAGTGGCTTGTCCGTGTGGCTCAATACTTATTGTGTGATTGTAAAGAGCGGGGTCTGGGTCTGGGGGGAGCCTCAGCCACCGGAGGCTAAAGAAAAATCCTGACAAATTTTCTTCACAAGTGCCCGGAGAATTACTTTAGATAAGTTCAATATTCATTCAGAAGGATTTTGTGGGTTGAGGTTAGCACTAACTAAAACCATTATACAATTGAGGGGGGGGGGGCGAACAGGTGTAACCCGTTCCTATGTATTATAGTACCGTACATGGTTTAATGATTATGGACCTTTAGTTGGACAATCATGGGGGGGGGGGGGGGCGATCGATTTACGAACAATGTGTTTAGAAATAAAATAAACAACTTATTCAAATCGGCGAACTGTGTGTGTTGTGATAAAACAACGGATCCACTTCGGTGAATTTAAACAGTTGTTTTCATCGTAGGAGCTCATGATCAACACTGAGACACGAACAACAGGCGGCAGTCCAAATAATAAGATTTACAAAAAATGCGATAGAAATAAAATGTTTTATTGAACAATAGAATAAAGGGATGGGGTAATTATTTCGGTTCGGCGCGCAGAAAGGTTCGACCAGAGCCGTGGTAATAGCAGCGGGTGAGTGGTGGGGGCAGGAGGGGTAACAGTTGATGAGCTCGAAGCCTTCACTGGTGACAACTTGCAATCGGCCACAATGCGCACCTCGGCGGGGTTTCTTCATTCATTCACTTTGCTTCTTATAAGTAAATAGACGTTTTTTTTTTTCATGTGCACCTAAACAGAAATACCGGAATAATAAAAACAATATCACATCACATAAATACAAGGGTAAACACTAACCAAAATCTTATTATGCACAGACCATCAAAAGATATCACTCAAAGACATGCTCTCTACCTAGGTCCTCGAATATACAACAAAATTACAAACTCAATCAAAATAAAGCAAGAATCTAAATCTAGATTCAAGCAATCCTTGAAACATTGGCTCACTACAACATCCACGGAAACAATAGAAAATCTCGTAAACCTAAAAGAATAAACCCCTTACATAATGATACTATGCTAGACTGTCTCGTAAATTTAAATATGGATATCATTGCAATGGATTAACGTACAATATATTATAACAATCGTGCAAAAATCCTACTTCAGAGATATATATTAGTTATAAGTTTCTATGCAAGTAAGTTATATTAGAGCAAGTTAGTTATTAGTTATTTATTCTCTTAGTTTCTCATTTCATAGTATTAAGACTTATATATAGCATTATACATAGTCCTAGCTCTAGACCAAACTTAATCTTAATTTTCATTGTAAACAAAATAAGTATAGAGGCATGCTGCTTGCTGATCTCTCAAGCTTCTGCTTATGACAGCAACAAAACAAGTTTACACTGTACATATTCTGTATAGCCTACATTAATTTCACTTAAAACATGTTAGCTCTTTACTATACTAGATAATAATTGTACTATTATACTTAAACGATCGCAGTGTAAACTTAAAAATGCAATAAAAATGAATCTGAATCTGAACTTATTGACAATGCTGACTGAATGATTTACCGAGTTTTTCCTCAGTTATTGGAAGTATGTGGCTTTGAGTACTAGCCTATAGGCTATTATAACAGCCAGGCGCTGCTCGTGCATATGCGCTTATACGGACGCGCACCCCCAAAATATTTGCGATGAATAAACAAAAAATAAATTTAAAATCCAATCTCAATTTCCAATTTCAATTTCAAACTAATGTTCTATTATGGCCGGACCAGAGCATGTATATTCGGCAGAAGTCATTCTGCAGTAAATGTCCGTTCCCGCCCCGAGGTATCTGTTGCCCATTCAAACCCTCTACGCGCACACTATCCCTTTATTACAACCTGACATTTTTTTGTTTGAACTAACATGGTTCTAAAGCCGCGTTCCCACAGAGCGAGGTTTGCCACATTTGACCATAAAAAAGACGCACCACGCGCAGTGGGAACAGCGGTGCGTGACACTTGTGGCCCCGGCGCGTCCTTCCCGTCGGTTGTCGGTAAAAACCCTCGCGCCTCAAAGGAAACGCGCGCCCCGCCCCCGCTAGTTTGACCTTGGTCCGACTTCTCCGTGGTGAACCCTCGGACCAAACGGCCCCACATGAGTTCGAGGGGGCGTGAGCGGACAAGAGTGACGTACACTGCAGGCAGTGGGAACAGTCACGGGTTGCCAACTTGCACTTGTCCACGTGCGTCGGTTTTATAGTCAAGTGTGCCAAACCTCGCTCTGTCCACATTGGCGCACGTGCGGACGAACAGGGTAGTTTGCAACCAACCCTAGAAGGAGGGTAGGCTACCTGCGGACGGTCCATCGCCCCCGCGCGACATGCTGTAGCCAGCTATCATTTGGATAAGCAAGTTTGTTCAATCAATCAATGCATGTAGTTTTAAATAATGACGTCAATCATAAGTGATCTAATCAAAAACAGTTTTTCAAGATAAACATTAGAGGAACAATATTACAAATAAAAACACGAGCCCAGCCAACCCCAAAATTAGATTTGGTTCAATTGGCGGCTACAGATAAACGCACATATATAGTATAAAGTGGGCGAGGTGCGTGTCGAAGGAGTGCACGAGAATATGTTTGGGTATGTAATTTTACAATTTTATATAGTATTGTTAGTTTTTACTTTTACAACTTTATGTATTATCGAGGAAATCTTATCTGTGACAACCTAAATTGAAGTATACCACTGGCATTCTATTTGAACGTTTTGAGGGTGAGATATTGCGTTTGAGAAGCAAAGATAACGCAGGTCTCAAAAATTGTCAGCCTACTGCTGTAAACCTCCGGCGGTTGGGACTTAGCCCCAGACTCCAGCTATTCCGCGCCACCTCGTTGCGTGTTCTAGTTATGATTGAAATATGTGCACCTCCACAAATATCGTCCCCGAGCCGCCCCTGATAACAGCCCTCGCTATTCATTCCAAACTCTTGAAAGAAGTTAAAAAAGGGTTTACTTTATCTTCCTGTGAAACTATATAAACTATGCTATGACTATAACTATGACTTAAACTATATAAATAGAATGTAAACGGAATTGACAACTGGTGATGGGCGGAGCTTAAATCGTTCGCCGAGTCACGTGACGAGATTGTGGGACAAGTCGGCTGTTTCAAGATGGATTTTCATTTTTCAACCGCAAATAGGGATAAACTCTAATATCCTATTCATCTTTCATATAGTCGCCTTTTTGTAACTTATACACACATATCTTTTAAGGATTTCGTTTTTTATGTGGAAATTATCATACATAAAACAATTGCTTATCAAATTTTTTTTCCAGTTTGTTGTTACAAATCCTGTATCTACTTGCATGCCTGCGCGCCTTCCGCACCACTTTCATTTGAACAAAGTATCTCACCAGACAACGTGCGCTTCCTCCCTTGCTGTCTTCAGCCAACCACGCATCTTCAGTACCACCCCTCGTTCCAATGCCCGCTGGAGACGCAGCGCAGAGTTGGCAGCATCGGGACTATGACATAGAAATCCTATACCTCGAACAGCAAGTTGCGCGAATAAACAAAGGTCACCTGATGGTATAGGCCGCGTGATATAGACCTTAACATTGGTGTTTTTAGGGCTCAACTTTATATAGAGAACAACTTGCTAAAGAGATGAACGGGTACTTTAATGGATGTATAGTGGGAGAAGGGTGGGGGATGGGGTGGGGGTGTATTTATTGTTTATTATATTATTTATTGCTTCTGCTTTTAAAAAAAATTTGTATTATCATTGAAATTGAATACTGTGCAAAGAACACTGAACACTGATTTATTTCTCATAATGAGACGTGTGGGATGTACTTAATTGTTTCGGTTTCTGTTGATGATCTACGTCAAAAACCGCAGAAAATATTCATTTTTAAATTATATCTCAAGAATGCTACTCGAAATCGAAAATCTGAGTCAACAGCGCACTGTGTTTTGTAAGGCCTACAGACTGAATGAAATAATATAATCATTAGCATAGTAATGAAGAATATTAAATTGATAATTAGTACCTAATAAAAATAATTATTAAATATAAAAACCACAATGATTATAATATTAGACACATTTAGAGCATTCAGCCTGTAGGGCTTACCAAAGCACAGTGCACTTATGATTCAGATTTTCGATTTCGAAGTCCATTCTTGAGATATAATTTAAAAATGAAAATGCTGTGCGGCTTTTGACGTAGAGGTGCCTTTCGCTCCACATCAAAGTGATTTTCAGGCACAAAGAGTTCGACAGCTACAGTTTGTTCCGAAATTTGGTTTTAATTTCTACCATAGCTAAAAATCCACCTTCACATACCATGTACGAAGATATAAAGGCCAAAGGGTATCAAGACCTTTAAAGCTTCAGCAGAAAGATATGTTTGTTGAACATACAGGAAAAATTGAGATATGTTTTGCGGTTGGGTTGAAATTAATTTTGAACGAGGTGTGTAGTCCTGAATAGCTGGAGTGTGATGTGGGATCGAGTTGGGAGGGCGCTAGGAGTACGAGCGTGGGTATAGGATTGGGGGAATTACCTGTACCGCAAAACCCTACTAGGCCATATTTATTATTTACTATAATTAAATACGGAATGTACTTCCCTAATTTTACCTATAATATTATATAATATAGCTGAAAGAAACAAAATATAAATTTGTGAACAATTTTTATTTGTCCATTAACGCGCATAAGACAATACATTAATGAAGAGCACACTTTCTTAATAATTATAACAGGTTATCTTATCTTATAATATTAACTAAACATAAATAATGTTCTCAACGGGGTAGATCAGTCAACCGAGTAGATCCTGGCTTTCGTCGTCACTGAGTCAACGACTTGACGAATCCAAACAAAAGTCATACGATCTCAATACTGCCTATACGTCATACTGTCAGTGTCACCACTGTCTCATTACTCACAGTCCGCTTACATCACTCGGGATGTCGCGAGAGCGAGTCGAGCATATCGTATCCCCATCAATAATGTTCTTACTATTCAATAATCTTATACTTATATATACTTATACTTATATATATACCAAAGCCTTTAGATTTAAGATTAATCAATGTAATATTGAAATAGATTGTAACGTTCTATTGAGAGAACGTATAAAATAATGTTTATTAGTTACTGATTAATTAGCCTGTAATTACCGGCAATGCATGGGCCTGTTCACGTCTTGGCCGTGTCATGGGGTGGGTTTTCTACATTAAGTATATATTAAAATATCATTTAGAATACATGGATTATACATAAATCACTTACTGTAGAAGTTGAATAGCATCTTAAAACAACGAATGCATCATGACTCATGGCATAGTTAGTCATCCGATGGATGCAACCCTAGACACGTAATACGAAAGAGATCTTACCTCTAAAAAGTGACTCACAAGGTGACCCCTAACAAACAATAGATTCAAAATATACGCATGGTCCTCATAGAAGGATCCAGAAAATGTAATATTTTTTTGACATGCATCTATATAAACACAACCCACCCAAAGGGAAGGGGCAGTCAGTCAGTCGGCGGTTCGAGCTCAATTGGGTTCAGCCTAGCTAAATAATAGTCAAAACAAGGCTTAAGACTTGGTCTGCATTCAGCGTTACCAATTGGTGACCTACTGCAAAATAACAAGGCTTAAGACTTTATTCCGTATTTGAATTTTATTCCTTAAGGTTTGATCTACAATCAAGCGTGTCCAATTGGTCACCGGATTAATAGAACAAAACTTAAGATTCGTGCTTAAACTTTCCGTACTAATATTATTGTAAGCCGCTACCGACTGATTCCTAAAATAGTATCAATTAAATATTTTGTGCACCACATACATCAAAACTTGGGTAAGTCAACCATTTCATTATGTATTAATAAATTGTCAAATAAACTTATTATAATTAACCAAGATTTATACTTCACCTGCAATGACTTATAATATAGGTCAAGAACCTCACGTCCTCCTCTATTGAAAGTTGAAACTAAATTACTTAAATATGTTTCTGCTGCTCTTCGGAGCAGATGGTGGCAGCAACAAAACTACCCGATAATATATAAACTGTTTCCTAAGTCGTGATCGACGTCAAAGCGCACGCCCCACGACACTGGTGGCTAAGTGGTGGGATTTTTTTTTCATAGATTGATTTATTGATGGATTTATTCATTTCGGTATTGATTGTTTGATTAAACGTTTTTTGCAATATAAGGATAAACCTTGGTTTTATAATAAATTTGAAGTGTTATAGGCAGAAATGTTATTATTTTTTCATGATGATAGCAATAGTTTTTTTAACCTCCATGTCATTGTTTCGTCGTTGTAGTCTCTTGTGTAAAGACAAGTTTTAAGTAGCAGTTACGCACACTTAAACATATTCTGAAGCCGGGTACTGTACATGAGTTTTTTTAAAATATAACCACACACAAAAACAAACCGCGATAGTGCACACGTTTTATTTTTTATGTAAATTTGTGAGTTTTACATCCCTACTCTTCCGAAACTAGTGTTAAAATGTCGATACCGTTAGACGCCAATACATCGGGCATGGCTTCTCCCACTCCAGGGGTCGCCTCCCCCACTAATGGCGGTCAGCACGAAATTGTAGACACAACCTCCCTTAGTAATCTTCACCATATTGATCTTGTTACCGAGTTCTCAGGAAAGATTGATGGAATTAAAATACAGCATTTTTTCAATCGAATAGATGAGCTCGTGTCTCATGGGTAATTGGACGCCATTACAAAAAGCAGTGATTGCTAGATTTAAGCTTACAGGGGATGCAAGAGAATTTGTTACCAACAATACTGATCTTATAAACTCGCCTTATGATGCATTAAAACTCAATTGCTTAATTGGTTTCGTGTGGAAGAATCGCATAACCAAATGGTTCAAAAATTCTTCCATATGTATTCAACGACCGGGAGAAACAGTTCGCCAATTCGCAACAAGACTTTTCATTGCGGGTAATAAAACATTAATTAGTGCAGGTAATGACGCGGAACAGCGCCTACGTAAAAAATTGCTGGATGAAACAATGTTAACCCAGTTTGTTAAGGGAGTGTCTGTTACCTTGCGTCGATTTGTCATGAGTAGTAATCCGACAACGTATAACGACGCATTACAAGTTGCACTTAGGGAGGAGGTAATTGATTCGGCTATGGCTAATAAACCACTGCTGGTTCAAGCTATGAATCAACCATCCTCTTCCAAACAACCACAAGGTCCACCAACAAATAAGAAAAATACAAACGCAGGTCAAAATGCTAAACCTCACACACCACCTACCCCGTTCGTGCCCGCGAATGTGCAGAATACCCAGGTAAAGAGGGAATTTACATGTTTTCGCTGTGGGAGTAAAGGTCACTTTGCCAACATTTGCGGCACCCCACGTGATTACAATACTCAAATTCAGCAGGAAACAGTTGCACACAATACTTACGCGGTACGACCTCAGACCACTCGCCCTACTTGTTCATACTGTCACAAGGTAGGTCATTTATATCAGACTTGTTGGACACGGGATCCATCAAATTACAGACCACGTATAGAAAACAGAATACCAATCAAAACCCCGTGTCTAATGCGCAAACTAATACGGCTGATAATACGAAGGTTTCGTCGAGCAGTAACTACCGTCAAAATGCTACCTCAAATGTTAATCAGACCCAGCAGGATTTAAACTAGATCAGCCACACATTGTAGTCCCAAATGCAGTGGCTAAAATTAAACATGTCACTATCAATACACTTCATACGGATATGGACAAAACGCTAGTAAAAGTTAACATTATTACTCCAGATCATTCGGTAATTTCAGCTGTGTTGTTAATTGCCACAGGTGCCGACGTATCATTATTAAACGAATCGCTCGTATCGCAAGGCAATATACATGTTAATAATAATACGCGATTTATATCATCGGTGACTGGTCATCCACTTCCTATTATCGGGGAGGCACAGATACAGTTACACCTTGGATCTAAGTATTACAGTTACCCAAATTTTGCTATTTGTACGGATGATATGGGGCTCGCTTGCGATGGTATTTTAGGTAATGATTTCTTAAAATACTTTAAGTTTGACTTATTGTACAGTAACAACCAGCTAGTACAAGGGTCGAATGTCATTGCATTATTTTCTATGAATAATCCAGTAAGTGCTACGATTCAGACGGTTAGTAGGTTACCTACATCGCGATATAATTGTGAAAGAATAACTTGCAGTGCCGTTTTGGGTAATCGCGAAGATTGCACTACTGAAACAAGTTCACAAATGCGAGACATGAAGGAACACATTGATATATTGAATGCGAACATATATCAACAAAAACTAGCCTTGGAGGGTTATGTAAGAAATAATGGACAGTTAACCTATAACAATGATTTATTGTCTAAAGAAAATTGTCATTTGACAGATACAATCGGGTCATTGAATAAGGATAATGAAAAATATAAATGTAATGCAGACAATTTACAGTATAAATTGGATCATGTGAATATAGTTACTCATAAACTTCAGTTAGAAAAAGAAGCTATGAATCAAGGCCGTAATAGGTTATCAATTAACAGTGAAAATCTTTTGGATGATATAAAGGGATTATCTACAAAGAATGAAACACTGATTAGGGTTAATGAGAAATTCCAAGCACATTTACATATGTTGCAGGGACAGAACAATACATTAGTGCATCACTTGGATATCCTTCGGAAGGATAACGCGGCGTTAATTAATGGGATTCAATTAGTTCGCCAAAACGTGGACATTGTACATACCAATAATAATGATAAAAAGTTAATTATGGAACATAAAGGGTGTCAAGTTAATGTAGAGGAACTTCAACCTTTCACTGATACTTGCTCCCAACAGATTATGGTTATGAAAAGGGAAGATAAACTTCAGAACAGGGTAAATAATTTGCCTGTAGAATTGAATAATATTAAACGAACAAATAAAATAGATTGTGTGGATATAAAACATGATGAAATAAAAATTGGAGACAAGTGTTTAGACACGCGAAGTGTACACTCACGGGAGGTACATGAGGGATATGCTCAGGATAAAACACGTCACGACGCTATTAATTGCCCTGAATTTTGGCCAGTTCTTGACAATATTAATAATAGTGAAGTTGATCAGATGTCCGTGCATAGTGGTAAAAGGTGTTAATAATAGTGAAGTTAATACGGTGTCTGTGACTTCTTTGATAAACAAAGATAATGATAGTGCAGTTAATATGATGTCAGTCAATAGTCTGATACGAAATGTTAATATTAATGAAGTTGATATGGTGTCAGTGAATAATTTAATAACAATGAGAAATGAAAAACGTAATGAAGATATGAGACAAGGGAAGTTTATGAACGGGAATCAAATTTACGTGTAAATAAGGCTAGGATAAATAAGTCAGAAGACAATATTAGTACTGCTAATAATAGTCATGCTAATACTAGCAATCAAAGTGTAATTCCGGGCATGCGGAACACGCAGATGATAGCAACAGCAATGATTGCCACTTGTAACGAAGGGCATTCAGTAGATTCATGCAATACGAGCGTAAGTAACATTGACGTCGGTCGTGTTAAAAATGGTCATTTTAGCATAAACACGGTGGTAGACAAGGATGATGGAAAGACGGCTCCGCAATGTACAACTGATATATTGGGACAGGCTGCATCTGCCGTTCCACCTCTGGTAGTGGTAAATGATATTTGCGATCTTGGTCACTTACAGCAAGACATTCAGGAAAAAACAAGGAAAATATTAAATGAATTTTCAGATTTTTTTTTTTAAACAGGCGATAAAATGGGAGTAACTACAGGTGTTGAACATAGGTTTTTTACGGGTAACGCACAACCTATTCGGCTTCGGCCATACCGAACTCCACAAGCTCTAAAAGCTGTTATGGATAATAAAATTCAGGAACTTCTCGATGAGGGTATTATTAAGACGTCACATTCACCGTGGAGTGCACCCTGTATGTTAATAAAAAAGAAAGACCATACAGGGGAGCCACAATACCGAATGGTAACGGATTTCGCTCGTCTTAATCAGGTGACCAGGCCGGATCCATATCCAATGCCTAATATTACGGAAACAATGGACCATTTAACAGGTACTAAGTTTCTTTACAACGTTAGATATATGTGACGCGTATTATCATATACCTATTGCGCAACAGGACCGCGAAAAGACAGGATTTTCTACTACAACTAATCACTATGAGTACACGCGATTAGCAATGGGACTTACCGGAGCTCCTGCTACGTGGCAGCGTCATTGGGATGAAGTTTTCAGTGACATGCGGTTTAAACAATTGATGTTGTATTTAGACGATCTGGTCTTGTACACAACCACGATAGAAGAACATTTACAAAGACTTCGACAAGTTCTACAACGTCTACGTGACGCAGGGTTAAAGTTAAAGGCAAGCAAATGCCATTTTTTACAAACAGAGATCGATTACCTAGGTTATGTTATTAATACGGAAGGCGTTAAACCGTCTCCTACGAAAATAGACGCAATCAAAGCCTGGCCTCAACCAACGAATCCTAAAGCAGTTAAACAATTTTTAGGATTTGTTAACTTTTACAGGCGCTATATAACTGATATGGCTGCCATTTCCAAACCTCTTACAGATCTTACACGGAAAAATGTTAAATTTGTTTGGACGAAACAACAGCAGGAGGCATATTTTGCGACGTTGCGAAACGCAATTTGCAGCGATTCAGTTCTTATGTTTCCTGACTTTAATAAACAGTTCATATTGACCCCAGATTGTTCCCAATATGCAGCGGGGGCGGTATTAGCTCAACGCGTCGATGGCGCAGAGAGACCAATCGCGTTTGCAAGTAGACAGCTAGCTCCAGCAGAAACTCGTTACTCAAGTTGGGAGCGAGAGGCTGCCAGCGTAATCTGGGCAATTCAATATTTTCGTCAATATTTGTTCGGAAGACATTTTGTTTTACGATCAGATCATCTGCCCCTCAAACAACTTACGATATCGAAGTTATCTTCAAGGCATACACGTTGGTCGATTATTTTAGCGGAATATGATTTTGAATTTGAATACAAACCGGCAGCGCAAATTCAACACGCAGATGCACTATCGCGCCTGCAAGTTAATGTAATGGATGACGTCACAGGATCAGGAGATCAGATACAGTATGAGCCTATTTGGGATAGACAAAGGATTATGCAAGAACAAAGGCAGGATCAAATATTACAACCTATTATAACTCAATTACTGAAAGATAATTATGCACATGAAGACTATGCGTTAGAAAATGGATTATTGTATAAAATAAAAACTGTCAATGAAACAAACCATAAATAAGTTATACCATATTACTCTTCTACATACTTGCCAGCCCTTTTTGAGATCCAAACGCCCACCCGCATCAACCCCCCCCCCCCCCCCCCCCCCCCACCCATCCGTCATATTATAGTTCTAGCTATCGAGTACGTCGAATACACCAAATACTAACTACTAACTAACTGTTCGGGCGACCTCAAAATTACGGTTTCCGGTTCGAACCGGTCCGGAAGCTTTGACGAATTACAATGAGGGATACTATATTGGAAGTTTACCACGCATCACCCTTTGCTGGACATGCCGGTATTAAGCGTACTACGGCATTAATTACATCGCGATTTTATTGGCAGGGACTCCAGGGATATTACAAGCTACTGTAACAGCTGCATTTCATGCCAGCAACGGAAGGGAAAACCCCATCCGCTACGTGCGCCATTACAGACGTATCAAGAGGTGTCCTCCGTCTTTCAAATACGTCATATTGACGTCATGGGCCCCTTCAATCGTACATTACGTGGAAACAAATATATATTAACGTTTATCGATCGTTTCAGTCGATTTCCGGTATGTTCCAGAACAAAAGGCAGATACCATTGCCCTCGCATTTGTTGATGGTGTTATCACAATATACGGTATACCCCGAACCATCATTTCCGACAACGGGTCCAATTTTTTGTCAAACATTTTCAAAGAGACACTTAAATTATTAAAAATTAAACATTTAAATATCACACTCTACCATTCTATGGTGAACGGTATAATCGAGAGATCACATTTAACGTTCCATAACATTATGTCACATTATGTACAGAAAGCATCTGATTCATGGGATGACTTTGTACCTCTAGTTCTCTTGGCTATGCGAAGTAGCGTATCAGCGGCAACAGGTTATAGCCCATACTATTTAATCTTTGGCCGAGACATGAATCTGCCATATAGTGAATTTTCTCAACCTTCCCGTGTGTCATACAATACTGACCAACATTTTCCGACCGAATTAAAGAAACGATTGGAAGACGCCTATTCTGTAACAAGGGACAATTTAAAGAAAAGTGCGTTAAAAAACGAGGAGTTTTATAACAAGAAAGCAAGTCCCCTGACATACAAAATTGGAGATCTAGTGTTTTTGTATACGCCAGCCATTAAACCGTATGATATTAGAAAATGGTCTAAATAATGGGATGGTCCATATAGAATTATTAATATCAAACAAGATGTTACTTGTTGCATTAAACATATTTAAAATAATAAAGACCAGACAGTGCACGTTAACCGACTTAAACATTTTGTAAATATGCGTCCCCAGGACACTAATAACGATCACACCTATAAATCACGCCTTCCCGACCACCCTTACGATGACTCATGTAAAACGGCTAGACAAGCAGTGGATGATACCTCGGACGATCCAGAACAATCGGGCGATGTTTGGAACACCGCCACGGGGGAGTCCACTTTAGATAACGATCAGGGTCCATTCACTCCAACACACACGGTTGCGTATAGGGATTTCACAGATGAGGAGGTACAAAATTAAATTAAAAGGGACGAACAGGTTAATACACGGTCTTATGCCCTTTTACCTAAGACATGCGACATGGAGGACATTGATGCTACTCAGCAATGGACCAGGGTTCCACTCCGGACTACAACCGTTCCCATCCCATCCACTGCTCACCCTCTGTTAATTCCCCACACGGTGGTTGACCCAGGAACATCGAAAGCCCCAAAAAAGCCACACATACTCCCTAAACCGATCAAAAATATTCGTAAAACTCTTTCCAGGTTGTTGCCTATACGAACTAGTTCCCGTGTGCGCACTCCATCTCTTAAATCAATTGAGAATATACAGGCAGGAAAAAATTAAATGAAAAGACATATATTTATGTCATATTTTTACTCCCGTAGAACACCATGGCTCCCTTCGGAAATATCATGATTCTCCAGAAACGGGAGCCGCTTCTGGTCTCCTTCGTGAGATCGGCGCAGGTGGGCGGTCACAGAAGGATTCTCCAAAAACGGGAGCCGCTTCTGGTCTGCTTCGTGAGATCGGCGCAGGTGGGCGGTCACAGAAGGATTCTCCAGAAACGGGAGCCGCTTCTGGTCTGCTTCGTGAGATCGGCGCAGGTGGGCGGTCACAGAAGGATTCTCCAGAAACGGGAGCCGCTTCTGGTCTGCTTCGTGAGATCGGCGCAGGTGGGCGGTCACAGAAGGATTCTCCAGAAACGGGAGCCGCTTCTGGTCTGCTTCGTGAGATCGGCGCAGGTGGGCGGTCACAGAAGGATTCTCCAGAAACGGGAGCCGCTTCTGGTCTCCTTCGTGAGATCGGCGCAGGTGGGCGGTCACAGAAGGATTCTCCAGAAACGGGAGCCGCTTCTGGTCTGCTTCGTGAGATCGGCGCAGGTGGGCGGTCACAGAAGGATTCTCCAGAAACGGGAGCCGCTTCTGGTCTGCTTCGTGAGATCGGCGCAGGTGGGCGGTCACAGAAGGATTCTCCAGAAACGGGAGCCGCTTCTGGTCTCCTTCGTGAGATCGGCGCAGGTGGGCGGTCACAGAAGGATTCTCCAGAAACGGGAGCCGCTTCTGGTCTCCTTCGTGAGATCGGCGCAGGTGGGCGGTCACAGAAGGATTGTGGTAACAATTGACCAAGTTGACTACCTGTTACCCGCCCAATACAATGGTCTTCCTGATGAAACAATAATTCACTCACAGGAACCTCACGTGATGACACTGGTTATTGTGCAATTTGATACTTCTGTTGATCTTATGATTTTGGGCTAGGTCCCTCGTATAAGTACCGGTATGAGTATTCCCCTACAATAGTAGGCCATTATTTCGCAATATGGGTATAGTATATTACAGCATTTTTTATTACGCACGCATAACATGAACGGTTTCTGTTCACAGTGAGGCACTCGGACTCGCGCCCCTCCCCAACCACCCTCCCCAAGACACAGGATCGTACGTCATTTCACGGTAATCAGTACGAATAATTTATCACGATGACGATTCTATTTATGCTCATTTTTACCCTTCTTCCATTTGGGTTCTGTGTGGAACCGGATCAGGGCACGGGGACGATGTTTATGAAACCACCAGACCTGTTACTGACCGGACTATATTGGACAATTACAGTAGATGTGAATTTAACTGACTATGATCGCGTAATTAACGACTTTATTAACACAGTCACGGAAATTGAAAATATTAATGGTATTAATGTTACCTCGGACGTATACCAAACCACTAACGAGATAAATAAGTTAATTAATAAGGAAACGGAATTAATTCTCTCTCAGGCCAATCAAGTGCGTCGCAAACTTATTAATTTGTATCATACGCTCATACCGGGGATTGCTCGAGCGAAACGCTCCCCTTTTGATATCGTTGGTTCTGGGTTACACTTTCTATTCGGGGTCCTTACTACGAAAGATTTGGATGTGGTTAATAAGCATATAAACAAATTACGACACAAACTGATGGGATGATTCATTTAATGAAGTAACAAATAACGTATGTGAAAGACAATTATGCAACGGGCCGTCAAAATACGAAGGACATAAAAGTAATTGCGCGCACTATGATAGAATTAAATCATAAAATAATCAACATGGAAAAACATTTTCAAGGTAATTCTCAGGAGGCAACGCGATTGATGACTTCTTTGTATACTATCCAAACTAACTTTCGAACCATGGAGAACACATTAATGAATATAAAAGAGGATATTGACCAATTGGGAACGGCGCTATCGGTCACAGCGTTAGGCTACCTTAGTCCTTAGTGAATATTTTTTAACGCCAGCGAATTTATTGAAATTATTAACTACCATTGAACCACATTTACCACAAGATTGCACTCTATTATCGAGTTCCACCATTGATAAAATGTATTTGTATTACTCGTTATCTAACGTCCACCTGGCTACTATCAATGGCATCATTCGCCTTTTTGTCCAGATCCCGATTAAAGAATATAATAAATATTTTCACTTGTATAAGGCACTTTCACTACCTTATCACTTACCAAATCACACGGCGGCGGCTGTCATTAAACCCAGCAACGATTATCTCGCCATAACTCCTGATGGACAATTTTATATCGAAATGAGTAACGAGGATGTACATATCTCATTGTACTAAAGGCTCTTTCACGATATGTTCCCCGATGCGACCTATCATAAAATCACACAAAATGTTGTGCTTATATGCTATTTTTTCTGGTACAAAATCAGCTATTCATTCACTTTCTGACAAACATATTATTTTACACTTTGACCCAACATTTTATCGTTCCCCTTTTAAAAACACTTGGATATATAGTGTTAATCGGGAACAGTTAACTATTCATTGTCCACAAGAAATACATTCTTATAATAGTTCAATTACGCAAATGTCACTGCAGGGGAACAGGTACAGTAGATATAGTTAGGTACAGTTAGGGGAACTGTCAGGCGTTTGGTATGGACTTTATTTTGGCTTCACATACCTCTACCAGCACCCACTTTACTCACGGTCCCACTTTTCATATTCCCCAGTTGGCCACTATAATGGCCACTATCACAAACAAAACTCAGGCCAATATATCGGATGTCATTGGATCAAACGTTCAAATTTCCAAAATCCTTACCCGTTTGGGCCACTCCCATGAGGACAACCCGACGGTACCATTTAATGTGTGGCAGAAAGAGTTGGATTTGCTGAACATGCCCTCATGGTATGAACACCAATCCACCCATACGTACGGAGCATCAACCCTCGGTGTATTGCTCTTCGTTATATTCATAATTATTTATTGCAAAAAAGAGCTTACTTACGCTCTAAACTGCCATGCCGTTCGACGCACAGCGGTGTGCAAACGATGCGCAATGTAGTTTATGTTCCTACTTCGACAACCACGGCACCCGCCGAGGCTCCCATGGAATTATTGGCCCTTACGCAGGTTCCTCACGGTACTAAAACGCCAGGACATATGTCACAACCGATATATGACCAACGGCGTATTTATCCATTATTGACTTAATGTGTCTCCAACAACCTCTGTGTGCCATCACACGTGACTTACTAATTTCCTCTATTTTTCAGAAAAACTTTGTAATTCATATATCACCCACCATGTCTCAGCCCAACAAACGGCAACGTTCAAAGTGCGCCTTGTGTCATAAACGGGCAACGGGGCCACTGCCGTTCGGAGTGTCGGACTGTCGTCTGCACCACCGTTATGACTGGGGAGAATCAGCGACAACAACGTGGCCGTATTCTGGACCTTCTTCCAGTTATTAAGGACTGGCATGACCAATCAAAAGCTCAATCTGTCATGGGGGGTTTACAGGGTGAGGCGAGGCAACTCTATCGGTATTTCCGGGAACAAAGTCATACCTATTACTTGTTCTATGGAACCTCCGTGTACACACCGTTACCCGAGGTCTTGCCGGATTTACCGTTATCACCGCCTTGCTCCATGGACTGTTCACCCTGGACCTAATCCCCCCGTGCATATGCCATGGCCATAAGGTAATGCGCTATATTTTCTTTTCATACCTTTTTGACTCCAGTCTTATTTTAATATCATTTAGTAAATTCATGTCCTGTGCTTTCATGATAACTTTTCCCTTTTTGCTCAAAACTAACATAGATAGCGCTGCTAAGCAACCTCCTTTCAGCGCCATTGATGAATAATAACAATAAAACAACAATGAATATTGACAGCTAGACCACTCCTAATAGAAGTTTATTTTCTGGCCACCAGAATGCATCTAGTCTATTTTGAGTGCTCTATATTGGGTAATGCACGGTTATTCATCCATTTCGGATAGCCTCTTTTCGCGTCGCTTACATTTGTTACGTTTCAGTACTTGGGGCCCACTGTGCCGCCAACATATCAGCCTTCACCACCGTCCTGTCAGGGATTCGGCGCCAAAGGACGCGGGAGGGCCACACTCCCTACGGCTCTTCCATTGCCGTCCGGAGTTCTGCGACACTCAACCGGAACTCGGCAAGCCGACCACCCCCCCCCCCCCACAGATTCACACTCCACGAATCCGTTAAGACAATACACCCCCCCCCCTTACGACCCCTGGATCTTCACGCAGCTCGTCACGATGACCGTCGACAATCCGCTGCTGTTTAATTATCACATTGTTTTTTTTTATATCACTTTCATTATTCAGCAGATTTTCCTTTCTGCCATTGTACTTAATATCTCTTGTACTTATTCTCTAAGATTATACTTACACCCCTGTACTTTGTGTTACTCTAATTATTCTAATGATTTAAAAAAAAAAAAATCATATACTTTATTATATAAGTTTTTTATTATTTTCACTTATAAATGTCATTCATATCAATTTACTTATTCCAATGATATGCAATTGTCATATTGTACTTGTACTATACTTTTGCTTAGTATATCACTTATACTTATTAATATTGTACTTCTTGTGACTTTTCATTCTTTTACGGATCTATAATGATACCTTTAATTAGTCTAACGACTTGTAATCCTAGTATAGTATTCATATGTCAAGTTATTGTTTTCATGGATTTCGATTGTATTATTGCCCTTCATATAATTTTTATACTTACCAGTAGAAATGGTGATATTGTTCTTCACCATGTAACTTTTAATGTAATTTTAATGGTTTTTAATTATTATTTTGTGATTCATACCAGTTTGTACAAGCTCTACTCTTCTCTTCGTACATGAGTACGCCTTATTTGGTTGCATTGCTTATATAATGTACTGCATTTGTATGCGTTGCAATATTTATGGACTTGTATTTTTTACTTACTCATGTTTCATGATATTTTGTCTTCATGGTTACGGTATTATATTTTATACTTTTGGATTCTCTTTACTATGACAATTTGCATATATGCAGTTTATTTGCACTACTTTCATTTTGACTTACCCAAATGTTTTACTTGGCGCATTTTTTTGTATTTTCTCATTGGTTTATGATCTTTTATATATATGTTTATTTATGATAAGTTATGTCAACTATTATGTCAGCTCTTATGTAGCGATTGTCAGCAATTGGTTGATTATGGCAGCTGTCGGTATTTTCCTGTTTGTGGAATTTTTCTATCTGCCTAACCATCCGTTTGTATATGATTTCTAATCACTTCTTGATATATTTATTTTGTATTGATTCACTTTTATCACTTACTTACTTCAACTTTTGCTGTAGTGTTATGAATGATCCATGTTTTACGGGGTGAAATTTATTTCACATGAAGCCTTTCTGTCAATATTTCGCGTTTTAAGTATACCACGCTCAGGACTCACACGTCGCTTCCAAAGTACTTCATTCTGTTTCACATTAAACATTATAAGAAGGTGGCACTCTCCCTCCTGTCTTTCCGCCTGATATTAGCATCCGTAGCTTTGACTCTTCGAGGGTTTCGGCTGTATGTCCTAAGATGGGTTTCACTGTTCAACAGTTTCTGAACGCTCATAACTGACAGATATATTATTATCAGTTGGTCCAATCGTAGCTTTTGAGTGGAACACAAGGGAATGCTCTTGTCATGTTATTACCTCGACTATGGCTCACAATTACAATATATATTCTCAGACCCACAGGCATAGATGCAAGTTTACCTGAACGATGGTCTCATTGCAACGGCACATATTAACCATTCCTTACGCGTGCACCTCTCTTATGTCTCATGTTTATTTTGGGTTTTCTTTCTTTTTCTTTTGGTGCATCCTTGTAGAAAGATACACCAAAAAGTTGAGCGATCGGGGTGATGTCATGGGGTGGGTTTTCTACATTAAGTATATATTAAAATATCATTTAGAATACATGGATTATACATAAATCACTTACTGTAGAAGTTGAATAGCATCTTAAAACAACGGATGCATCATGACTCATGGCATAGTTAGTCATCCGATGGATGCAACCCTAGACACGTAATACGAAAGAGATCTCACCTCTAAAAAGGAACTCACAAGGTGACCCCTAACAAACAATAGATTCAATATATACGCATGGTCCTCATAGAAGGATCCAGAAAATGTAATATTTTTATGACATGCATCTACTATATAAACACAACCCACCCAAAGGGAAGGGGCAGTCAGTCAGTCGGCGGTTAGAGCTCAATTGGGTTCAGCCTAGCTAATTAATAGTCAAAACAAGGCTTAAGACTTGGTCTGCATTCATCGTTACCAATTGGTGACCTACTGCAATATAACAAGGCTTAAGACTTTATTCCGTATTTGAATTTTATTCCTTAAGGTTTGGTCTACAATCAAGCGTGTCCAATTGGTCACCGGATTAATAGATTCCTAAAATAGTATCAATTAAATATTTTGTGCACCACATACATCAAAACTTGGGTAAGTCAACCATTTCATTATGTATTAATAAATTGTCAAATAAACTTATTATAATTAACCAAGATTTATTCTTCACCTGCAATGACTTATAATATAGGTCAAGAACCTCACGCCCTCCTCTATTGAAAGTTGAAACTAAATTACTTAAATATGTTTCTGCTCCTCCTTGGAGCAGATTGGTGCAGCAACAAAACTACTCGATAATATATAAACTGTTTCCTAAGTCGTGATCGACGTCAAATCGCACGCCCCACGACAGCCGTGATTAGCTCTTCAATAAGGTCATATATCTATGATTCTCTGTACTCATCCTCTGGGTTCCTCTGCGCGTCGTCAACGATGATTCCAGTGGGGTAGGGGGCGATGGGTGATTGTCGATGTAGACGATCTCGATGCGTTGTCTTGGAGAATTGTTGAGGGGGGGGGGGGGGGGGCGATGATGAAAAAATCTGAGGCGATGATAAGCAACGATTATCACTGAAGTTAGATGATATGAATAGACAACACTCGATACTTGCACTGACACACTGTGGAGCGCCACTGGATACTAACTTATTTATTAACTACTGATCGACAATAATGGAAACATACACTTCACAAATGCAAATTACACGCACTCGGCAATCCTATTTAAGTTTATGCAATAAGCGACTTGATAAGTGCTGCATTACACCTTGTCCACGCACTCACTACGTTCACTGCTCTAACTCTCGACCTCGTATCCTCACGACGACTATCTCTCCTAGGGATAAGTGCTTCATTACACTTGTCCACGCACTCACTACGTTCACTGCTCGAACTCTCGTCCTCGTATCCTCACGTCGACTATCTCTCCTAGGGATAAGTGCTTCATTACACTTGTCCACGCACTCACTATGTTCACTGCTCTAACTCTCGACCTCGTATCCTCACGTCGACTATCTCTCCTAGGGATAAGTGCTTCATTACACTTGTCCACGCACTCACTACGTTCACTGCTCGAACTCTCGACCTCGTATCCTCACGTCGACTATCTCTCCTAGGGATAAGTGCTTCATTACACTTGTCCACGCACTCACTACGTTCACTGCTGGAACTCTCGACCTCGTATCCTCACGTCGACTATCTCTCCTAGGGATACCCATATTGAACAACTTATATGTTTCATATATGAAAAAAAATATGTAACTTATATGTTGGTCATATATGACACATATAAGTTACATATAAAAAAATATGTAAGTTTTGGAACATTTCATATATGAAGAAATATAAGAAATTTATATGTTTCATATATGTTGAGATACACTTTTTCATTTATGATGCTACAAAATATTCGAGGATAAAATTCAAAAATATAAGGAATTTATAAAAAGTATATGAGTATAATATATAATCCATATAAGATTGCCATATATAAATCATATAAGAAACTTATATGAAACATATAATAAACTTATATGGAAAATATATGTACCTTATATGACACACATAAGAAATTTATATGAATATTATATGCTGACCATATAAGGTTTATATATGTATAATATATGATCCATATAAGTTAGACATAAATAATCATATAAGATGCATATATGAATCATATAAGAAAGGTATATGAAGCTTATATGCTGAACATATCAGGTTTATATATGTATCATATATGATCCATATAAGCTAGACATAAATAGATCATATAAGATGCATATATGAATCATATAAGAAAGGTATATGAAGCCTATATGCTGAACATATAAGGTTTATATATGTATCATATATGATCCATATAAGAAAGGTATATGAAGCTTATATGCTGAACATAAGGTTTATATATGTATCATATATGATCCATATAAGCTAGACATAAATAGATCATATAAGATGCATATATGAATCATATAAGAAAGTTATATGAAACTTATATGCTTAGCATATAACTATATGGTTTATATATGTTTAATATATGGTCCATATAAGCTAGACATGTACATAAATCATATAAGAAACTTATATGAAACATTATGAATCATATAAGATGCTAATATGAACATTTATGATCCATATATTAATCATACACAAAGTTATATATAATATATGATCCTTACATAATTTAAAGTTACCTAAGTATGAATCTTACAAGAAACATGATGTAGGTATAAAATATTATGTACATTATATTATCCATACATAAATCATATAATATAAGTACATAGTATTATCATGAACTATGAAACATATATTATGTATAATATATTATGATCCATATAAGCTAGACATAGATCATAGAAGACAAAATGTATTTTATATCCATCATAGATGTAGGCCTAACATAATATGAATCACAAACAATCAATATGAAACATAGGCCTACATGATTAGCATAATGCATAAAATATCAATATCATACATAAAAACATGAAATATCTTTAATTAATGAAAATAAACAAAGAAGATTCTCTCCCCCTTTTTGTTACTTTTGTTTTTTGTATGTGCAGTAATTTTGGTCACTCCTATATATTTCTTTCCTGTAAATGTTCATGTGTGGTATATATGAGTAGCATATTTTTTTTGTATTTTACACGTGTCTGGCATATATTTTCTATTTATTTATTGTCTATAATAACACTGGGAAGTTTACTATTGGACTGACCAATAGTTCACTATTGGATTTGACCAACTGTTGGTTAAAGGTTTTTCTCAATGGTAGGCCTAGTGTCCCAATATTACATTGGGCAAAAACTATTGGGTTTTTTAATTAGTGTTGGTCAATGGTTTTTTCAATGGTTTCTCTCAATGGTTTTGTCCCAATATGCCATTGGGCAAGAACCATTTATAAAAACCATTGAGCACAGAGCAACAAACAAAAACTATTGGAGAAAACCATTGAAAGGAACCATTGGTAAACCATTGATTAAAACCATTGATTAAAACCATTGATTAAAACAGTTGCTAAAAACTTTTAGCTAAAACCATTGGAAAATAAACCATTAAGAAAAAACATTAAACAATAAACAAGAATTATAGGGAAACACCATTGGAAAGAACTGTTGAAAAGGTAAATAAAACCATTAAATATAATATAATTATGTATTGACAATAAACCACTGGAAAAAATACAATTCCCTACATTGTTATGGTAATATAGGAATACTTATTCAACATCAGTTAAAACAATTTTGCAATATGAAATAACAAAAGAATGAATTATTAAGAGGGACTGGGACCCACTGAAAGGGACATAACGATCCTCTTACAATCTAAGAACTATTTTCAAAGTTATGATAGAAATATGAACTACTATCTCAATTAAAAGCTAGGTAGGCCTACTTTGGCACAAAAAAGGATTGTTTTCTTTGAAAGTTCACTGAAAATGGTAGGTCTTGCTATGAACGAGTCTATTTAAACAGTTTTTCAGTAGTTCTTCAGTTCTCTCCTTCTGTAGCCCCTGAAAATAATGAAGATTTTAGATTAAAGGTCTACTTACCAAAGGTGATATCCTTCACCTCATACTTGGTGAAGTTCATTTGAAAAAAGAACTATGAGAAAGGTCAGGTCACCAACCAAAAAATTAACTTCATTTCCATTTTTTTTTTTTAAATATATGTTAGGCCTACATAAAATATTAAATTAATTGCCCATTTAGCCAAGCGGCTTGGTTGCCAGCTACCGTTTGATTTAAAACCTACACGTTCTATACTTTCAGCATTGTCCACCATGCTATATTTATTTATTTATTTTCACCATGGTATTTGTACATCAAGAAAGAGTGCAAAAGATGCAACGATCAAAGTTGGCATGGAACGTTCGCTCTCAATCTCAATGGTGCTCAGGGATTTCCCGGGTATTCTACAACCTAATCACAGATTTTATATACAATTTAGCAATTGTTTGCGTTTTTGTGTTCTACAGACTGTCGACTTCCGAGTGTCGCTAGTAATGATTGTGTACAGCGCAGTAGAATTATGCGAACTTTTCAAATATTTAACAGTTTACAAAAATAATGAACGTTTTCAAGTAGGCCTTATAAGTTCATACTAGCCAAACATGAATGCGTTCGTTCAAAAGCTCGTCATGATATGAACATGTTGATTTTAAAAGTTCCTTTCCCAAGTATGTTTCAGCTTCATTAGACATAGCCTATGATGTCATAAACCTCAGTGTTTCTTGAAACCTAACCAGCTGTACTTGGCTGCTACCGAGTTGGTCACAAGTCTTCTCAAGAGGCGCTTTATGGTACCTTGTGGTGATTTTACTCCGCATTAACTCACAGGGTCATCTGTCGATAATATGAAAAAGTAATGCCTAATTGTTAGTTGTTATATATAGCCTACCCTACCACTGTTGTATACCTATGTCGTAATGTAATGTTAAAATGTTCATATGGTTATCGATCAAGATTGAAGGCAGAGTAAAATAAATAAAATCACAGATGCTAGATTTTAAGATTTGTTTAATATGTATGTAAAATTGTAAACCTAGTATATTTGCACATAATTTGGGACACAATTTAACAATACTAGGGACTAACAGGCAAAGTTTATCTTCCATGATGACTCAAGGATTGGATATGACACATTCATTTTTAAATATCATGTTTACGTATTATTAAAAGACTGCCTCTATTTGCACCCAAGTTGGGTGAGCGCAACATATAAAATGCTATTTTCCCCCAAGTTCTGGGCGTGCGCGGGTGTGTACAGCATTTAAAATGCTATTTGCACCCAAGTTGTTTTCACCCAAGTTATTTTCACCCAAGTTGGGTGTGCCCAACAATTAAAATGTTATTTGCACCCAAATTGTTTTCACCAAAGTTTGGTGTGTCCAACACTTAAAATGCTATTTGCACCCAAGTTGTTTTCGCCCAAGTTGAGTGTGTCCAACACATAAAATGCTATTTGCACCCAAGTTGTTTTCGCCCAAGTTGAGTGTGTCCAACACATAAAATGCTATTTGCAATGCGTCGTTCACTTGGGTGTAAATAGCATTTAAATGTTGGGCACACCCAACTTGGGGGAAAACAACTTGGGTGCAAATAGCATTTTAAGTGTTCGACACACCCAACTTGGGTGTAAACAACTTGGGTGCAAATAGCATTTTAAATGTTGGACACACCCAACTTGGGTGAAAACAACTTGGGTGCAAATAGCATTTTAAATGCAGAACACACCCGCGCATGCGCAGAACTTGGGTAAAAATAGCATATTAAATGTTGCGCTTGCCCAACTCCAACTTGGGTGCAAATAGCCACTCCGTTATTAAAATTGCAAAACTAGGACCATGAGAAATGGTTAGCCGTGAGTAGGGAGAGTAACGAATCGTGAAGAACCACAAACTTTCGTCTGCATGCAAGGCAGGCCTACGGGTAGTGTTGGCAAGACGAACAATTTCAGTGAAATGATCATTTTTGCAATACTAAGAGATGTGTACGGCATGAACATAGGCTAAGCCTACTACTAAAATATACAAAATTGTCTTCAAATAGGCCTACCAGAAGCTACCCTACATTAATATTTACAATAAATATTTTAGTTATTCCGTCCTGTCAGATGTAGGCCTATGCAATGGTTAAAATATAGGCCTAGGCCTACCATCCATTTGTCAAGAAGCAAGCAAGCTGAAACAAGGAAGGCCTAGCACCTAGGCCTACGCTAGGGCCTAGGCCTAGTAAGGATTAGGCCTACTTGCATAATCCTGACAATTTACAAATTGCTGAGAATAATTTGTTGTCCAAAATCTAGGCCCAAGTCTGAGCAAGATCAAAAAGGCTAGGCCTAGCCCTAGGCTAGCCTAGGGCACCTGGCCGCACATGCCTATTTCCTAGCCTAGGCCTGCGCCAGGGCTACGGTCCTACATCAGTAAATATAAAAGGATATGCCTATAATCTGTGATTAGGCCTACGGTTAAGCTAAGCTCAAGACTTACGGTCTAAAGCAAGACCATTTCAGTCAAATATGATGGGCAACCTAACCTGTTCGTCCGTCTTGGCTAGGCCTAGCTGGCTGGCATGGCATACGTCCATTAATAAGTTACAATTGAGTTGATTTAGTCTTACCTGTGACTGACACGATGTTCGGAAAAGGAATTCTTCACTTCATGCTGAATAAACACCCACGGCTTCGCACAAAATTGTCTAAACGTACATAAACGACCGTTGTAGGCCAACGTTGTCGACGATTTGCGTTGGTTTAAACTTGTTAGTCACTGCCAGTCTGCCACACTCCACCAGCGGCTGGCGTGGCGACAGTCGCTGCGTAAAGAAGGCCGTGACAGAACGCGCTTTATTTAAAAGCCAAGCAATAATAATGATATTTCATCAACATTTTATGCATTACGGTTACGGATTTACATAATAGGTTATTGTATTCATTTTGAAGTTTATTTATATTATTTCAGATTTTCCGCTTTCCATTTGTCGCTAGTTTCGCCACGTTTTTATTTTTTACTAAGGGAATATTTCATAGGTTGTACGTTGTACATGCACGTCGCAAGTTTTATGTTGGCTATTCTGGTATCTGTCTGTAATATCATTGGTCTGTGCTGTCATCAAAGATTAGCTGTCATTAATGTTGTTGTCAAATGCATTAAACAAATAAAAAATAAAGTGAATAAAATATACCATGATCGTGAATCAAGATGTAACAAGCATTATCCTGTGTATTGATGTTTCAGTTAAAAATGTAGAGACTCTTTCTCGTTTCATTTCATTTCATTTTATTTCATTTCATTTCATTTCATTTCAATTTAATTTAATTAAATTTAATTTAATGTAATTTATTTTATTTTATTTTATTTTATTTTATTTTATTTTATTTTATTTTATTTTATTTTATTTTATTTTATTTTATTTTATTTTATTTTATTTTATTTTTTTTTATTTTTTTTTATTTTATTTTATTTTATTTTATTTTATTTTATTTTGTTTTATTTTATTTTATTTATTTATTTATTTTTATTTATTTTTTTTTTATTTATTTATTTATTTTTTTTTTTTTTTTATTTTTTTTTTTTTTAACTCATGTTATAACTGGTAAAAAATACAAATTCAAATATATATATATATAAAAAGGGCCGGTAAAATATAAGGGCCGTATATGTGTTATATATATATATATATATATATATATATATATATGGCCTCATAAATTTTCAGGGCTACGCGGGTGATGAACACGTTGTCTTTGCGGTATCAAGCCCTATCGGATGAGTGTTTGGTTTTGAAAGAAAAACAATAACAAATAGGCGTAAGCACATTTTAAAATTTTGCGAAAATCCAGTTCAACGGGAAGAAATCCACACGAGCGAAGCCGCAGCGGGCAACTCAGCTAGTACTATGTTATAATATTTTGTTGTTTTTTATTGTTATATATTTGTCTTATTTTGATTCACTATGATTGATTAGGTACATGAGTTAAATGTACTATAGTCCGGCTAAAATCACCTAGAAGGTCTAAAAATCTTGGCTATTAAGTGCCCTAATTTCATAAATAATAATACGGCATGCCCAATGAATGAATGAATCAATGAAATAAACCAAACAATTTTCTACTAACAAAATAAATAAGAACTAACCAATATCATTTATAATAATTTGGTGCTAGCATAATGTATTTCCAATAGTGTCACTCTCAATAGTGAATTAAAAGAAACTTTTAATATCAAATAGTAAATACAATAAACTATACACACTTAATAGTAAATGAAAAAATTAACCTACTCTAATAGTAAATATATAAAACTATTGACCTATAATAAATACAAAATACTATTGTTCCCCAATAGTAAACCGATATAACTATTCACTCTAAATAGTAAATGGAAAAAAATTAATGCAGTCTAGTAATAAATATACAATACTAACGATCCCCAATAGTAAACCAATATAACTATTCATGCCCAATAGTAAATGATTCAGAACTATTCACCAGCCAATAATGAATCAATTAAAACTATTCACCGTCAATAGTAAATCAAAAAACCTTTTCATTTTCAATAGTAAATTTAAAAAACTATTCATTTTCAATAGTACATATTCATAAAGGGAACCTTATTAGTGCATAAGAGATTCAGACATTTTGTCATATATTTGTTTTATAAAATGTTTATATAATATCTTACATGCAAATATATATGGAACTTATATCATGTTCAAATATGGTCCTTATATGTAAAACATATGTTTCATGTATGGAGTATAATTATATGAGAACCTTATAAGTTGCATATAAAAGATTCAGACATTTTGTCATATATTTGTTTTATAAAATGTTTATATGATATCTTATATGCAAATAAATATGGAACTTATATAATGTTCATATAGGGTCCTTATATGTAAAATATATGTGCCAAATTAGTTTCATATATGGAGTATATATGGGAACCTTATAGGTTCCATATAAGAGATTCAGACATTTTGTCATATATTTATTTTATAAAATGTTTATATGATATCTTATATGCAAATATATATGGAACTTATATAATGTTCATATAGAGTCCTTATATGTAAAATATAAGTGCCATATATGTATCGTATATGGAATATATATGAGAACCCTATAAGTTACATGGATCTCTTATATTATAAGAGATCCATATATGAATAATATAATATGTAAAATATAAGTGCCGTATATGTGTTATATATGGATTATATATGATTACCTTATAAGTTACATATAAGAGATCCATATATGAATAATATATGTAAAATATAAGGGCCGTATATGTGCTATATATGGATTATATATGAGAACCTTATAAGTTACATATAAGAAATCCATATATGAATAATATAAGTAAAATATAAGTGCCGTATATGTATTATATATGGATTATATATGAGAACCTTATAAGTTACATATAAGAGATCCATATATGAATAATATATGTAAAATATAAGGGCCGTATATGTATCATATATGGATTATATATGAGAACCTTATAAGTTACATATAAGAGATCCATATATGAATAATATATGTAAAATATAAGTGCCGTATATGTATTATATAAGTACCATATATGGATTATATATGAGAACCTTATAAGTTACATATAAGAGATTCATATATGTATAATATATGTGTCATATATGTTTTTATATAATTTTTATATGATATCATATATGCAAATATATATGTGTAGACTTATAAAGTCACCACATATATAAAACTTATAAGTGTTTTATATGTCATATATGTGCCTTATATATGCCATATATCTCATATATATCTCATATATGTTTCATATATGAAAAATATAAAAATTTCAACGTGGGAAGGGCGTCATTACACTTGTCCACGCACTCACTACGTTCACTGCTCGAACTCTCGACCTCGTATCCTCACGTCGACTATCTCTCCTAGGGATAAGTGCTTCATTACACTTGTCACGCACTCACTACGTTCACTGCTCGAACTCTCGACCTCGTATCCTCACGTCGACTATCTCTCCTAGGGATAAGTGCTTCATTACACTTGTCCACGCACTCACTACGTTCACTGCTCTAACTCTCGTCCTCGTATCCTCACGTCGACTATCTCTCCTAGGGATAAGTGCTTCATTACACTTGTCCACGCACTCACTACGTTCACTGCTCGAACTCTCGTCCTCGTATCCTCACGTCGACTATCTCTCCTAGGGATAAGTGCTTCATTACACTTGTCCACGCACTCACTACGTTCACTGCTGGAACTCTCGACCTCGTATCCTCACGTGACTATCTCTCCTAGGGATAAGTGCTTCATTACACTTGTCCACGCACTCACTACGTTCACTGCTCTAACTCTCGACCTCGTATCCTCACGTGACTATCTCTCCTAGGGATAAGTGCGTCATTACACTTGTCCACGCACTCACTACGTTCACTGCTCGAACTCTCGACCTCGTATCCTCACGTCGACTATCTCTCCTAGGGATAAGTGCTTCATTACACTTGTCCACGCACTCACTACGTTCACTGCTCTAACTCTCGACCTCGTATCCTCACGTCGACTATCTCTCCTAGGGATAAGTGCTTCATTACACTTGTCCACGCACTCACTACGTTCACAGCTCGAACTCTCGTCCTCGTATCCTCACGTCGACTATCTCTCCTAGGGATAAGTGCTTCATTACACTTGTCCACGCACTCACTACGTTCACTGCTCGAACTCTCGACCTCGTATCCTCACGTCGACTATCTCTCCTAGGGATAAGTGCTTCATTACACTTGTCCACGCACTCACTACGTTCACTGCTCGAACTCTCGTCCTCGTATCCTCACGTCGACTATCTCTCCTAGGGATAAGTGCTTCATTACACTTGTCCACGCACTCACTACGTTCACTGCTCTAACTCTCGACCTCGTATCCTCACGTCGACTATCTCTCCTAGGGATAAGTGCTTCATTACACTTGTCCACGCACTCACTACGTTCACTGCTGGAACTCTCGACCTCGTATCCTCACGTCGACTATCTCTCCTAGGGATAAGTGCTTCATTACACTTGTCCACGCACTCACTACGTTCACTGCTCTAACTCTCGTCCTCGTATCCTCACGTCGACTATCTCTCCTAGGGATAAGTGCGTCATTACACTTGTCCACGCACTCACTACGTTCACTGCTCGAACTCTCGACCTCGTATCCTCACGTCGACTATCTCTCCTAGGGATAAGTGCGTCATTACACTTGTCCACGCACTCACTACGTTCACTGCTCTAACTCTCGACCTCGTATCCTCACGTCGACTATCTCTCCTAGGGATAAGTGCTTCATTACAATTGTCCACGCACTCACTACGTTCACAGCTCGAACTCTCGTCCTCGTATCCTCACGTCGACTATCTCTCCTAGGGATAAGTGCTTCATTACACTTGTCCACGCACTCACTACGTTCACTGCTCTAACTCTCGACCTCGTATCCTCACGTCGACTATCTCTCCTAGGGATGAGTGCTTCATTACACTTGTCCACGCACTCACTACGTTCACTGCTCTAACTCTCGTCCTCGTATCCTCACGTCGACTATCTCTCCTAGGGATAAGTGCTTCATTACACTTGTCCACGCACTCACTACGTTCACTGCTCTAACTCTCGTCCTCGTATCCTCACGTCGACTATCTCTCCTAGGGATAAGTGCTTCATTACACTTGTCCACGCACTCACTACGTTCACTGCTCGAACTCTCGCCCTCGTATCCTCACGTCGACTATCTCTCCTAGGGATAAGTGCTTCATTACACTTGTCCACGCACTCACTACGTTCACTGCTGGAACTCTCGACCTCGTATCCTCACGTCGACTATCTCTCCTAGGGATAAGTGCGTCATTACACTTGTCCACGCACTCACTACGTTCACTGCTCTAACTCTCGTCCTCGTATCCTCACGTCGACTATCTCTCCTAGGGATAAGTGCGTCATTACACTTGTCCACGCACTCACTACGTTCACTGCTCTAACTCTCGTCCTCGTATCCTCACGTCGACTATCTCTCCTAGGGATAAGTGCGTCATTACACTTGTCCACGCACTCACTACGTTCACTGCTCTAACTCTCGTCCTCGTATCCTCACGTCGACTATCTCTCCTAGGGATAAGTGCGTCATTACACTTGTCCACGCACTCACTACGTTCACTGCTCTAACTCTCGTCCTCGTATCCTCACGTCGACTATCTCTCCTAGGGATAAGTGCTTCATTACACTTGTCCACGCACTCACTACGTTCACTGCTCTAACTCTCGTCCTCGTATCCTCACGTCGACTATCTCTCCTAGGGATAAGTGCGTCATTACACTTGTCCACGCACTCACTACGTTCACTGCTGGAACTCTCGTCCTCGTATCCTCACGTCGACTATCTCTCCTAGGGATAAGTGCGTCATTACACTTGTCCACGCACTCACTACGTTCACTGCTCTAACTCTCGTCCTCGTATCCTCACGTCGACTATCTCTCCTAGGGATAAGTGCGTCATTACACTTGTCCACGCACTCACTACGTTCACTGCTCTAACTCTCGTCCTCGTATCCTCACGTCGACTATCTCTCCTAGGGATAAGTGCGTCATTACACTTGTCCACGCACTCACTACGTTCACTGCTCTAACTCTCGTCCTCGTATCCTCACGTCGACTATCTCTCCTAGGGATAAGTGCGTCATTACACTTGTCCACGCACTCACTACGTTCACTGCTCTAACTCTCGTCCTCGTATCCTCACGTCGACTATCTCTCCTAGGGATAAGTGCTTCATTACACTTGTCCACGCACTCACTACGTTCACTGCTCTAACTCTCGTCCTCGTATCCTCACGTCGACTATCTCTCCTAGGGATAAGTGCTTCATTACACTTGTCCACGCACTCACTACGTTCACTGCTCTAACTCTCGACCTCGTATCCTCACGTCGACTATCTCTCCTAGGGATAAGTGCTTCATTACACTTGTCCACGCACTCACTACGTTCACTGCTGGAACTCTCGACCTCGTATCCTCACGTCGACTATCTCTCCTAGGGATAAGTGCGTCATTACACTTGTCCACGCACTCACTACGTTCACTGCTGGAACTCTCGTCCTCGTATCCTCACGTCGACTATCTCTCCTAGGGATAAGTGCTTCATTACACTTGTCCACGCACTCACTACGTTCACTGCTGGAACTCTCGACCTCGTATCCTCACGTCGACTATCTCTCCTAGGGATAAGTGCGTCATTACACTTGTCCACGCACTCACTACGTTCACTGCTCGAACTCTCGACCTCGTATCCTCACGTCGACTATCTCTCCTAGGGATAAGTGCTTCATTACACTTGTCCACGCACTCACTACGTTCACTGCTCGAACTCTCGCCCTCGTATCCTCACGTCGACTATCTCTCCTAGGGATAAGTGCTTCATTACACTTGTCCACGCACTCACTACGTTCACTGCTCTAACTCTCGTCCTCGTATCCTCACGTCGACTATCTCTCCTAGGGATAAGTGCGTCATTACACTTGTCCACGCACTCACTACGTTCACTGCTCTAACTCTCGTCCTCGTATCCTCACGTCGACTATCTCTCCTAGGGATAAGTGCGTCATTACACTTGTCCACGCACTCACTACGTTCACTGCTCTAACTCTCGTCCTCGTATCCTCACGTCGACTATCTCTCCTAGGGATAAGTGCGTCATTACACTTGTCCACGCACTCACTACGTTCACTGCTCTAACTCTCGTCCTCGTATCCTCACGTCGACTATCTCTCCTAGGGATAAGTGCTTCATTACACTTGTCCACGCACTCACTACGTTCACTGCTCTAACTCTCGTCCTCGTATCCTCACGTCGACTATCTCTCCTAGGGATAAGTGCGTCATTACACTTGTCCACGCACTCACTACGTTCACTGCTGGAACTCTCGTCCTCGTATCCTCACGTCGACTATCTCTCCTAGGGATAAGTGCGTCATTACACTTGTCCACGCACTCACTACGTTCACTGCTCGAACTCTCGACCTCGTATCCTCACGTCGACTATCTCTCCTAGGGATAAGTGCTTCATTACACTTGTCCACGCACTCACTACGTTCACTGCTCGAACTCTCGCCCTCGTATCCTCACGTCGACTATCTCTCCTAGGGATAAGTGCTTCATTACACTTGTCCACGCACTCACTACGTTCACTGCTCGAACTCTCGCCCTCGTATCCTCACGTCGACTATCTCTCCTAGGGATAAGTGCGTCATTACACTTGTCCACGCACTCACTACGTTCACTGCTCGAACTCTCGCCCTCGTATCCTCACGTCGACTATCTCTCCTAGGGATAAGTGCTTCATTACACTTGTCCACGCACTCACTATGTTCACTGCTCGAACTCTCGACCTCGTATCCTCACGTCGACTATCTCTCCTAGGGATAAGTGCTTCATTACACTTGTCCACGCACTCACTACGTTCACTGCTGGAACTCTCGACCTCGTATCCTCACGTCGACTATCTCTCCTAGGGATAAGTGCTTCATTACACTTGTCAACGCACTCACTACGTTCACTGCTCGAACTCTCGACCTCGTATCCTCACGTCGACTATCTCTCCTAGGGATAAGTGCTTCATTACACTTGTCCACGCACTCACTACGTTCACTGCTCGAACTCTTGACCTCGTATCCTCACGTCGACTATCTCTCCTAGGGATAAGTGCTTCATTACACTTGTCCACGCACTCACTACGTTCACTGCTCGAACTCTCGACCTCGTATCCTCACGTCGACTATCTCTCCTAGGGATAAGTGCTTCATTACACTTGTCCACGCACTCACTACGTTCACTGCTCGAACTCTCGTCCTCGTATCCTCACGTCGACTATCTCTCCTAGGGATAAGTGCTTCATTACACTTGTCCACGCACTCACTACGTTCACTGCTCTAACTCTCGACCTCGTATCCTGACGTCGACTATCTCTCCTAGGGATAAGTGCTTCATTACACTTGTCCACGCACTCACTACGTTCACTGCTCGAACTCTCGTCCTCGTATCCTCACGTCGACTATCTCTCCTAGGGATAAGTGCTTCATTACACTTGTCCACGCACTCACTACGTTCACTGCTCTAACTCTCGTCCTCGTATCCTCACGTCGACTATCTCTCCTAGGGATAAGTGCTTCATTACACTTGTCCACGCACTCACTACGTTCACTGCTCGAACTCTCGACCTCGTATCCTCACGTCGACTATCTCTCCTAGGGATAAGTGCTTCATTACACTTGTCCACGCACTCACTACGTTCACTGCTGGAACTCTCGTCCTCGTATCCTCACGTCGACTATCTCTCCTAGGGATAAGTGCTTCATTACACTTGTCCACGCACTCACTACGTTCACTGCTCGAACTCTCGACCTCGTATCCTCACGTCGACTATCTCTCCTAGGGATAAGTGCTTCATTACACTTGTCCACGCACTCACTACGTTCACTGCTGGAACTCTCGACCTCGTATCCTCACGTCGACTATCTCTCCTAGGGATAAGTGCTTCATTACACTTGTCCACGCACTCACTACGTTCACTGCTCGAACTCTCGCCCTCGTATCCTCACGTCGACTATCTCTCCTAGGGATAAGTGCTTCATTACACTTGTCCACGCACTCACTACGTTCACTGCTGGAACTCTCGACCTCGTATCCTCACGTCGACTATCTCTCCTAGGGATAAGTGCGTCATTACACTTGTCCACGCACTCACTACGTTCACTGCTCTAACTCTCGTCCTCGTATCCTCACGTCGACTATCTCTCCTAGGGATAAGTGCGTCATTACACTTGTCCACGCACTCACTACGTTCACTGCTCTAACTCTCGTCCTCGTATCCTCACGTCGACTATCTCTCCTAGGGATAAGTGCGTCATTACACTTGTCCACGCACTCACTACGTTCACTGCTCTAACTCTCGTCCTCGTATCCTCACGTCGACTATCTCTCCTAGGGATAAGTGCGTCATTACACTTGTCCACGCACTCACTACGTTCACTGCTCTAACTCTCGTCCTCGTATCCTCACGTCGACTATCTCTCCTAGGGATAAGTGCTTCATTACACTTGTCCACGCACTCACTACGTTCACTGCTCTAACTCTCGTCCTCGTATCCTCACGTCGACTATCTCTCCTAGGGATAAGTGCGTCATTACACTTGTCCACGCACTCACTACGTTCACTGCTGGAACTCTCGTCCTCGTATCCTCACGTCGACTATCTCTCCTAGGGATAAGTGCGTCATTACACTTGTCCACGCACTCACTACGTTCACTGCTCGAACTCTCGACCTCGTATCCTCACGTCGACTATCTCTCCTAGGGATAAGTGCTTCATTACACTTGTCCACGCACTCACTACGTTCACTGCTCGAACTCTCGCCCTCGTATCCTCACGTCGACTATCTCTCCTAGGGATAAGTGCTTCATTACACTTGTCCACGCACTCACTACGTTCACTGCTCGAACTCTCGCCCTCGTATCCTCACGTCGACTATCTCTCCTAGGGATAAGTGCGTCATTACACTTGTCCACGCACTCACTACGTTCACTGCTCGAACTCTCGCCCTCGTATCCTCACGTCGACTATCTCTCCTAGGGATAAGTGCTTCATTACACTTGTCCACGCACTCACTATGTTCACTGCTCGAACTCTCGACCTCGTATCCTCACGTCGACTATCTCTCCTAGGGATAAGTGCTTCATTACACTTGTCCACGCACTCACTACGTTCACTGCTCTAACTCTCGACCTCGTATCCTCACGTCGACTATCTCTCCTAGGGATAAGTGCTTCATTACACTTGTCCACGCACTCACTACGTTCACTGCTCGAACTCTCGACCTCGTATCCTCACGTCGACTATCTCTCCTAGAGATAAGTGCTTCATTACACTTGTCCACGCACTCACTACGTTCACTGCTCTAACTCTCGACCTCGTATCCTCACGTCGACTATCTCTCCTAGGGATAAGTGCTTCATTACACTTGTCCACGCACTCACTACGTTCACTGCTCGAACTCTCGTCCTCGTATCCTCACGTCGACTATCTCTCCTAGGGATAAGTGCTTCATTACACTTGTCCACGCACTCACTTCGTTCACTGCTGGAACTCTCGACCTCGTATCCTCACGTCGACTATCTCTCCTAGGGATAAGTGCGTCATTACACTTGTCCACGCACTCACTACGTTCACTGCTCGAACTCTCGACCTCGTATCCTCACGTCGACTATCTCTCCTAGGGATAAGTGCTTCATTACACTTGTCCACGCACTCACTACGTTCACTGCTCTAACTCTCGACCTCGTATCCTCACGTCGACTATCTCTCCTAGGGATAAGTGCTTCATTACACTTGTCCACGCACTCACTACGTTCACTGCTGGAACTCTCGTCCTCGTATCCTCACGTCGACTATCTCTCCTAGGGATAAGTGCTTCATTACACTTGTCCACGCACTCACTACGTTCACTGCTCGAACTCTCGTCCTCGTATCCTCACGTCGACTATCTCTCCTAGGGATAAGTGCTTCATTACACTTGTCCACGCACTCACTACGTTCACTGCTGGAACTCTCGTCCTCGTATCCTCACGTCGACTATCTCTCCTAGGGATAAGTGCTTCATTACACTTGTCCACGCACTCACTACGTTCACTGCTCTAACTCTCGACCTCGTATCCTCACGTCGACTATCTCTCCTAGGGATAAGTGCTTCATTACACTTGTCCACGCACTCACTACGTTCACTGCTCTAACTCTCGTCCTCGTATCCTCACGTCGACTATCTCTCCTAGGGATAAGTGCTTCATTACACTTGTCCACGCACTCACTACGTTCACTGCTCTAACTCTCGACCTCGTATCCTCACGTCGACTATCTCTCCTAGGGATAAGTGCTTCATTACACTTGTCCACGCACTCACTACGTTCACTGCTGGAACTCTCGACCTCGTATCCTCACGTCGACTATCTCTCCTAGGGATAAGTGCTTCATTACACTTGTCCACGCACTCACTACGTTCACTGCTGGAACTCTCGACCTCGTATCCTCACGTCGACTATCTCTCCTAGGGATAAGTGCTTCATTACACTTGTCCACGCACTCACTACGTTCACTGCTCTAACTCTCGACCTCGTATCCTCACGTCGACTATCTCTCCTAGGGATAAGTGCTTCATTACACTTGTCCACGCACTCACTACGTTCACTGCTCTAACTCTCGACCTCGTATCCTCACGTCGACTATCTCTCCTAGGGATAAGTGCTTCATTACACTTGTCCACGCACTCACTACGTTCACTGCTGGAACTCTCGACCTCGTATCCTCACGTCCACTATCTCTCCTAGGGATAAGTGCTTCATTACACTTGTCCACGCACTCACTACGTTCACTGCTGGAACTCTCGACCTCGTATCCTCACGTCGACTATCTCTCCTAGGGATAAGTGCTTCATTACACTTGTCCACGCACTCACTACGTTCACTGCTCTAACTCTCGACCTCGTATCCTCACGTCGACTATCTCTCCTAGTGATAAGTGCTTCATTACACTTGTCCACGCACTCACTACGTTCACTGCTCGAACTCTCGACCTCGTATCCTCACGTCGACTATCTCTCCTAGGGATAAGTGCGTCATTACACTTGTCCACGCACTCACTACGTTCACTGCTGGAACTCTCGACCTCGTATCCTCACGTCGACTATCTCTCCTAGGGATAAGTGCGTCATTACACTTGTCCACGCACTCACTACGTTCACTGCTCTAACTCTCGACCTCGTATCCTCACGTCGACTATCTCTCCTAGGGATAAGTGCTTCATTACACTTGTCCACGCACTCACTACGTTCACTGCTCTAACTCTCGGCCTCGTATCCTCACGTCGACTATCTCTCCTAGGGATAAGTGCTTCATTACACTTGTCCACGCACTCACTACGTTCACTGCTGGAACTCTCGTCCTCGTATCCTCACGTCGACTATCTCTCCTAGGGATAAGTGCTTCATTACACTTGTCCACGCACTCACTACGTTCACTGCTGGAACTCTCGACCTCGTATCCTCACGTCGACTATCTCTCCTAGGGATAAGTGCTTCATTACACTTGTCCACGCACTCACTACGTTCACTGCTCTAACTCTCGACCTCGTATCCTCACGTCGACTATCTCTCCTAGGGATAAGTGCTTCATTACACTTGTCCACGCACTCACTACGTTCACTGCTCTAACTCTCGACCTCGTATCCTCACGTCGACTATCTCTCCTAGGGATAAGTGCTTCATTACACTTGTCCACGCACTCACTACGTTCACTGCTGGAACTCTCGACCTCGTATCCTCACGTCGACTATCTCTCCTAGGGATAAGTGCTTCATTACACTTGTCCACGCACTCACTACGTTCACTGCTCTAACTCTCGACCTCGTATCCTCACGTCGACTATCTCTCCTAGGGATAAGTGCTTCATTACACTTGTCCACGCACTCACTACGTTCACTGCTCTAACTCTCGTCCTCGTATCCTCACGTCGACTATCTCTCCTAGGGATAAGTGCTTCATTACACTTGTCCACGCACTCACTACGTTCACTGCTGGAACTCTCGTCCTCGTATCCTCACGTCGACTATCTCTCCTAGGGATAAGTGCTTCATTACACTTGTCCACGCACTCACTACGTTCACTGCTCTAACTCTCGACCTCGTATCCTCACGTCGACTATCTCTCCTAGGGATAAGTGCTTCATTACACTTGTCCACGCACTCACTACGTTCACTGCTCTAACTCTCGTCCTCGTATCCTCACGTCGACTATCTCTCCTAGGGATAAGTGCTTCATTACACTTGTCCACGCACTCACTACGTTCACTGCTCGAACTCTCGTCCTCGTATCCTCACGTCGACTATCTCTCCTAGGGATAAGTGCTTCATTACACTTGTCCACGCACTCACTACGTTCACTGCTGGAACTCTCGGCCTCGTATCCTCACGTCGACTATCTCTCCTAGGGATAAGTGCTTCATTACACTTGTCCACGCACTCACTACGTTCACTGCTCGAACTCTCGTCCTCGTATCCTCACGTCGACTATCTCTCCTAGGGATAAGTGCTTCATTACACTTGTCCACGCACTCACTACGTCCACTGCTCTAACTCTCGACCTCGTATCCTCACGTCGACTATCTCTCCTAGGGATAAGTGCTTCATTACACTTGTCCACGCACTCACTACGTTCACTGCTCGAACTCTCGTCCTCGTATCCTCACGTCGACTATCTCTCCTAGGGATAAGTGCGTCATTACACTTGTCCACGCACTCACTACGTTCACTGCTGGAACTCTCGACCTCGTATCCTCACGTCGACTATCTCTCCTAGGGATAAGTGCTTCATTACACTTGTCCAAGCACTCACTACGTTCACTGCTCTAACTCTCGACCTCGTATCCTCACGTCGACTATCTCTCCTAGGGATAAGTGCTTCATTACACTTGTCCACGCACTCACTACGTTCACTGCTCTAACTCTCGACCTCGTATCCTCACGTCGACTATCTCTCCTAGGGATAAGTGCTTCATTACACTTGTCCACGCACTCACTACGTTCACTGCTCTAACTCTCGGCCTCGTATCCTCACGTCGACTATCTCTCCTAGGGATAAGTGCTTCATTACACTTGTCCACGCACTCACTACGTTCACTGCTGGAACTCTCGACCTCGTATCCTCACGTCGACTATCTCTCCTAGGGATAAGTGCTTCATTACACTTGTCCACGCACTCACTACGTTCACTGCTCTAACTCTCGACCTCGTATCCTCACGTCGACTATCTCTCCTAGGGATAAGTGCTTCATTACACTTGTCCACGCACTCACTACGTTCACTGCTGGAACTCTCGACCTCGTATCCTCACGTCGACTATCTCTCCTAGGGATAAGTGCTTCATTACACTTGTCCACGCACTCACTACGTTCACTGCTCTAACTCTCGTCCTCGTATCCTCACGTCGACTATCTCTCCTAGGGATAAGTGCTTCATTACACTTGTCCACGCACTCACTACGTTCACTGCTCTAACTCTCGACCTCGTATCCTCACGTCGACTATCTCTCCTAGGGATAAGTGCTTCATTACACTTGTCCACGCACTCACTACGTTCACTGCTCGAACTCTCGACCTCGTATCCTCACGTCCACTATCTCTCCTAGGGATAAGTGCTTCATTACACTTGTCCACGCACTCACTACGTTCACTGCTCTAACTCTCGACCTCGTATCCTCACGTCGACAATCTCTCCTAGGGATAAGTGCTTCATTACACTTGTCCACGCACTCACTACGTTCACTGCTCTAACTCTCGACCTCGTATCCTCACGTCGACTATCTCTCCTAGGGATAAGTGCTTCATTACACTTGTCCACGCACTCACTACGTTCACTGCTGGAACTCTCGACCTCGTATCCTCACGTCGACTATCTCTCCTAGGGATAAGTGCTTCATTACACTTGTCCACGCACTCACTACGTTCACTGCTCTAACTCTCGACCTCGTATCCTCACGTCGACTATCTCTCCTAGGGATAAGTGCTTCATTACACTTGTCCACGCACTCACTACGTTCACTGCTCGAACTCTCGACCTCGTATCCTCACGTCCACTATCTCTCCTAGGGATAAGTGCTTCATTACACTTGTCCACGCACTCACTACGTTCACTGCTGGAACTCTCGACCTCGTATCCTCACGTCGACTATCTCTCCTAGGGATAAGTGCGTCATTACACTTGTCCACGCACTCACTACGTTCACTGCTCTAACTCTCGACCTCGTATCCTCACGTCGACTATCTCTCCTAGGGATAAGTGCTTCATTACACTTGTCCACGCACTCACTACGTTCACTGCTGGAACTCTCGACCTCGTATCCTCACGTCGACTATCTCTCCTAGGGATAAGTGCTTCATTACACTTGTCCACGCACTCACTACGTTCACTGCTCGAACTCTCGTCCTCGTATCCTCACGTCGACTATCTCTCCTAGGGATAAGTGCTTCATTACACTTGTCCACGCACTCACTACGTTCACTGCTCGAACTCTCGGCCTCGTATCCTCACGTCGACTATCTCTCCTAGGGATAAGTGCTTCATTACACTTGTCCACGCACTCACTACGTTCACTGCTCTAACTCTCGACCTCGTATCCTCACGTCGACTATCTCTCCTAGGGATAAGTGCTTCATTACACTTGTCCACGCACTCACTACGTTCACTGCTGGAACTCTCGACCTCGTATCCTCACGTCGACTATCTCTCCTAGGGATAAGTGCTTCATTACACTTGTCCACGCACTCACTACGTTCACTGCTCTAACTCTCGACCTCGTATCCTCACGTCGACTATCTCTCCTAGGGATAAGTGCTTCATTACACTTGTCCACGCACTCACTACGTTCACTGCTGGAACTCTCGACCTCGTATCCTCACGTCGACTATCTCTCCTAGGGATAAGTGCTTCATTACACTTGTCCACGCACTCACTACGTTCACTGCTCTAACTCTCGACCTCGTATCCTCACGTCGACTATCTCTCCTAGGGATAAGTGCTTCATTACACTTGTCCACGCACTCACTACGTTCACTGCTCTAACTCTCGTCCTCGTATCCTCACGTCGACTATCTCTCCTAGGGATAAGTGCTGCATTACACTTGTCCACGCACTCACTACGTTCACTGCTGGAACTCTCGTCCTCGTATCCTCACGTCGACTATCTCTCCTAGGGATAAGTGCTTCATTACACTTGTCCACGCACTCACTACGTTCACTGCTCTAACTCTCGACCTCGTATCCTCACGTCGACTATCTCTCCTAGGGATAAGTGCTTCATTACACTTGTCCACGCACTCACTACGTTCACTGCTCGAACTCTCGTCCTCGTATCCTCACGTCGACTATCTCTCCTAGGGATAAGTGCTTCATTACACTTGTCCACGCACTCACTACGTTCACTGCTCTAACTCTCGTCCTCGTATCCTCACGTCGACTATCTCTCCTAGGGATAAGTGCGTCATTACACTTGTCCACGCACTCACTACGTTCACTGCTCTAACTCTCGACCTCGTATCCTCACGTCGACTATCTCTCCTAGGGATAAGTGCTTCATTACACTTGTCCACGCACTCACTACGTTCACTGCTCTAACTCTCGTCCTCGTATCCTCACGTCGACTATCTCTCCTAGGGATAAGTGCTTCATTACACTTGTCCACGCACTCACTACGTTCACTGCTCGAACTCTCGTCCTCGTATCCTCACGTCGACTATCTCTCCTAGGGATAAGTGCTTCATTACACTTGTCCACGCACTCACTACGTTCACTGCTGGAACTCTCGGCCTCGTATCCTCACGTCGACTATCTCTCCTAGGGATAAGTGCTTCATTACACTTGTCCACGCACTCACTACGTTCACTGCTCGAACTCTCGTCCTCGTATCCTCACGTCGACTATCTCTCCTAGGGATAAGTGCTTCATTACACTTGTCCACGCACTCACTACGTCCACTGCTCTAACTCTCGACCTCGTATCCTCACGTCGACTATCTCTCCTAGGGATAAGTGCTTCATTACACTTGTCCACGCACTCACTACGTTCACTGCTCGAACTCTCGACCTCGTATCCTCACGTCGACTATCTCTCCTAGGGATAAGTGCTTCATTACACTTGTCCACGCACTCACTACGTCCACTGCTCTAACTCTCGACCTCGTATCCTCACGTCGACTATCTCTCCTAGGGATAAGTGCTTCATTACACTTGTCCACGCACTCACTACGTCCACTGCTCTAACTCTCGACCTCGTATCCTCACGTCGACTATCTCTCCTAGGGATAAGTGCTTCATTACACTTGTCCACGCACTCACTACGTTCACTGCTCTAACTCTCGACCTCGTATCCTCACGTCGACTATCTCTCCTAGGGATAAGTGCTTCATTACACTTGTCCACGCACTCACTACGTTCACTGCTGGAACTCTCGACCTCGTATCCTCACGTCGACTATCTCTCCTAGGGATAAGTGCTTCATTACACCTTGTCCACGCACTCACTACGTTCACTGCTGGAACTCTCGACCTCGTATCCTCACGTCGACTATCTCTCCTAGGGATAAGTGCTTCATTACACTTGTCCACGCACTCACTACGTTCACTGCTGGAACTCTCGACCTCGTATCCTCACGTCGACTATCTCTCCTAGGGATAAGTGCTTCATTACACTTGTCCACGCACTCACTACGTCCACTGCTGGAACTCTCGACCTCGTATCCTCACTTCGACTATCTCTCCTAGGGATAAGTGCTTCATTACACTTGTCCACGCACTCACTACGTTCACTGCTGGAACTCTCGACCTCGTATCCTCACGTCGACTATCTCTCCTAGGGATAAGTGCTTCATTACACTTGTCCACGCACTCACTACGTTCACTGCTCCAACTCTCGACCTCGTATCCTCACGTCGACTATCTCTCCTAGGGATAAGTGCTTCATTACACTTGTCCACGCACTCACTACGTTCACTGCTCTAACTCTCGACCTCGTATCCTCACGTCGACTATCTCTCCTAGGGATAAGTGCTTCATTACACTTGTCCACGCACTCACTACGTTCACTGCTGGAACTCTCGACCTCGTATCCTCACGTCGACTATCTCTCCTAGGGATAAGTGCTTCATTACACTTGTCCACGCACTCACTACGTTCACTGCTCTAACTCTCGACCTCGTATCCTCACGTCGACTATCTCTCCTAGGGATAAGTGCTTCATTACACTTGTCCACGCACTCACTACGTTCACTGCTGGAACTCTCGACCTCGTATCCTCACGTCGACTATCTCTCCTAGGGATAAGTGCTTCATTACACTTGTCCACGCACTCACTACGTTCACTGCTCTAACTCTCGTCCTCGTATCCTCACGTCGACTATCTCTCCTAGGGATAAGTGCTTCATTACACTTGTCCACGCACTCACTACGTTCACTGCTCTAACTCTCGACCTCGTATCCTCACGTCGACTATCTCTCCTAGGGATAAGTGCTTCATTACACTTGTCCACGCACTCACTACGTTCACTGCTCGAACTCTCGACCTCGTATCCTCACGTCCACTATCTCTCCTAGGGATAAGTGCTTCATTACACTTGTCCACGCACTCACTACGTTCACTGCTCTAACTCTCGACCTCGTATCCTCACGTCGACAATCTCTCCTAGGGATAAGTGCTTCATTACACTTGTCCACGCACTCACTACGTTCACTGCTCTAACTCTCGACCTCGTATCCTCACGTCGACTATCTCTCCTAGGGATAAGTGCTTCATTACACTTGTCCACGCACTCACTACGTTCACTGCTCTAACTCTCGACCTCGTATCCTCACGTCGACTATCTCTCCTAGGGATAAGTGCTTCATTACACTTGTCCACGCACTCACTACGTTCACTGCTCTAACTCTCGACCTCGTATCCTCACGTCGACTATCTCTCCTAGGGATAAGTGCTTCATTACACTTGTCCACGCACTCACTACGTTCACTGCTGGAACTCTCGACCTCGTATCCTCACGTCGACTATCTCTCCTAGGGATAAGTGCTTCATTACACTTGTCCACGCACTCACTACGTTCACTGCTCTAACTCTCGACCTCGTATCCTCACGTCGACTATCTCTCCTAGGGATAAGTGCTTCATTACACTTGTCCACGCACTCACTACGTTCACTGCTCGAACTCTCGACCTCGTATCCTCACGTCCACTATCTCTCCTAGGGATAAGTGCTTCATTACACTTGTCCACGCACTCACTACGTTCACTGCTGGAACTCTCGACCTCGTATCCTCACGTCGACTATCTCTCCTAGGGATAAGTGCGTCATTACACTTGTCCACGCACTCACTACGTTCACTGCTCTAACTCTCGACCTCGTATCCTCACGTCGACTATCTCTCCTAGGGATAAGTGCTTCATTACACTTGTCCACGCACTCACTACGTTCACTGCTGGAACTCTCGACCTCGTATCCTCACGTCGACTATCTCTCCTAGGGATAAGTGCTTCATTACACTTGTCCACGCACTCACTACGTTCACTGCTCGAACTCTCGTCCTCGTATCCTCACGTCGACTATCTCTCCTAGGGATAAGTGCTTCATTACACTTGTCCACGCACTCACTACGTTCACTGCTCGAACTCTCGGCCTCGTATCCTCACGTCGACTATCTCTCCTAGGGATAAGTGCTTCATTACACTTGTCCACGCACTCACTACGTTCACTGCTCTAACTCTCGACCTCGTATCCTCACGTCGACTATCTCTCCTAGGGATAAGTGCTTCATTACACTTGTCCACGCACTCACTACGTTCACTGCTGGAACTCTCGACCTCGTATCCTCACGTCGACTATCTCTCCTAGGGATAAGTGCTTCATTACACTTGTCCACGCACTCACTACGTTCACTGCTCTAACTCTCGACCTCGTATCCTCACGTCGACTATCTCTCCTAGGGATAAGTGCTTCATTACACTTGTCCACGCACTCACTACGTTCACTGCTGGAACTCTCGACCTCGTATCCTCACGTCGACTATCTCTCCTAGGGATAAGTGCTTCATTACACTTGTCCACGCACTCACTACGTTCACTGCTCTAACTCTCGACCTCGTATCCTCACGTCGACTATCTCTCCTAGGGATAAGTGCTTCATTACACTTGTCCACGCACTCACTACGTTCACTGCTCTAACTCTCGTCCTCGTATCCTCACGTCGACTATCTCTCCTAGGGATAAGTGCTGCATTACACTTGTCCACGCACTCACTACGTTCACTGCTGGAACTCTCGTCCTCGTATCCTCACGTCGACTATCTCTCCTAGGGATAAGTGCTTCATTACACTTGTCCACGCACTCACTACGTTCACTGCTCTAACTCTCGACCTCGTATCCTCACGTCGACTATCTCTCCTAGGGATAAGTGCTTCATTACACTTGTCCACGCACTCACTACGTTCACTGCTCGAACTCTCGTCCTCGTATCCTCACGTCGACTATCTCTCCTAGGGATAAGTGCTTCATTACACTTGTCCACGCACTCACTACGTTCACTGCTCTAACTCTCGTCCTCGTATCCTCACGTCGACTATCTCTCCTAGGGATAAGTGCGTCATTACACTTGTCCACGCACTCACTACGTTCACTGCTCTAACTCTCGACCTCGTATCCTCACGTCGACTATCTCTCCTAGGGATAAGTGCTTCATTACACTTGTCCACGCACTCACTACGTTCACTGCTCTAACTCTCGTCCTCGTATCCTCACGTCGACTATCTCTCCTAGGGATAAGTGCTTCATTACACTTGTCCACGCACTCACTACGTTCACTGCTCGAACTCTCGTCCTCGTATCCTCACGTCGACTATCTCTCCTAGGGATAAGTGCTTCATTACACTTGTCCACGCACTCACTACGTTCACTGCTGGAACTCTCGGCCTCGTATCCTCACGTCGACTATCTCTCCTAGGGATAAGTGCTTCATTACACTTGTCCACGCACTCACTACGTTCACTGCTCGAACTCTCGTCCTCGTATCCTCACGTCGACTATCTCTCCTAGGGATAAGTGCTTCATTACACTTGTCCACGCACTCACTACGTCCACTGCTCTAACTCTCGACCTCGTATCCTCACGTCGACTATCTCTCCTAGGGATAAGTGCTTCATTACACTTGTCCACGCACTCACTACGTTCACTGCTCGAACTCTCGACCTCGTATCCTCACGTCGACTATCTCTCCTAGGGATAAGTGCTTCATTACACTTGTCCACGCACTCACTACGTCCACTGCTCTAACTCTCGACCTCGTATCCTCACGTCGACTATCTCTCCTAGGGATAAGTGCTTCATTACACTTGTCCACGCACTCACTACGTCCACTGCTCTAACTCTCGACCTCGTATCCTCACGTCGACTATCTCTCCTAGGGATAAGTGCTTCATTACACTTGTCCACGCACTCACTACGTTCACTGCTCTAACTCTCGACCTCGTATCCTCACGTCGACTATCTCTCCTAGGGATAAGTGCTTCATTACACTTGTCCACGCACTCACTACGTTCACTGCTGGAACTCTCGACCTCGTATCCTCACGTCGACTATCTCTCCTAGGGATAAGTGCTTCATTACACCTTGTCCACGCACTCACTACGTTCACTGCTGGAACTCTCGACCTCGTATCCTCACGTCGACTATCTCTCCTAGGGATAAGTGCTTCATTACACTTGTCCACGCACTCACTACGTTCACTGCTGGAACTCTCGACCTCGTATCCTCACGTCGACTATCTCTCCTAGGGATAAGTGCTTCATTACACTTGTCCACGCACTCACTACGTCCACTGCTGGAACTCTCGACCTCGTATCCTCACTTCGACTATCTCTCCTAGGGATAAGTGCTTCATTACACTTGTCCACGCACTCACTACGTTCACTGCTGGAACTCTCGACCTCGTATCCTCACGTCGACTATCTCTCCTAGGGATAAGTGCTTCATTACACTTGTCCACGCACTCACTACGTTCACTGCTCCAACTCTCGACCTCGTATCCTCACGTCGACTATCTCTCCTAGGGATAAGTGCTTCATTACACTTGTCCACGCACTCACTACGTTCACTGCTCTAACTCTCGACCTCGTATCCTCACGTCGACTATCTCTCCTAGGGATAAGTGCTTCATTACACTTGTCCACGCACTCACTACGTTCACTGCTCTAACTCTCGACCTCGTATCCTCACGTCGACTATCTCTCCTAGGGATAAGTGCTTCATTACACTTGTCCACGCACTCACTACGTTCACTGCTCTAACTCTCGACCTCGTATCCTCACGTCGACTATCTCTCCTAGGGATAAGTGCTTCATTACACTTGTCCACGCACTCACTACGTTCACTGCTCTAACTCTCGACCTCGTATCCTCACGTCGACTATCTCTCCTAGGGATAAGTGCTTCATTACACTTGTCCAAGCACTCACTACGTTCACTGCTCGAACTCTCGTCCTCGTATCCTCACGTCGACTATCTCTCCTAGGGATAAGTGCTTCATTACACTTGTCCACGCACTCACTACGTTCACTGCTCTAACTCTCGACCTCGTATCCTCACGTCGACTATCTCTCCTAGGGATAAGTGCTTCATTACACTTGTCCACGCACTCACTACGTTCACTGCTCTAACTCTCGACCTCGTATCCTCACGTCGACTATCTCTCCTAGGGATAAGTGCTTCATTACACTTGTCCACGCACTCACTACGTTCACTGCTCTAACTCTCGACCTCGTATCCTCACGTCGACTATCTCTCCTAGGGATAAGTGCGTCATTACACTTGTCCACGCACTCACTACGTTCACTGCTCGAACTCTCGTCCTCGTATCCTCACGTCGACTATCTCTCCTAGGGATAAGTGCTTCATTACACTTGTCCACGCACTCACTACGTTCACTGCTCTAACTCTCGACCTCGTATCCTCACGTCGACTATCTCTCCTAGGGATAAGTGCTTCATTACACTTGTCCACGCACTCACTACGTTCACTGCTGGAACTCTCGTCCTCGTATCCTCACGTCGACTATCTCTCCTAGGGATAAGTGCTTCATTACACTTGTCCACGCACTCACTACGTTCACTGCTCTAACTCTCGACCTCGTATCCTCACGTCGACTATCTCTCCTAGGGATAAGTGCTTCATTACACTTGTCCACGCACTCACTACGTTCACTGCTCGAACTCTCGTCCTCGTATCCTCACGTCGACTATCTCTCCTAGGGATAAGTGCTTCATTACACTTGTCCACGCACTCACTACGTTCACTGCTCTAACTCTCGACCTCGTATCCTCACGTCGACTATCTCTCCTAGGGATAAGTGCTTCATTACACTTGTCCACGCACTCACTACGTCCACTGCTCGAACTCTCGTCCTCGTATCCTCACGTCGACTATCTCTCCTAGGGATAAGTGCTTCATTACACTTGTCCACGCACTCACTACGTTCACTGCTCTAACTCTCGACCTCGTATCCTCACGTCGACTATCTCTCCTAGGGATAAGTGCTTCATTACACTTGTCCACGCACTCACTACGTTCACTGCTCTAACTCTCGACCTCGTATCCTCACGTCGACTATCTCTCCTAGGGATAAGTGCTTCATTACACTTGTCCACGCACTCACTACGTCCACTGCTCTAACTCTCGACCTCGTATCCTCACGTCGACTATCTCTCCTAGGGATAAGTGCGTCATTACACTTGTCCACGCACTCACTACGTTCACTGCTCGAACTCTCGTCCTCGTATCCTCACGTCGACTATCTCTCCTAGGGATAAGTGCTTCATTACACTTGTCCACGCACTCACTACGTTCACTGCTCTAACTCTCGACCTCGTATCCTCACGTCGACTATCTCTCCTAGGGATAAGTGCGTCATTACACTTGTCCACGCACTCACTACGTTCACTGCTCGAACTCTCGTCCTCGTATCCTCACGTCGACTATCTCTCCTAGGGATAAGTGCTTCATTACACTTGTCCACGCACTCACTACGTTCACTGCTCGAACTCTCGTCCTCGTATCCTCACGTCGACTATCTCTCCTAGGGATAAGTGCGTCATTACACTTGTCCACGCACTCACTACGTTCACTGCTCTAACTCTCGACCTCGTATCCTCACGTCGACTATCTCTCCTAGGGATAAGTGCTTCATTACACTTGTCCACGCACTCACTACGTTCACTGCTCTAACTCTCGACCTCGTATCCTCACGTCGACTATCTCTCCTAGGGATAAGTGCTTCATTACACTTGTCCACGCACTCACTACGTTCACTGCTCTAACTCTCGACCTCGTATCCTCACGTCGACTATCTCTCCTAGGGATAAGTGCTTCATTACACTTGTCCACGCACTCACTACGTTCACTGCTCTAACTCTCGACCTCGTATCCTCACGTCGACTATCTCTCCTAGGGATAAGTGCGTCATTACACTTGTCCACGCACTCACTACGTTCACTGCTCGAACTCTCGTCCTCGTATCCTCACGTCGACTATCTCTCCTAGGGATAAGTGCGTCATTACACTTGTCCACGCACTCACTACGTTCACTGCTCGAACTCTCGTCCTCGTATCCTCACGTCGACTATCTCTCCTAGGGATAAGTGCTTCATTACACTTGTCCACGCACTCACTACGTTCACTGCTCTAACTCTCGACCTCGTATCCTCACGTCGACTATCTCTCCTAGGGATAAGTGCTTCATTACACTTGTCCACGCACTCACTACGTCCACTGCTCGAACTCTCGTCCTCGTATCCTCACGTCGACTATCTCTCCTAGGGATAAGTGCTTCATTACACCTTGTCCACGCACTCACTACGTTCACTGCTCTAACTCTCGACCTCGTATCCTCACGTCGACTATCTCTCCTAGGGATAAGTGCTTCATTACACTTGTCCACGCACTCACTACGTTCACTGCTCTAACTCTCGACCTCGTATCCTCACGTCGACTATCTCTCCTAGGGATAAGTGCTTCATTACACTTGTCCACGCACTCACTACGTTCACTGCTGGAACTCTCGTCCTCGTATCCTCACGTCGACTATCTCTCCTAGGGATAAGTGCTTCATTACACTTGTCCAAGCACTCACTACGTCCACTGCTCCAACTCTCGTCCTCGTATCCTCACGTCGACTATCTCTCCTAGGGATAAGTGCTTCATTACACTTGTCCACGCACTCACTACGTTCACTGCTCCAACTCTCGTCCTCGTATCCTCACGTCGACTATCTCTCCTAGTGATAAGTGCTTCATTACACTTGTCCACGCACTCACTACGTCCACTGCTCTAACTCTCGACCTCGTATCCTCACGTCGACTATCTCTCCTAGGGATAAGTGCTTCATTACACTTGTCCACGCACTCACTACGTCCACTGCTCCAACTCTCGTCCTCGTATCCTCACGTCGACTATCTCTCCTAGGGATAAGTGCTTCATTACACTTGTCCACGCACTCACTACGTTCACTGCTCCAACTCTCGTCCTCGTATCCTCACGTCGACTATCTCTCCTAGGGATAAGTGCTTCATTACACTTGTCCAAGCACTCACTACGTTCACTGCTCCAACTCTCGTCCTCGTATCCTCACGTCGACTATCTCTCCTAGGGATAAGTGCGTCATTACACTTGTCCACGCACTCACTACGTTCACTGCTCGAACTCTCGTCCTCGTATCCTCACGTCGACTATCTCTCCTAGGGATAAGTGCTTCATTACACTTGTCCACGCACTCACTACGTTCACTGCTCTAACTCTCGACCTCGTATCCTCACGTCGACTATCTCTCCTAGGGATAAGTGCGTCATTACACTTGTCCACGCACTCACTACGTTCACTGCTCGAACTCTCGTCCTCGTATCCTCACGTCGACTATCTCTCCTAGGGATAAGTGCTTCATTACACTTGTCCACGCACTCACTACGTTCACTGCTCCAACTCTCGTCCTCGTATCCTCACGTCGACTATCTCTCCTAGGGATAAGTGCTTCATTACACTTGTCCAAGCACTCACTACGTTCACTGCTCCAACTCTCGTCCTCGTATCCTCACGTCGACTATCTCTCCTAGGGATAAGTGCTTCATTACACTTGTCCAAGCACTCACTACGTTCACTGCTCCAACTCTCGTCCTCGTATCCTCACGTCGACTATCTCTCCTAGGGATAAGTGCTTCATTACACTTGTCCACGCACTCACTACGTTCACTGCTCGAACTCTCGACCTCGTATCCTCACGTCGACTATCTCTCCTAGGGATAAGTGCTTCATTACACTTGTCCAAGCACTCACTACGTTCACTGCTCCAACTCTCGTCCTCGTATCCTCACGTCGACTATCTCTCCTAGGGATAAGTGCGTCATTACACTTGTCCAAGCACTCACTATGCTATGCGTTAAAGCACCAGGCTGCGTTTACATATGACCCACTCGTCTATGCTCCTCGCTTATCGTGGCAGTAGGTGAAGTTTAGGGATAAAGGTAATGGAATGAGTGATGGGTACTGCAGGGTTCAAATGATTGTTACAGGTGTACAGACAAATCGATGCGTTCTTAGTCACATTTTGTCGAAATCCCAATCATCATGTAGTCTTCACTTTCTAATAACCCCTAAACTTGTTAATCTTACAACAGCTTGCAGATAAAAAAGATTCATATTCTTTGAATAAGACAACCTTTCAAAACCGCACATCGATCGCACTTAAAAAAAAATCTCAATTTTGAGACGCGGGTAGTTTTTTTCTGATCAAAAAAAGCAAAATAACGAAAGCTAACAGAGAGCCATACAATATATTTAACTTCCTTTGCATTGGTAATTGACGAGGGTAATAACCCTTCAAATGCGTGTTCCTAAATTCGCATACGTGTAGGCTATTATGTGTATTTGCCCTAGTTTGTATCCCTTTTTGTTCTACATCTGAATAAAAACTATTACAAAATATTCACTGTTAAAAATATTTGCGCCACCCTCTAGAAATGAGCTCGTGACCCACAGTTTGGGAAGAACTGCTCTAATTGTTTTGTCACATGCTTTATTGGCGTTGCCGCGTTGGTGACAATAAATCATAAAATCGTTTGGTATTTATATCAAATATTTGTATGTATTTATTTAATTTCCCTAGGCGTAGATTAAATTCGTGCAAACTGTAAATAGCTCACGACGGACATGTAAATAATGACTGCCTCCAAGCATTTTTATATTTCATTAACGCTTATCATATTGCCTGTTATTACTACCTGTCGCCATGACCACGTGCAGCGCGCAAAGTAGCACTTACGAACACTATTATCAAACAACCGAGTAGACAAACCCAACCCACTTTGACAAAGTCGCTTCCAGTTTGATTCCGACTAATAGTGGCGTCCACTATAGTAGTTATTTAGTAAACTATACATACATTTTTCTTAAATTAAAACGAAACTCCGATTACTCATTGTTCCCTATTGCAGCAAGTGCCTCGTAACAAATAATTTAAATTAATTTATTTCTTTTGATGTTATAGTACCGACTACCGCCTACCGAGACGAGACACCGTACATCCCCACCTCCACCGTGCAAGGCCAAACTGGGCTGGGAGGAAAGGTTGGAGCGACGTAAGCGCGCTGCACGCCCATTGTCGCCTTCTCATAGCCAGCGTCGCCGTCATCATACCACTTCGACCGTCACCATCGACCTTCTCCTGACTCCACCCCGTTCACTGTATGAGGCGGTATGAGGCCTGTTAGCGATGATTTTATGGCCGCTGTAGAGTGTGCAGAAATGGCCAATGAAGCCATCGGGTATTCGTATCCGCCCGCACATGCCCAGGTAACAAAGGTTCGAGCTGAGTTGGAAGCGAGTCCGTTTCCGTCCGTCACGTGGCTCGAACCTTCCCGAGGCACAAGCGGGCAATACAAACCTTCCCGAGGCACAGGCGGGCAGTACGAACCTTCCCGAGGCACAAGCGGGCAGTACGAACCTTCCCGAGGCACAGGCGGGCAGTATTAACCTTCCCGAGGCACAGGCGGGCAGTACGAACCTTCCCGAGGCACAGGCGGGCAATACAAACCTTCCCGAGGCACAGGAGGGCAGTACGAACCTTCCCGAGGCACAAGCGGGCAATACAAACCTTCCCGAGGCACAGGCGGGCAATACGAACCTTCCCGAGGCACAGGCGGGCAGTACGAACCTTCCCGAGACACAGGAGGGCAGTACAAACCTTCCTGAGACACAGGCGGGCAGTACGAACCTTCCCGAGACACAGGAGGGCAGTACAAACCTTCCCGAGGCACAAGCGGGCAATACAAACCTTCCCGAGGCACAGGCGGGCAGTACGAACCTTCCCGAGACACAGGAAGGCAGTACAAACCTTCCCGAGGCACAGGAGGGCAGTACGAACCTTCCCGAGGCACAGGCGGGCAGTACAAACCTTCCCGAGGCACAGGCGGGCAGTAAAAACCTTCCCGAGACACAGGCGGGCAGTACGAACCTTCCCGAGGCACAGGCGGGCAGTACAAACCTTCCCGAGACACAGGCGGGCAGTACGAACCTTCCCGAGGCACAGGCGGGCAATACAAACCTTCCCGAGGCACAGGCGGGCAGTACAAACCTTCCCGAGGCACAGGCGGGCAGTACGAACCTTCCCGAGACACAGGAGGGCAGTACAAACCTTCCCGAGGCACAGGCGGGCAGTACAAACCTTCCCGAGACACAGGCGGGCAGTACGAACCTTCCCGAGACACAGGAGGGCAGTACAAACCTTCCCGAGGCACAGGCGGGTAGTACAAACCTTCCTGAGACACAGGCGGGCAGTACGAACCTTCCCGAGGCACAGGCGGGCAGTACGAACCTTCCCGACGCACAGGAGGGCAGTACGAACCTTCCCGACGCACAGGAGGGCAGTACGAACCTGCCTATCGGAATTAGAATACGAAGCTGCGCTAATTCAGTGCTATGAGAGCTTCGCACGTGGCGTCACCGTGCAAAACAATCGCGCCTCTCCTTTCCGTGAACGTGGTAGAGCCCGGGCACCAACGGGCAAGCGAAAGGCGTCGTCCCCATCCCCCGCCAGTCACCGCAGAAAGCCACGCGTGGCATCACAGGCACCACCACAGTGGTTGCGTGCAGTCTTCTCTGCTGCCCTCCCCCCTCGCCGGAGAAGGCAGCGACCACCATTACAAGGACCACCACAGTGGTTGCGTGCAGTCTTCTCTGCTGCCCTCCCTCCTCGCCGGAGAAGGCAGCGACCACCATTACAAGGACCACCACAGTGGTTGCGTGCAGTCTTCTCTGCTGCCCTCCCCCCTCGCCGGAGAAGGCAGCGACCACCATTTCAAGGACCACCACAGTGGTTGCGTGCAGTCTTCTCTGCTGCCCTCCCTCCTCGCCGGAGAAGGCAGCGACCACCATTTCAAGGACCACCACAGTGGTTGCGTGCAGTCTTCTCTGCTGCCCTCCCCCCTCGCCGGAGAAGGCAGCGACCACCATTACAAGGACCACCACAGCCGCCGTGCGTAGACTACTCGGCAGAATGGTAAATATAAGATTTTTTTTTTCATAAGACAGAAACCAAGCCATGAAAGCAGTGTTAATATCTATTGAAATTAAATCTTGAAATAATAACAATGACAAGTTTTATTTTTAAGGACATTATGACGGCGAAATTTATGTCCTATAGTTAATATTTTCAAATACGTTTCACAGTTTCGGGAGATGCCGCAGAGCGTGCACCGTTAGGTGTACTGGGTGCTGCGACTGCCGGACGTGCTGCCAAAGGTGCACGAATTGCATTCTACGTGGTAGGTGCGGTAATCCGGGAGACGACGGCAACGACAAAGATGGCCACGTGCCCCCCTACCCGATGAAGTGCATGCTGTACCGCCGCCATCAGAAGACTCACCAGAGCTAAGCAGTACTTCACGCGGCGGCGACGACGCTGTGGATGGCGAGGGAAGTTGGGGAGACGGCGGAGAAGGAGGAGGCGGCGATCCGCTAAAATGGTCACCATCATGAATAGGGGAGGAGAGGTACTATAAAGACTTTAAAACGAAATATATAGACGGTTGTGTTCAGAATTGATGAAGTGCAGGAAAATACTGACGCCAGAACTTGGTACGCAGATGAGTAGTTAGGGGGTCACCCTGGCACTCATTTGCATAATCTCAAGGTTGATGACGTCATAGAATGTTCAAGAAGCCACGCTCCCTCATTAGCATAATTAATTAGGTCATTTGCATATTAATGTGTTTATTTGCATAACTAATTAATTAAGTACCGTAGTTAATGGATCTATTCTGTGACGTCACCACACTCAAAGTCATGCACTTAAGTCCCAAGGTGACCTCCTTCCCCCCCTTATCCTAAGCATGTAGCCTACCCCTGCTGTACTTACCCCTGTACTCACCGCGGTTCCTCGGAGCGATGTTGACTCAGCGGCTGCTGGCATAAGACTGACGCTCTTAGGTTCTTGCAGCCCCTAAGGTACACTCAGAAAGTGCCCTCTAGTATCCAGTGCAGTGAACTAGGGCGACACTAGCGCCCTTGAGCGGCCACACGGAGAACTATGTAGTGCAGCGGTGGCTTGAGGAACTAGAGTATTGATTTTTTCTTGGAGTGTTCAAGAAGCGTGAGCATTTCAGCCCTTAGTCATCGTGCGAAGGGTTGAAACGTCTAGAGATTTTTGCGCTATTTTGATGACGTCATAGGACTAAAAGTATAAATAGTAGACAGGGGGTGCAGAGCGGTATCAGTTTCTGTTCCACGTGCAGACCATTACAGATCGAGGAGGAAAAAAAGTTGAATAGTGAAGTGAAATGAAGTGAAGTGAATTGGCAATGGCGGATATTGTGTAACAGTGAAAGTGAAAGTGAGAGTGTTTAAGACAGTCAACAGTGAAAAAGTGACAGTGACACTAGTTTCAAATTATTTTTAATTTTATATATTTTAGAATAATGGAGCACTCGTGTGACATAGAGGACATTGAGGTAATGCCTCTCACTCAAGATTCAACCCCGTTCACGCTGTCTCAACTAGACTTATACATGGGGAACCCCCAGCCATGGTAAGCATAATTGCATACATTCATAGTTTTCGTTGACACGCCATTTTCGCGCTATTGACACGCTGTTGACATGTCGTTGCCCCACCATTGACGCGACGTTGACACGCCATTAACGCGTCATTGACACGCCGTTGAAATGTCGTGACGTGCCATTGAAAAGGCGTTTTGCGAAGGTTTTAGTGTGTCAAAATATGTATTAAATATCGATTAATCGATTTTATAGTTTTATTAATTTATTGATTTTACAGAGTTATTGATTTTATTAATTAATTGATTTATTGGGTTTATAGATTTGTTCGAGTTATTGATTTATTGATTTATAGATTTATTGATTTATTAATTTTATGGATTTATTGATTTTCTTTCCATTCAGTAACGAATTTGAGGAAGTAATGGCAGTGTTATCCTCGCCCTCTTCAACTGAGGAATATATAGAGGATTTTGACCTCGCATTGTTGGGGGTGGAGAATCCTGAGCCCGCTCCTGCTGCACATACTCATGTGGAGCTTTGGCGACAACAGCAAGGGTATGCTAATATCTACCTCAATCATGTACCTACTTTTACGTTGTAAACATAAATGATGCGATAGTCATTATATATGTTTCTTATTACAGAGCTGGCCAGAGTGATCAAGGATTCAAGGTGCTTTGGGATAGTAAAACGGTCAATCCCAAGTTCCGCAACAAACGTCGTTACGTCACCATTCTATTAGAGGAGCCTTCACTTGTTGTCGACATTTTACATGGGTGAAAAGAACTATTGATAGTCTCATTCAGTTTTTAAAACAGGGAAAAATATTCCAATCTCTTGACAAAGTGGGGATGAAAATTAACAACATGGGCTCCACGTTGAAGCAACCCATTGCTCTCCACTACCGCCGCGTCGACCAACTGGACGCTGAAGCTGTCTTGCAACGCATCGAGTCGGTAGTACAGAGTAATGCGGAACTCCTGATCAATGGCCCTCTTCATATAGAGCTCTCTCACTTTAGCCAGAGCAAAGGGGGTAGTCGTAATGCCGTGCCCCCATTTGTGAGTGATCAAGCGTGGGTCAAGAGCAAGCAATCTTTTATCACCGTCGACAATGACGATCAGTTATGTCTTGCTCATGCTCTGGCTATTGCAATAGGCCTACAGGAAGACACGCCTTTAATACAAAAATATTTAAGGTTAGGAAGGCCAGTGCAAACTGAGAGAGCCGTCAAATATTGAAGAGAGGCAGGTGTAGACCTCTCGAGTGGTGGTGGGGGTGGCATCCCAAAACTCTTTCAATTTCTGACCTACATTTCCGAGTAACAAATAACTGTTTTTTTAAGATAGAACAGGGCCCAAATTATGTTTGAGGGACCCGCCAGTACTGAGATACAGCCTCGCAAAAACATTGACTTGTACTTTTATAACAACCACTATGCCGTCATCACTACTCTGACGGGGGCCTTTGACAGTGTTTATTATTGCCGACCTTGTCATGTAAGGTATGAAGTTAAGGATCACCATAAATGTAAAGGGCACTGCCAACAATGTTTCAATAATGTGGCGTGCCCAAAGCAACTATTTATTACATGCCCAAGTTGCCAACGCACATTCGGAGGGCCCTTGTGTTAGGCAAACCATCTCACTCCCACCTACACCAATAACCGTACAGTATGCGATGTTCATCGCATTTGCAAGTTGTGCCATAGGTATTTTAATTTACGAGATAGAATTAAGCATACTTGCAACGAGCAATACTGTACAGTGTGCGAAAAGGTTGTGGATGCCAATCACAAGTGCTATATGCGTAAGGTAAAGCCAAACAAATACAAAGATAACCTCCTCTTTGTATATTTTTTGACATTGAGACCACTCAGTACCAACCAGTGGAAGGGAAACCAGGCACATATGAGCACGTGTCCAATCTTTTGGTGGCACATCAGGCTTGCCCTCACTGTTTTGCCACACCAATTAGTGTACCTTGCTCTGTGTGCTAACCAAGAGAATCAAGGCAGCACGTATTCTGGGATCCCAATCCGGTTGCTCAGTTTTGGCTCACCTACGTATATACAGACCCGGTATTAAGGAAATTTTTCTTGGTGATTGCCCATAATTTAAAGGGGTACGATGGTCACTTTGTTATTCGCCATCTGGTGGAATCCTTGAACTGGTCACCCGAACTTCTCATGACAGGCACTAAGATCTTACACATGTCCTGTCATGGGATCAGTTTAAGGTTTCCTTCAATTTTCTGCCGATGGGCCTAGCCAGGATTCCAAAAGCCCCCAATCTCCAGGAGACGGTAAGAAAAGGCCGCTTCCCTCACCTTTTCAACCGGCCCGAAAATTACGAGTATGTCGGTCCCGTGCCTAGTCCAGAGATGTACGGCGTGGACGGCATGTTTGAAAAGGACCGCCTCGAGTTTCTTGCATGGCATAAAAAACCAGTGGCGGAGAATGCCGTATTTGACTTTAGAAAGGAGCTCGAGGCTTACTATATAAACGACGTGGACATACTCCGGGCTGGCTGTATCACATTCAGGGACGAATTCATGGCTGCCAATCACCTGGATTCTTTTCGCGATGCCGTGACCATAGCGGGTGCCTGTATGCGTACCTTCAAGCAGAATTTTCTAGAAGAAAACACTATCGGCATCATGCCTTGGGGTTGTCGCTGCACAAGCAGGTTTTTCTATGTTGCAACCATGTGGCTAGACTGGGAGTCATATGTACGTGGCATAATTATCATCCATGCGGAAAAGGGGCGTGAATACCGAGTCTTGGGATTCAAGGTTGATGGCTACCACCGCAACACGGACACGGAGAGTGGAAAGGCTACAGCCTTTGAATTTCATGGTTTTTATTTCCACGGTTGCCCTCAATGCTTCCCCGATTGTGACACCCCACTCAAGAACACGGCTGGTGAGTCGATGGGCACCCGGTATGAGGCCACCGAGCGCAAGACGGCTATCTTACGTGCTGCAGGCGTGGAAGTGGTGGAAATGTGGGAGTGTCTGTTCAAGACCCAGCAGCAAGCAAACCCAGCACTAGCCCGGTTCTTGGCCAAACATCCTCGCCATGACGAAGAACCGCTTAACCCACGGGATGCGTTTTATGGTGGGAGAACTACATGCACCAAAGTGTACTACAAGATAAAAATAGGCGAGAAGATCATGTACTTTGATGTATGTAGTCTTTACCCGTACGAAAATAAGTACGGCAAATACCCTGTGGGTCACCCGGAAATCTTCTACGGAGATCACTGACGTGTTCTCATAGGGGATAATAATAACCTGGACGGAGTGGAAGGAATTATTAAATACACTTTATTGCCTCCTCGCCACCTATGCCACCCTGTTGCGCCTAGGAAATTACACGACAAACTCATGTTTATCTTGTGCCGAAGTTGTGGCGAAGAAAAGCATAATGGAGACTCCCCTCAGGATGACCCTGCTAACCGAAAATTCACTGGCACATGGGTGGTGGTCGAAGTTAAGCAGGCGGTCAGAATGGGCTACAAAGTACTTCGTGTCTATGAGATTTGGCAATACAAGATCTGCCAGCACGGTTCACTCAAGACCCGGGCATCTTTCTCAGCTATGTCAACCACTTCCTGAAGATGAAGGTGGAAGCGAGTGGTTGGCCAGACGGCTGCGACACCGAAGACCAAAAGGTCCAATATATAGCCGAATTTGAGGCTCGTGAGGGAGTGAAGCTTGATCCAAGCCTCATTGAGGTCAACCCAAGACGTCGTTCAATGGCCATAGCTCATGCTCAATTCCTTTTGGGGTGCGTATATTAATAATTGACCGTTGTAGTGGTGACCCCACACAAATTGTCACAAAATGTAAAGTGAGGGGGATCACTCTGAACTATGCTGCATCCCAAGTCATTAATTTTGACACCACGAAGGCTTCCATAGTGGAGGAGAATAAAGCACCTATGGAAGTCCCAGTACCAAATGCGATTTCTCGGATGTGTGGTCGTTGTGTGGATGACTACGACACCCTCCCATATGGTTATAAGAGGAGAGCACTCTAATTCCTCAGATGTGAAAACTTGGGCATGTGTCAATCAATGATATACATATGTATTGTAATTATGATTAGCTTATATCATGTATTGTAAATAGCTATACAATGTAAATAGCTATTAATTATTGTAAATAACTACTTTTAAATTTATAATACCCGCACTAAAGAAAGGGTTTCCGCCACATAGTGTGATGTCACCTACTACTATGTGGACCTTTTCCCTACGATATAAAAAAAAGGAACTCCATCGAAGGTTGAAACTTTGACGCAGTGATGGAGCTTTTAAACCAATATCAGCCGGCGACCACTAGGGTATATAAGGACGAGCGTTCCTAGTATCACCTCATTCATCATCATGGCCCCTCGATGGAAACATCCCTTCAGTCATTGTAGGTCTTACGGGATGCGGTAAACCTTATTTCTTGAAACAATTTCTATTACACTTGCCAAAAATGGTGGACACGCCTATTGTAAAAGTGGTATGGTGTTATGCCGAGGGGCAACCTCTCTATGACGCTATACAGAATCCAAGGATAAGATTCCAACATAGCCTACCGCAACTTGAAAATTTGCGCCCCAGGCAGAAGCCACGTTAGTCATCCTAGATGATATGATGCGTGAGGCTGATGAACGTGTTGTAGACTTGTTGACTAAAGGCTCCCATCATCGCAACTTGAGTGGTATGTTCCTGTTGCAAAATATATTTCATCAGGGTAAGGGGCGACGTGACATTTCGTTGAACGCGCAATACGTGGTGTGTTTTAAGAATCCGCGTGACAGGGCTTTAATTGCCTACCTCGCACGTCAGGTATATTCTGACAACCCTGCATTTATCCAAGAAGCATTCCAAGATGCCACTTCACAACCTCATGGCTACCTCGTGCTGGACTTTAAACAATCCACGCCAGATATTGAGCGTGTGAGGACTGCCATTTTTCCAACTGACCCTGCATCCTATGTGTGCCTGCCCAAGAAAGCTATAAAACAGAGCCGTACCTAGCGCCAAGCTTCAGTTGTTCATGTCTTGCACGGTGCTGACCCATGCAGATCTGCTCCGTGTCTTGCGCCGAGCTAACCCTTCGATGCGCAGAGCCATCTTGAAAGCGTCAGACAGTGTACTAATCAAATCCATTTGCGAGTGTGCCGACAATACTTTAAAAGGGCGAGTACGACTGACTTCCGCTTACGCTCAGAAGAGTAAACTTGCTCGACACAAGAGGTTTTTGCGCCAACTTGTTCGTAAAGGAGAAAAGTGGCAACGTAACAGAGAGTTATTTCTTCAAAAAGGTGGTGCATTGATTCCTCTTTTACTAGGCCCACTCCTCGGAGGTATCTTGGGAAGCATATTTGAGTAATGGAGCATGCCAAGAAAATGGTGTTGGTAGACCCCGAAGTGATTGACCGATTACAACATCAGAGTGTTCATCCAATTTCAAGAACATTGACTACCCTGGATCAAGATATGGAGCGTTTTCTTCGTCTACCAAACTTGAGTGATGCTGAGAAGTGGACACAGTATAAGCAAGCACTGCAACGCTACTTGTTTTTCACGGAGGGTGCACGTAAGCCAGTAGGTTTGCCTATTGTCAAAGATCTCGAAACTATCCCAGAAGAAGAAGAAGTTAAACCGCATGAGAAACAAGAAGTGGATTCACACAAGAATGAAGAACTCCAACTTTTAAAAGATCATACTTTGTTGGCTATGCCATGGCTAAACACTAAGTGTCTGAGCTACTGTACGACTCTCTTGCAAGAGCCAACAAACTTACGCAAACTAAAACCTTCGCGTAACGCCTTTTCAATGACACGTCAACAGCATGTCAACGGCGTATCAACAACATGTCAATATCGTATCAACGGCGCGTCAACGGCGCGTCAACGATGCGTCAACGACATGTCAAGGAAAACCATGCCTATGCAATAGCGCTTACCTTGGCTGGGGGTTCCACACGTATAAGTCCAGTTGAGACAGCGTGAACGGGGTTGAATCTTGAGTGAGAGGCATTACCTCAATGTCCTCTATGTCACACGAGTGCTCCATTATTATTAAATGTATAAAATATATAAAATTAAAAATAATTTGAAACTATTGTCACTGTCACTTTTTTACTGTTGACTGTCTTAAACACTGTCACTTTCACTTTCCCTGTTACACAATATCCGCCACTGTCACTTCACTTCACTTCACTTCACTTCACTATTCAACTTCTTTTCCTCCTCGATCTGTACTGGTCTGCGCGTGAACATAAACTGATACCGCTCTACACCCCCTGTCTACTATTTATACTTTAAGTCCTATGACGTCATCAAAATACAAAATAGCGCAAAAAATCTCTAGACGATTCTACCCTTCGCACAATGACTAAGGGCTGAAATGCTCAAGCTTCTAGAACATTCCAAGAAAAAATCAATACTTTAGTTCCTCAAGCCTCCGCTAGGGGGCACTGCACTACATAGTTCTCCGTGTGGCCGCTCAAGGGCGCTTGTGTCGCCCTAGTTCACTGCACTACTAGAGGCTGCAAGAATGCCAGCAGCCGCCGAGTCAACATCGCTCCTGAGGAACCACGGTGAGTACAGGGGTAAGTACAGCAGGGGTAGGCTACATGCTTAGGTTTAGGGGAGGGGGAGGTCATCTTGGGACTTAAGTGCATGATTTCGAGTGTGATGACGTCACAGAATAGATCCAATAACTACCTTATTAATTAATTATGCAAATTTATGTAAGCACTAATGATGATTAATTAATCATGCTAATGAGGGAGAGTGACTTCTGGAACATTCTATGACGTCATCGACCTTGAGATTATGCAAATGAGTGCCAGGGGGACCCCCTAACTGCTCAGGTGTATTTGACCGGCTAGTAGCCTATATGGCTGAGAATACACTGGTGCACCATAGGGTCACCTTAGACATTGTTATTAATGCCTGTCCAGAAATACCTATATATTTAATGTTTACCACCGTGTTGATCGACTGTCCGGAGAAGTTTCCTTAGGAAGGTGTTCAGGGTAAATCAGAGCAATGGTTCCTTTCTCACCAGTCACCAGCAAACCACTGACGGCAAGATTTGGTTATACATAAATTCCAATTGGAAAAGTGCAAGTGACCACTTTCGTGGGCAGTTCATGTTAAAAGCTCTCATTCTATGGTGACTATAGAGAAAAAGGACACTCTTTGACTTGCGAGGGCCATTTTTATTTCTAAAGCTCAGTAGGCATATGGCCTGGTGGCCAGACTATGCTAATTAGCTCTGGCACCAGTGTCTGCCGCTTCTCTTAGACAAGTCGTGACATGCGCGCACGTGCGTGACCGCCTGTGTGAACACCTGCGTTGATTATTGGAGTGTGCGTGGGAATGTAATGCGGTGATGGGGTTGCGTTTCAGATGTTTAATGGATGAAAGGTTTGTTAATGACCTAGTCAAGTAAAAGAAATATTATGTAAGATGGTGTGTGGGAATGGCGTACACCTCTGTATGTGGGTCAACTGCCACTCAACGCTAAGGGTTGTTTTGGTTATTTAATAAATTATTTGCTGCGAGAGCGGAATGCACTGCAGGTGGGGTTGTGTTGTCTGTAGATGTTTAATGGATAACATGTTCATTAAAAGTCGTTAGGGCACGCCCTGATTTGTTGGGTGTGTGGGCCGGTCAAGTAAAAAAAATAGTATATGTAAGATGACACGTGAGAAATAGGGATCGACTCCCGCTCAACTAGAAGGGTTGCTTTTTTGGTAAGATAAAAAATAATTGCTTTGAGAACGGAATGCACTGAAGTTCATCAGGGAGTCTTCTCACGGTAATGGGTGGGGGTGAGTGGAGACGTCTGGCAGTGATGGCCGCCTCGCGTGGAGGTGTGTACACATCGGTATGTGGACCAACTAGGAGGGAAACAAGAGAACGTCTTTGAGACTTACCAGGGAGGAGGGGTCTCGTGGGGATGGCCGCCTCGCGTGGAGGTGTGTACACATCGGTATGTGGACCAACTAGGAGGGAAACAAGAGTACGTCCTTGAGACTTACCAGGGAGGAGGGGTCTCGTGGGGATGGCCGCCTCGCGTGGAGGTGTGTACACATCGGTATGTGGACCAACTAGGAGGGAAACAAGAGAACGTCCGTGAGACTTACCAGGGAGGAGGGGTCTCGTGGGGATGGCCGCCTCGCGTGGAGGTGTGTACACATCGGTATGTGGACCAACTAGGAGGGAAACAAGAGAACGTCCGTGAGACTTACCAGGGAGGAGGGGTCTCGTGGGGATGGCCGCCTCGCGTGGAGGTGTGTACACATTGGTATGTGGACCAACTAGGAGGGAAACAAGAGTACGTCCTTGAGACTTACCAGGGAGGAGGGGTCTCGTGGGGATGGCCGCCTCGCGTGGAGGTGTGTACACATCGGTATGTGGACCAACTAGGAGGGAAACAAGAGTACGTCCTTGAGACTTACCAGGGAGGAGGGGTCTCGTGGGGATGGCCGCCTCGCGTGGAGGTGTGTACACATCGGTATGTGGACCAACTAGGAGGGAAACAAGAGTACGTCCTTGAGACTTACCAGGGAGGAGGGGTCTCGTGGGGATGGCCGCCTCGCGTGGAGGTGTGTACACATCGGTATGTGGACCAACTAGGAGGGAAACAAGAGAACGTCCGTGAGACTTACCAGGGAGGAGGGGTCTCGTGGGGATGGCCGCCTCGCGTGGAGGTGTGTACACATCGGTATGTGGACCAACTAGGAGGGAAACAAGAGAACGTCCGTGAGACTTACCAGGGAGGAGGGGTCTCGTGGGGATGGCCGCCTCGCGTGGAGGTGTGTACACATCGGTATGTGGACCAACTAGGAGGGAAACAAGAGTACGTCCGTGAGACTTACCAGGGAGGAGGGGTCTCGTGGGGATGGCCGCCTCGCGTGGAGGTGTGTACACATCGGTATGTGGACCAACTAGGAGGGAAACAAGAGAACGTCCGTGAGACTTACCAGGGAGGAGGGGTCTCGTGGGGATGGCCGCCTCGCGTGGAGGTGTGTACACATTGGTATGTGGACCAACTAGGAGGGAAACAAGAGTACGTCCGTGAGACTTACCAGGGCGGAGGGGTCTCGTGGGGATGGCCGCCTCGCGTGGAGGTGTGTACACATCGGTATGTGGACCAACTAGGAGGGAAACAAGAGTACGTCCTTGAGACTTACCAGGGAGGAGGGGTCTCGTGGGGATGGCCGCCTCGCGTGGAGGTGTGTACACATCGGTATGTAGACCAACTAGGAGGGAAAGTAGAGTACGTCCGTGAGACTTACCAGGGAGGAGGGGTCTCGTGGGGATGGCCGCCTCGCGTGGAGGTGTGTACACATCGGTATGTGGACCAACTAGGAGGGAAACAAGAGTACGTCCTTGAGACTTACCAGGGAGGAGGGGTCTCGTGGGGACGGCCGCCTCGCGTGGAGGTGTGTACACATTGGTATGTGGACCAACTAGGAGGGAAACAAGAGTACGTCCGTGAGACTTACCAGGGAGGAGGGGTCTCGTGGGGATGGCCGCCTCGCGTGGAGGTGTGTACACATCGGTATGTAGACCAACTAGGAGGGAAACAAGAGTACGTCCGTGAGACTTACCAGGGAGGAGGGGTCTCGTGGGGATGGCCGCCTCGCGTGGAGGTGTGTACACATCGGTATGTGGACCAACTAGGAGGGAAAGTAGAGTACGTCCGTGAGACTTACCAGGGAGGAGGGGTCTCGTGGGGATGGCCGCCTCGCGTGGAGGTGTGTACACATCGGTATGTGGACCAACTAGGAGGGAAACAAGAGTACGTCCTTGAGACTTACCAGGGAGGAGGGGTCTCGTGGGGATGGCCGCCTCGCGTGGAGGTGTGTACACATCGGTATGTGGACCAACTAGGAGGGAAACAAGAGTACGTCCGTGAGACTTACCAGGGAGGAGGGGTCTCGTGGGGATGGCCGCCTCGCGTGGAGGTGTGTACACATCGGTATGTGGACCAACTAGGAGGGAAACAAGAGAACGTCTTTGAGACTTACCAGGGAGGAGGGGTCTCGTGGGGATGGCCGCCTCGCGTGGAGGTGTGTACACATCGGTGTGTTGACCAACTAGGAGGGAAACAAGAGTACGTCCTTGAGACTTACCTGGGAGGAAGGGTCTCGAGGGGATGGCCGCCTCGCGTGGAGGTGTGTACACATCGGTATGTGGACCAACTAGGAGGGAAACAAGAGTACGTCCTTGATACTTACCAGGCAGGAGGGGTCTCGTGGGGATGGCCGCCTCGCGTGGAGGTGTGTACACATCGGTATGTGGACCAACTAGGAGGGAAACAAGAGTACGTCCTTGAGACCCACCAGGGAGGAGGGGTCTCGTGGGGATGGGCGCCGTTGACGACAGAGTGGCGCCAATACAATAAATCTGTATTGTGTTGTAAATTGCGACACGTTAAAAGTGTGACCATCAATAATTATAAAAATTCTTTCTCCGCATGATGGAATAGCAAATATAAGATCAGAAAAAAAATAAGTCGGTAGGTGTTCTTCTTCTTACTATTATTTTTATCACTATTATTATGAAGGGAAATCGGATGCAACACTCAGATTAACCCCCCACCACCACCAAAATACAAAATAGAGAAGGCTCACACATTTTTTTTATTTGCTTACTGGTTACCTCAAGTTAAAATAAACGGGAAGTAATTGGTTTCGGCTTGAAAGGTGCATTAACATCGCTTTAACAGCAAGTCAAAGATATTGCTGTCAAAACACGCTCAGAAACGGACCTGCGCCATCTTGCTCGTGATTATAAGGTTCTGACGTTATAACTCTGTAAACAATCATTTTATATCATACAAATAGTACTGAAATCCCACAATTTAGTAGATTATTGCTCTCATAAGACTTTACCTGAATCAATGTTTATTTCTAGTAAGTAAATGAACACTGTTCAACATTAATTAACAACAATATGTTTAATAATTGCATTATTTTAAACACGTTTTGGAAAATACTGTATCAAAATGTATTTTCTGAAGAAAAAAGTGGCATAAAAGACATTGTTGTAAAGTCACTGCATCCTAGATATTGTAAAATTACCAACTTAATATCTTTGATATTATTAAGAATACTTCAAGGAGGCAGTTGTTGACAAGAGTTATGACGTCACGAGCCGTTTTTCAATTACGGAGCGGGTAGTTCCAAATTTCAAACTTAAAATGCTAATAGAATGGGAAATATACACTTCTCAGATATAAAAATTATACAGTCCGTATTTTTAGATAATGGCCTTTCATTTTTAGGTACTTCGAGGAATATTTATTTTTCATGAGCCTTCCCCAATACTCCAATAAGGTAAAAACCTTAACCCTATTGGTCAAAAACGAAATCAGTGTGCACTTTGTACTAAAACAATGACGGTTTATCCCTATTTAAGGAGGGGGTTCGAGTGGTAAGAAATCACAGTTCTAAGAAGTTCGTTCTCGCAAGTGTCATAAGAAATGTGCTCTTGCAAGTGTCTTTAAGATGGCTTAAGGCTCACGATCGCCTTCTCCGGTGTTGGAGTTATGCTGTTTTCTACGTGAGCGGTAAGTTGTTTTCTGACGTAGTTTGTTCTAAGAGTTAAAAATAAAATAATTGTGGTATTTGAAAAAAAAATCTATTTTCTCCTTTAATTTTATAAAGTTTCAAAAATATGTCTGCTTTTTTATTCAATCAACCATGGTGCGGATTTATTTACATATTTTTGCTGGCATACGTGGATCTGACGAGAAAACATTTTTGTTCAACTCTACGTATTTATATTTCTATACAATTAACACGTATTGATAACCGATCTTTGTCCTAATTGCGTTTAATGTCAATAAAGTATTATAAAACTGTGGATTATTATTAAAATCCACCATTTAAGGGTTGTTGTGGAACCGGAACAAAAATTCATAATAATATAATTAGTATTGTTGTAGTAGAACGCGAATCTATAGACACGGTTGGTAAACATAGTTTTTTCTTCCTCACTAGAACCCCACGGACAGCAGAGGCAGAGGCCTTGGAAGCCTCGCTGGCCGAACTGCTGGCGTGGGTGGGTGACGACGATGTCAAGTTCCCAATAGCCTATGGGGGCGAAGACGCGCTCCACGACTTGTTTGGGCCCGACCAGCTACCCCTACACACCAATAGTACCCCCATAGGTGACGGAGGCGGCGTCGATACATTATATTACACTCCGCCGCCACCGTCTGACGATAACATCTTCGGGCTCTCGCCGATCGTCCTAAGCCCGCTTCAAAGAAGTGAGACGTCGACACCATCAGATGACTTCTACTGCGCGCAGATAATCCCTGACACGTGAGTTTAATATGAACCAATAATTACTATTGACGTATAGGATATTATGCATGAACGTGTGTTTTATTTTAACATTATTTTATAATATATGCATACGCGTATAATATAGTGCAAGTGTTACTGGGGAATCCAACATGCATTACTTTATCACACGTTCAGCATTTGTGTATTCACTTCTAGAATGGTGGTTATTATTTAAATAATAAAAAAAAATGTAGGTGAATAGAGATTATAATGGTTGTTTGTTTGCGTTTAGGCCGGAGACCTTCCACCGCCCGGAGTTGGGTCCAGCGCGGCGGTTGAGTTTCGCGTCCGACGACGAAGAAGACGCGCCAACTCCTCCTCGGTTAGTTATAATTTTATATATCATAAAATGTGTTATATATTTTATTAAATATTAGGATTGTTCCATGGATCGTGATTAATTGTAGGATACGACACGAATGACGACCACAGTTGAGTAGAGAAAAACCGGAAGTATGCTTTATTGAATTATACGGAAATCACGTGGTACAGGGCAGTGCGGGAAAACATTTCAAATACTTAAAATTATACTGAACTCTAGAAATCTGAATAGATGAATATCAAATCTTAACACACCCCCTTGATATGCAACTATTCGACTTTCATTAATGAGGTGAACTGCAAGAACTTAGGTCCTGCCAAAGGCTTTGTAAGGATATCTGCTATCATTAGCTCTGATCGCAGATGTTTCACACTGATAAACTTCTTATGAACTAGATCTCTAACAACATGACAAGAAATGTCAATTTGCTTAGTTCTAGCTTGAAATGCATCATTTTTTGCTAGAAATATAGCAGATTGATTGTCACAATTTATTTGTACACAAAAATCCTTAATTGATAAAAGCTGCATGATTAGTTTTCTTAGGTAAACTGCCTCATTCGAAGCTTGTGATAGTGAAACATATTCCGCCTCGGCCGATGATTGAGCAACAAATGACTGCTTCTTGGACCGCCATGAAATGGGTCCACCCCCTAATAGAAACAAGTACCCTGAATATGACTTTCTGTCCACTTTGTCCCTTGCCCAATCGGCATCACAGTAACCAATCAATGAATTTACAACATTATCATTTGGTTTTAAAAAATTAATGCCTTTGGTTTTTGTACCTTTCACATAACGCAACACTCTAACAGCACAGTCCCAGTGCTCTTGTCCATAACAATTATTGAACTGACTTAAATAGTTTACTGCCTGAGTAATGTCAGGTCTGGTCCAAATACTTAGATACATTAATGAACCAATCAAATTTTGATAAGGTACATCAGGTTTATCACCCTCATTTCTCGAAAGGTCTACACCACTCTCCATAGGAGTCTTGAATGTACAAAGGTTCTCTACTTGAAACCTAGATACAAGTTTGTTTACATAGTGTTCCTGACTTAACTTAATTTTTCCAGTATTTCTGTCTCGTTGAAGATTTACACCTAGAAAATGATTAAGCTCTCCAAGATCTCTGCATTCAAAATTATCTGTTAACCTCCTTTTCAAATTCTCTTCTTCATCTTTATCATTTGACATTACAAAAATATCATCAACATGAATACAGACAATATTGTACAAACCATTCTCTTTATTTTTAATGTAAACACATGGATCACTTTTAGTCCTGGTGTAACCAGACTCAACAAGGAAATTATGAATTTTTATATTCCAGGCCCTTGAGGCCTGTTTAAGCCCATAGATTGCCCTAGAAAGTTTACATACCTTATTTCCTTCCTGAAACCCCTCAGGCTGTTCCATAAAAACTTCCTCCTCCAGTTCCCCATGGAGAAAAGCTGTACAGATGTCAATGTGTGACATGTTTAGATTTAAACAATTTGCAAGAGATAACAATACTCGTAAACTTTCTGCTCTCACCACTGGAGAGAATGTTTCATAGTAATCATACCCATATTTCTGGGAAAACCCTTTTGCAACAAGTCGTGCCTTATATCTATCTACACTTCCATCTGCCCCTCTTTTTACCTTAAACACCCATTTACTTTTCACAACATTTTTGTTGGCGGGCCTATCCACTAGTGTCCAAACATTATTTTTCATTAATGATGAAATTTCTGCATTCATTGCTTCCTCCCAAAGAATTTTCTTTGAACTTGCAAGAGCTAGATCTCTAGTCTCTGGCTCATCATCTGAATCGTCTGCTGCCAGAAAACTAGTGACAAATTCATCACCAAATTCCTTTCTCTTTGGATTAACCCTTAAATTTAATCTTCCTTTGTTTTCATCACCCCCTGACTTCCTACCTTCTGAACACGTAGTATCCGCATCACTTTCACTACTTACTTCATCCTCTGATCTATTTTCGTTGTCAGTTGACGTATGCGTCTCAGTTGTACTACTACTACTTTCCGAGTTAACACGTTGCCTTGCCTGCACTTTTATCTCTATCTCTGGGGCCACTTTGGGTAGTTCTACGTTTTCATTCGTGTTTGTTACCACATTCAGAGAAGGAAAACATTTCTCATTAAAGATAACGCTTCTTTCTACTTTCATACTAGCTTTTGGACTCTTTGGGTCAATCAAAATATATCCCTTCTTTTCCTCATCATAGCCTACAAAAACATACTTCTCACTCCTATCTTTAAGTTTTTTACTTTCTTCTTTTCTTACATGAACATATGCTAAACATCCAAAAATTTTCAAGTGTTCTACATTCGGCTTAGTGCCAGTCCATGCCTCATACGGTACCATATCTTTTACTGCTACAGTTGGGGATAGATTTTTTAGATACACAGCTGTTTTTAGTGCTTCTCCCCAGAATTTGTTTCCCAAACCAGATTCTTTTAACAGTGCCCTAGTTTTTTCTAAGAGTGTCCTGTTTGTCCTTTCTGCCACTCCATTTTGCTCTGGACTATACGCAACAGACAGTTGTCGAACAATCCCAGTTTCTTTCAGATATTCGTCAAAATCTTTTGAGCAATATTCTTTACCATTATCTGAGCGGACTATTTTTATAGATTTCCCCAAGTGATTTTCTACCATTGTTTTGTATTGTTTGAACTTATCTAAGACTTCATTTTTTTGATTTTAAAAGAGCAATTACAGTGAATCTAGTCTTATCATCAGTGAAAGTAGCAAAGTACCTGTAGCCTTCCCATGACAGACCATCTGTGATTTCACAGACATCTGTGTGAATTAAGTCTAATATCTCTGTGGCTCTTGTTGCACCTTTCTTTGGAAAAGGAGCTCTAGTGTGCTTTGCCCTGACACAAACATCACACACATCAAATGTTTCCTCGGCTATTGGACTTAACCCACTTACTAGACCACCCTGTAGCTTTTTTAGGTTACCATTACCTATGTGAGCAAATCTTTCATGCCACAACTTATAGTTAGAGCTTGTAGCCTTAAATGTACATATCTGATGTGGCAACTACATTGGTGTTACAAGTAAGTCTCTGTCGTGTTACAGCGTCGAGACGAGATATCCTGACCCCCGCCGACCGCGCAAGTCCAGACCTGTTTAGGGTGAAATGTTGGAGCGTCGCAAGCGCGCCTCGACGACTCCTCTATCTCCTCCCAACCAACGCCGCCGCCGCACCGCATCACCTGAAATCATCGACCTCGTTACTCCACCCCGCACGCCGTACGAAGTGGTGTGGTCGCCTATTAGCGAGGGGTTTCTAAACGCTATAGAATGCGCGGAAGCGGCCATGGAAGCCGACGGGTACTCGTCACCGCCCGCACATGCCGGGGAGTCAAAGGTTCGCGCTGCGTGGGAATCGAACCCGATTCCGTCCGTCACGCAGTACAAACCTTTCCGTGGTACATGCGGGCAGTGCAACGATGTTTGTACGCGAGTTGCAACCGATCCTACAACTAGTACTGACTCCGGCGCCGCTCGGCGTCTGAGTGGGAATATTTACCAAATAACTTTGTAGATGGCGGTATAGACTATTTAATACAATACGAAAATGCGCTTGTACAGTGTTATGAAAGTATGGCGCTCGATATCTCGCCGATAGAAGACGCGCCTACTCTCAGCGTTCGGGGTGGAGTGATGAGAGGTGGTGGTGTAAAGCGAAAGGCGTCGTCCCCCAGCCCCACCGACGCCGACGCCACTGCACCCCGTCGGAAAAAGCAACGCCCGCCACCGCAGATGTCGTGTATCGAGCCCGCTGCAGTACGGTGAGTGTTTGAATTATTATTTAAAGACTAAGAATTAAGAAGAAAAAATATTCTAAAACTAATGTTTTCAAATATTTTTATTTAGACTCTATTCACAATATTGCAAACTGCGCGAATATAATAATTGCACTTCGTAGTATATATACAATTGATAATAAAAACAAGACAAATAAAAAAAAATACAGCTGTAGTACAGTAAACAAGTGTGTGCGCATTACAATAATACTGATTACTTTTTTTTTTGCAGTTTGGCACGATGTCGCAGGGCGTGCACAGACAGGTGCTCCTGGTGCTGCGATTGCAAAACGTGCTGCCAGGGGTGCATTGCTTGCGTCCTGCGTGGCGGGTGTGGTGACGACGGTGGTGACGACGACGACGAAGAGGCCTACGTCCCCTCCTGCCCCAGATGGCGCAACCCAACACGCAAGCCGCCGGGCGATAGGGACGGGCCCGACGGCGCAGGGCCAAGCGCCGCACCGGGTACCGGAGGTGGAGGCGCCGCGCCGGGTACCGGAGGCGGAGGCACCGCACCGGGTACTGGAGGTGGAGGCGGAGGCGGCGCCGGCGCTTCAATGCACGGAGGCGGAGGCGGAGGTGGAAACGGCTTCACCGTCATCGAAAGGGGGGACAGGTGTTATAAACGTTTTAATACTTTGTATAAGGACATTGTGTTCAGAATTCACGAAGTACCCGAAAATGTCCACCCTCGAACTTGGTACGCCGGCGTATTTGACAGACTCGTCACGATTTAAAGGCAAGCTTGTCTTAAATTTAGAAAGGATTTCATTGAAGCTAATGGCGTAGAACACTTTGGCGAGTGCATTACAATCACGAGCGCATGCTTGTTGACTTTAAGACAGAAATACTTGAAGGAAGATAGATACTATACTATAGGACTGGTGTCATCCCTCCTGGGAGGCAAGTTTGTAAACACACGTTTGCAGTCACTTCCTAAAAAAAGGTGGCTTGGCGGGTCACGTGACGATCAAAACGTACGTTTTGCGCAGAATGCAAGTTTTTAAACCACAACGCCAACGAATTCAAGTCTCGAAACGTGACGTTCCCTCCCGCCATCGAAATACTCGTGGTTTGATCATTTTTCACGTTTTAAATCACTGCCCACATGATTCAATTGTACTCGATGGCAGTTAATGTTTGTTTTCAGACAGCCGTGGTGACCACAACAACAACAACAACAATAACAACAATAAACAATTGAATACGTAGCGCCGCGATTTTGAAGTATCTTCAAACGATGTTCAAACGTTTCTAGCTGCATGATACCTCATCTACTTAATTTAGAGTTGATTGAAAATGCCGCAGATGAAGGAGACAATAGGTTCGTTCATTTGTCCGTTCCGAACAGTCTCGAACAGTCCGAACATGTTGTTCGTTGTTCATCTGTAAAAAAACATATGTTCTGGTGGTGTTCAGTTGTCCGCCGGCAACTGTTTGCAAACAGGCCGAACATGTTCGAACTGTCCGGAATGAAAAAGAGGAGTGAGTTGAGTAGAACAAGATGCAGAGCGGGAATACAAAATAGACATAGCGGTAACGTGTTTATTCTAATGCAGATTATAGCATGTCTGTCGTCTGAGATAATGTAGAAAATTCTAACTGAATAGGGTCGTTATGTTTGTTACATTAAGGTAAGAAAATAATGATTTAACGTTCATTTAGTCCGATAGGCCTACCTAACCTCATTTAAGCCTAGACGCCCGTACTCTCGTTGCTTATTCCGTACGTTTAATTGAACCATCACAAACTTGGCTTGGGCCCTACCAAATATTAATTCAGTTATTTTACACCCTATTTAATTTAAAGACAGTTTTAACCTGAAATTAACAGGTGTCTCTGACTAGATTGGCGTTCATTTGTGTGAAGGCAGAACACATGTTTTTTCGTACTAGACTCGGCCAACTTCCTGTTCGATGACGCGTTTCCGCTGTGTTCCGACTTGTTACCGAACAGTTACGAACTCGACAAATGAACGAACCTAATAATGATCTAGACAATAATGAGATTGGTTAAGGAGCGCGTAGACTCTTTTCAACTTTCGGATGCAAAATGTATTAATAAAAACATGCTCTAGAGGTAGGCCTAGGCCACGGCCTAGGCCCTTACTGACGAAATCCAAAGCATTTGTTGTTTTTATCTAGGCCTAGACCACACCTTTTGACACTTGTGAGAATAACAAAAGTTTGACAACTGACAGCTGGTAAATAGTTTGTTTAGTTGCCGTTGCTAGCGCTAGGCGTAACGAAGCTCGTTTCTGATTGGTCGAAGAACGTTTACAATCACAAAGTATGAACACCATGGATCAATCGCAACGGGAATAAACAGCAATACACATTTAGATCACAACGTACGTTTTGGTTTTAAAAACTTGCATATTTTCCAAGCCACCAAAAACGAGTGGGATGGATTCACGTTTTGACGTTACGTTGTGACTGCAAACGTGTGTTAGAAACTTGCCTCCCAGGGAGGCAAGTTTTCAGGCAAGAACGTCACGTTTCGAGACGTGAATTCGTTGACGTTATGGTTTAAAAACTTGCATTCTGCGCAAAACGTACGTTTTGATCGTCACGTGACCCGCCAAGCCACCTTTTTTTAGGAAGTGACTGCAAACGTGTGTTTAAAAACTTGCCTCCCAGATGGTTACCGTTTAGCAGACAGACAATCACACACTGCGGTGATGTGGCTCGAGTGGGAGGCGCATCAACGTGGCATAGCAATCGCTCACGCTTTTAATGGTCGCGAAGCCGTTGTTCATGGAAAGCGAGTAGATGGACATTACGTTGACGAAGCAGGCGTGGACGTAGTATACTCAATTCAATGGGTGCTTTTTCCACGGATGTTAAGTTTGCTTCCCAAACCAGGATGACCGTATCTACTCATACTGCGATAAAACAATGGGTCAAAGGTATTACAACACACTCTCAAAGCGATCCCATCTAGACTCTAGAGCGTAAAGGTTGCCGAGTTATCAGCGTGTGGGGGTGCGAGTTTGAAGAGTTAAAGAGGAACATGCCAGAGCTCGACAACTTTTAAAAACGCATTACCTTGCAAATGAAGCACCTTAATGTTTACGTGACGGATTTCACGGTGGCCGAACAAACTGCATGTCTTTATTGTAAAGCCAATAATGATGTTGGGGAAGTTATACGGTATTTATAGTACCTGTGCAGCTTGTATCCTAGTAGGTGCAATAAATATGGAAAGTATCCAGTTGGGCATCCAAAACTCTATAATTATAAAGTCCAATTGCGCCGAGCTCATTGGATACGGTCCTGCATATGACTTGTGCAGGTTGAAGGGTTTGCAAAGTGTACGGTCCTTCCACCTCAAACGCTCTTTCACTCACTGCTACCGATGAAAATAAACAAAAAGCTTGTGTTTGTTCTTTGTCGTCGCTGTGCGGAGGAGGCGCCTCAGGTAGAATGCGTGCACAAGCCCCGCGAGCGTGAACTTATCGGTGTTTGGACTGCGGACGAGTTGCGCAAGGCTGTGGAGCTGGGATATCGCGTTACACGTGTGTACGAGATATACCAGTATAAAGTCGTGCAGTACGATCCGTTAACCAAAAGCGGCGGGGTTTACGCTCAATACATAAATGCATTTTTGAAAATAAAGCAAGAGGCCAGTGGCTGTCCTTCTTGGTGAAAGACAGATCAACTAAAAGATAAATATTTAAAGCAATTTCTTGAGCGCGAGGGTATAGCCTTAAACAAAGAATTTAAATAAGAATTTACGCACGGTGGGGAAGAATTACCTGAACTATCTATGGGGGGCGGATGGGTATGAGTGAGAATCTGACTTGCACAGAACATCGTATCCACTTACAACCAAGTTGCAAACATGCTAATAAATCCAACTATCAAGGTTCATTCATGTCTGCCGGTCAGTGAAAACCTCATGTACGTCGCGTACGAAAGTCGCGAAGAGTGTTTGAAACCCTCGCCAAACACCAGCGTGGCACATGCAGCTCTCACCACTTCACACGCTCGCTTGAAGCTCTATTCATACTTAGAAGCGTTGGGTCGAAGAGTGCTTTATTTTGACTCTGATAGCGTCATCTTCACCCAACTACCAGGCGAGTGGTGTCCTCCAACAGGTGATTACCTAGGAAAAATGACCAATGAAATGACAGAGTATGGAGAGGGTGCATACATTCACACATTTGTTTGTGGCGGCCCCAAATCGTAAGCCCTTAGCATACGTAAACCCGACGGTGGTAAAACATACATCTGTAAATGTAAAGGGCTCACAGTAAATTTCAGAAACAGGGAGCAACTAAATTTTGATGTATTAAAGTCTATGGTTGTGAATAATGCGCCTCCCAACATAATTGAATATCCTTATAAAATATTCTGGACAGGCTTCTGCCAAGTTGCTAGTAGAACAGAGAGCAAAGTCTACCGTACCAACGTCACCAAACGCAGACGCGTAGGCGATTTTGACACTGTCCCATTTGGATACAAAGAAAAGGTCTTTCAACTTCACTCTCAAACTCAAAGCTCGTTATAGACGGGCGATAATGAACTTTGGGTGTGAGAGCAACAAATAGGCAATACTGTTGCAAATATAATGAACACAATGTCGACCTCTCCCCCCTATCACGGTGAACACTATGACTGATCAAATTGTATAATATTGTATTGTAAATATATGTTTTAGTTTAAAATAAATCAGTGCGGTAAAGTTAAGACTATTAAAATTATGTACAAATTAAGTTTAATTATGTTAATATATATGTATGGGCTCTATGGTGTGAGCAATATCTAAGTCGCAATATAAAAATTAATGTTAACTTAAATGTACATATACAATCGATAAACTATAATAACATTTTAGCTAGAAAATAAAATATTAAGTCTATATGTTATTTGTACCCACTCCTTAACATTCATCACTTCATGTATAGCAAATAATAAAATATACTGCAAACACCTACGAGTGTTACTTTGAACCCGCTCCTAAGGTCCCACTGTACATACTTAAAGAGGGATTTTTTTGATATACATGTATTGGATCTATGTATTATATTGTTGTGTACCAGGATTCACTGGTAGAGCAAGGAATCTATAGATAAAGCTTGCGGGGAGCGCAACTCTTTATTCAAGTGAATTTGTACAATTGGGATCGATGCAATGTCTGAGGACGTTAGGATTTCAGGATGCGAAATAACTAGACTTGGTTCAAACAACAATAAGGAACCGTATTTTAATTATTGAAACACTTTTGTCCTAACCCTGGCAATGATGTGGCGACCCTGCTTAGGCTATATACATAAGATTACACAGTATAATCTCGTTTCCGCACCTCGTCAGCTGTACCTGATTATTCCGTAGTCTGCCCGTCGACGGTCATTCCCACGTTCGAGTCTCCAATGCAGCTTCCTCGACCCGCCGTCCTACAGCTCTTCTACGTTGACCCTCGTAGCTACGACGTGCACACTGGTGCTCGACCATCTTCCCTCGACACTCCGATCAGTTCGCCCCCCGTTCAAGCCACGTGCACAACTTATATACTCCCCCTGCTATCCCCTCTCTCTGGCATTTTCCCCAACACATGACGTATGTCACCAAACAATCCCAAGACCCAAAGCTATCAACAATCAACAATCAATCGTCTACAATCAAGCCTGGGCCTCCTGGACAACACCTGACACAGCAAAATAACCAAACTATTATTATGATATTATGATTATTATGCATGTGTCAGTAAACAGATGTTATTGTAGTTGCCCTAGACTGATGGCGACACAATAGCAACCTTTCAGCATTAACCTAATTGCGAGCAGTACAAACACAAAACAGAAAATGTTATGAGGTTGCTTGACTGACACAATATTGAAAAATAGTCTCAATCATATGGGCAAAGGGTATCATATATGGTTGGATTCACAGAACTTCAGAGAATAACGCCTTGTATGATACTTTTGAAATCACCGACTCAACGAGGCGTCACGACGCTTTGAACTTGAACGACGCCTCTTTTTTTCGCTAGCGCATGCGAACATTAAAATGACTATAACTCAAGACGATACAAACCAATCGTGTTTATTCTTAGTGTATTCTATTGACAAGATATTATTTAGTAACAAAAATGAAAATTGTTTGTGGTTTGTTTAACAAAACAGTCTGTTTCAAATGTAAATAGACCTTGTTTTATAATTTATTTTAGAATCGCCTTACTTTCGATTGCTCTGAAATCTACAATGTAAATCATATCCAAGTAATATTCAACAGTAATATGAACCAAACAATTATAAATAATATGGCTATCTTGGATTGTGTATACAAAAATTTTGTTTGTATTTTAGATCATGTTTTGTATTGTGATGTGCCGCGCATTGTGGGTATCCCGCACCTACGGCCGCACCGCGTACACAAACATTAGAGCTACGTTTCGTCTCGTTTTTGAACACTGAGTATTTTATGCCATTATAGGACATTTGTGTTTGTATTATTGTTGATTATTGATTAAATTTGTATGTTGATAGTCTGTTTTTGTAAAAAAAAAAAAAAAAAAAAAAAAAAAAAAAAAAACGATATATGTACAAAACATTTCACGTGTGCTGTAATCATTCAACAATCAATCATTCATTCAACAATCGATCAATAATTCAATCAATCAATCAATTAATCAATCAATCAATCAATCAATCAAACAATCAACAAATCAAACAAGCATCTTTATTAAGCCTACGCTATTAGTCTACAGTATTAGTATACAGATTGCATATTCGTACAAATTAGTATCACAATAAATATAAACAATACCTATATATAATAAATAAATATAATAAATAATAAATGTGTTGTGAAATACGAGCATCATCATCAATAACATACATTGCCGTTACTGAACATTATTTTAGAACAATAATTTCATGGAAATAGATTATTACTTATTAAACAGGTCACTTAGAATGTATTTGAAAGAAGTCTTAGCCTATACCATAGTCTACCTAAATCTGCGAACATGATTTACTTACATACTATGAATAGTCATTGTTCTTGTATTGCATGTTTGGTCAGAATAATCATGTTGGTCGTTGCGTTATTAAACGTAAAGATTGATAGATCCTTTCTTGCGCCATTAAAGGCCATTAGTTTCATTCTTTGTAGTGCAAGGATTCCTTGTGATTTGTTCTATTTTGAATGACAGATACCTGCATTTAAATTCTTTATGTTTTTGGACTCCCTTTTTTTGTGCTTGTGGCGAATCGTTTGTAATGGATGAGTGACAATCAAGCCTTTCGTTTTGTTATACTAACTAGTGGTGATTTTTCGAATGGAATATTCCAGTTTGTCACCATAACTTCTACTGGGACCATAACAGATCCCCTAGTGTAGGCCTACTTTATTCTAGCCAACGATATCGTGGTGCACAATGCCTTTGGAATTTTCTACAATCAGTGAACTATCTAAATAGGTGGAGAAACGTCTCCCTCACTTCTGAAATGAGAATGTACCGCTTAACTACATCTCTGTTGCCTCTATCCAGACTAGGACACGATTTTGACTTGCCTGTCGATCGATGTCTAACGTGGATCAAAGATGTTTGTGTGCCAATTCTATAGTGGCAAGAACATATCAGAAGTCAACAACCTTCGCTATTCCCTCTTCTGTTCGAGGAAGGGACTTATTGAATCTCAAAACCTTCCACCATGCCAACATACCGTTCGGAAACACTTACTTAGAGCAACTATCAGCTATGTATCTGGGTTCGAGAGCTGGAATGCAATCTAAATATTCCTCCAGCAGATATTCATGGATGGAAGAATAATGCACACTCGATTTAGATTGATTGGATGAACTGCGAGCCTGTCCCTACTGCAGTACTGGAGCTGATTTCTTGTACACGCCCTAGCTAGGCAATGTATCGTCACCTCATGCTGTTGTGTAATGGACTCCGATGTACGGATATTTATAAAATTAAAACTTGTGGTATTGTCAATTAAAATCGAAGGCGAGAAAAATGACGATGACAAAAACATTAACGTTCAGCCCATGGATTCTACCGATTCTGAAAACGAGGACACCGAAAGAAAGGTAAAAGATTAGTCAATACTATTTTGAGTTCCCCGATTAAACGTAAACTAAAACTCACGCGTTCACTAAACCTCTTTATTCTAAGCACATTCAATCCTTTCGATTAATAACACAGCGAGCAACATGAATATTCTGACCAAGTGAGCAGTACGAGGACAAATACACATCATATGTATGTCATTGTTTGAAGATGCAAGTAGACTGGTACAGGCTAGTTCTTTAAAGTAATATCTAAATGATATGCTTAATTTAGTTATACATGATATCTATTTTTCTAAAATTATGTTAAATACATGGTATGATATGATATTGTTATGAGATGAAGATGGTCATTTTTTTTACAAAACACATGCAATATCGTTTTTTTTTTTTTTTTTTTTTTTTTTTACAAAAACAGACTATCAACATACAAATAAAATCATCCTAAATCATTATCTCAAGTCCTCCAATGGCATTAAATACTCAGTGTTCAAAAATGAGACGAGTTATGAGAGTCGTCTTGAGTTATAGTGATTTTAATGTTTGCATGCGCTGGCGAAAAAAAGAGGCGTCGTTCAAGTTCAAAGCGTCGTGACGCCTCGTTGAGTCGGTGATTTTAAAAGTATCATACAAGGCGTTATTCCCTGAAGTTCTGTGAATCCAACCATATATGATACCCTTTGCCCATATGATTAAGACTATTTTTCAAGTTAAATTAAATTCCAAGGCTAGAATAAATTCAGTGGGTGTGATAACAAAGCTTGTATTTCACAATGCGCAATGTTGATTGTGTTATTATTATAATAATTATTATTTTTATTATTATTATTATTATTATTATTATTATTTTATTGTTGCAATACATACAAACTCGGTCAAAACCGGCATAAACATGTTGTACGGACACAAATGTCAAGTATTTCCATGTGTTTACCTTATTAAAATCTACTTAGAACTACTTAATATATCTTCTTCTTCTTCTTCTTCTTCTGCTTCTCAAATGCCCACATTTGGCTATACTACTTAATATATCATTGTCCACATTATTTTTTCCAAACCGAACTGTGGATGCTATGTACGGTCGTGGCCGATTTGTACTCATCCCAGCATTCGCTCTTTGTACGGTGGAAATCACGAAAACCACCATCGGGATGGAGAACTTCTTGAAGTCTTCATTCTTCTTAGTTCAAAAATTTTCGCACTATCCTACACGTGTTCAAAATAATTGCTTTTTGCATCTCGATGTATAATATGTTCGGTTGGAGACCAATTAGTTTAATACTGTCATGGAGTTTACGTGGAACAATGCCATTTGCTGATATAATTAACGGTATAACAGTTACATTATTCTGCTTCCACAACCTTTTTATTTCAATAGATAATTCCTTATATCTGTTTATCTTTTCCCGCCAAGTTGTCTCTACATTGTGGCATAAAGGGACGGCAACATCAATTAAAATCGTTTCTTGTTTCTTCTTGTCAATAAATATAATATCCGGTCTATTGTGATGTATGGTTTGGTCTGTAATAACTGCCCGGTCGTAATATAATTTGTAGTCTTTACTATCTAATACCTTTTCAGGCTTGTATTTGTAATACGCAGTGGTTGTGTTTATAAGTTTATACTTCATGGCTAATTTTTGATGTACAATGTTTGCAACTTGGTTATGCCTATGAAGATAATCTGTTTGACAAAGCATTTTGCACCCAGATACGATATGTTCAATTGTTTCGCCGTTCAAATTACATTTTCTACATTTATCTTCCACTGTGACGTCTTTCAGTATGTATTTTTTGTAATTGTTAGTCTTGATTACCTTATCTTGAATAGCGATCATAAATCCCTCTGTTTCGCTGAAAATGTCCCCGGACGTTAACCATTTGTTCGATGCTACCCTATCGACGCTATCCTTAAGAAGTTCTTTATAATGTCTGCTATGTAACGTCTTTTCTGATATTCTGATCTCTTTTGCTGTGTCAGAATTTAGTTTTTGAAGCAAGTTTAAATTTCCGTCATTTAAATTGAGGGGAGAAAGCGACTTGTCTGCCGATACTATAGCTCTATGAAGTTGTGAATGTGGGCATTTTGTATAAAAGTACTTTCTCAGAATTTCAATTTGTTTATAATATAAATTGTTTAAATCAATCAAGCCTCTTCCCCCTTTTTCTCTAGGTAGAGTCACTCGTTCTATTGCTGACTTAGGGTGATGACTTCTGTATTTGGTGAATGTTGTGCGGGTAAGAATTTCTAGGGCATGAAGTTCTGTCTGTGTCCATTTAATAATTCCAAATGAATATGTTAGTACCGGTATAGCATAAGTGTTAATTGCTTTGATCTTGTTTTTACCATTCAATTGTGTTTTTAAAATGGATCCTATTCGTTTCTTGTATGCAGAAATTAGTTTACTTTTCATCAGTTTATGATCAATTCGTTTAGCCTGCGCAAATCCTAGATATTTGTATATATCTTCTTCGTCCATTACTCCAATCCGGTTGTCTTCGTCAATTTCAAACTCTTCTAATTTCGTAATCTTTCCTTTGATGACATGAAGTGACTTACATTTATCAATTCCAAAATCCATACATATATCTCTACTGAATTCTAACGTTGAGTTAAGAAGATTCGTCATGTGTGTCGCATTTAAAGCATATAGCTTGAGATCGTCCATGTAGAATAAATGTGAAAGTGTGTGGCAAACCGTATTACCGTCCTTTATATTGAAACCATGTGTAGATTTGTTTAGTATATGAGATAATGGATTTAATGAAAGACAAAACCATAACGCACTAAACGAGTCACCTTGAAAAATACCTCGTCGGATGTTAACTGGGTCAGTACATATCTGCTCTTTGCCTATACGTTTAACTTTAATGTTGTTTTCCAACTCGTCATCGCTGTCCGCAAAAAGTTTACTATCAATGGGTTTACTTTATAAATTTCCAGTTTCAAATACAATCATCCTAAATCATTATCTCAAGTCCTCCAATGGCATTAAATACTCAGTGTTCAAAAATGAGACGAAACGTACCTTTAATGTCGGTGTAAGCGGGGCGGGCGTAAACGCGAGATACATACAATGCGCGGCACGCCACAATACAGAAAATTATGTAAAATACAAACAAATTTTTTTGTAAACAATCCAAAATAGCCATTTTATTTGCAATTAGATGGTTCATATTAATGCAGAATATTACAAGTTTGTGATTTCAATTGTAGATTTCAGAGCAATCGAAAGTCAGGTGTTTCTAAAATAAATTATAAAACAAGGTCTATTTGCCTTTGAAACAGACTGTTTTGCTAACAAAAACACTAATAATGCACAATATTGTTACTATATGAGGTCTTGTCAATAGAATACAACTAAAATAAACATGGTATGTTCGTATCTTCTCTAGTTATAGTTGTTTGAATATTGTCATGCGCTACCAAAAAAAAGAGGCGTCGTTCAAGTTCAAAGCGTCGTGACGCCTCGTTGAGTCGGTGATTTCAAAAGTATCATACAAGGCGTTATTCCCTAAAGTTCTGTGATTTCAACCATATACGATACCCTTTGCCCATATGATTGAGACTATTTTTCACGTTAAATGAAGGACTACATGTCTTGAACCAAATAGCGTAAATCACGTAATAAGAGAGAATTAATGTGACAAATGGACAAGTCCCACGCCGGACATTACATCCCCCCCTTTAACATCCAGCGCCCACGCTGGAGCCGTGATTTATCGCAAACCAGAGAGAGAAAACAGTTACCTCAGTTGGGGATAAGACACAATAAACCAAAATAAAACCCCAGCAAAACCCTCACATCATTGCCATTAATACAAGTAAAAATTTCCATACAAATTATGAAATAAAAAAAAATTACCATTTTAGAAAAAATACGCTCTCCATCCACATTGAGTAACAATTCACAATTCAAGAATCATGGTGCGTTTACAAAAGTTATAATTCAAAATACAATACAAATCTTGTCTTCTTAAAAAAAAAACATACGGTTCCTTTTGACAATGTTGACTCCGAAATCGAACAATCACTCGACCCGAAGTCTTTTCTCCTCCAACCCGTTGACGGCAGTCCCAACCACCCAAGTCAACATATCGTCGGGTTGAACACACAGATCAGCGATGTAAAACCAAGTGGAACATAAAACAAAACACCAGCAGAATTGCATCCCGATACCGTAGTTCATCGGCTATACTACCAAGTTGCCAAAATGACACTGACCAACAGTAGGCAGGTTCCACTATAGTTGTCTTACGTAATACATAACAGCTGACATGAGAGAGCAACCCTGACCGCGCGACATTATGTAAACAATAACAAATACGCGACAGACAAGAGTGCTCTGAGCAGCACAACAGAACATCGAATAATGACAACATACGTGAAACCAGGACCCTCCCCTGCTCACTCACACACACAAATGCTCTATCACATCATAGAGGTACACGATGCCTAAAAAAACAGTAGAATCCACGCATCAAATGCTGATTCCATCCACTCGCCACCAACAGAGACCAACACAAGCACAAACAATTCACGCGAGGCTGTCGTCTTACAACACCCCGCCGTGGCGCTTGCTCGACTAAGACAACGAAATAATAAGCATTTATGACCGCAATGGGACGCAGCCAACCATCACCGGAACTGACACATAAGAAAATGAGTTTGACCAAAGAAAACGACAAATCCTACGAATTGTTGACCAAGAGTCCAGTACACTCAATGCACACAAAGCCATCATCTGTGAAACTCAACGCCAAGCCGTCGCAAAGCAAAGAGAAACACCGGGAATGTCCATCAATCCCTAAACCTAATAAAACCTAAATGTAATTAAATAAAACTAATTATCCTCCCTCTTCCTCGCAACTGCACGCGTGCACGCGCACAGAAAAGAGAAGAGAGGAGACAAATACACCTATAATGTGACAAAGTCACGCCATAATGAACTAGTCCTACACCTAACACTTCTATGGACATCCCCACCAGAGAAAGCTACCCCTGTGCATAGATCGAGCAACCAGACAACTGATCGAACAATCTGACCCGTCGCTCTAGGACAATACTCATGATGAATATTTTCCGAATTTGAATATTGAAATATTTTCCCCTGGCTTGCTCTAGCCAAACCAAGCCAAACCCTAACAAACAGCAGTGCCTGATTATATCGTGCACAGTGTATACAGCTTCCGTGTCAGAATGGATGCTGACTACGCGCGGACCCGGCTATCGCATCATCGGCCAGCAGGCCAGCGTCCGCGCGCGGTACGACTAAGCTTGCGACGGGCCTCGAACCAAAGACAATGCAACAGAGGCCCAACCGAGCACTAGCCACCCCCCAAACCGACAATAACACCCCACTACGATAAAAGTGGACCTCGTATCGTCCCGAACCGCATAAAACGACTGCCATAAACTCCATGATTCCTGGCCGCCTGTAGCGACCAACCCGCCCGAGCTCACGAAATCCGAGCTACCAGGGCAGTAAAAATATTTAGCCCCCCCTTTACCCATTACGAAAGGGGGCTACACAGTCAGCAACTCAGCAATCCTGTATTACTGACCGCGACGCACAACACATTTGCGTAACAACAATACTTTGCTACCAGGCTGCACGCACTTAACATCATACAACGTATTACAACAACGCCACGTGATTGCGCAATAAGCCAAATCCACGTATCAGCAGTAATAAAAAGAAACAAGTATAAAGAAACAAATAGACAAACAAGCAAAAATACCATACATAACCATACATACAAGAAACACATACAACCATACAGCCATGAGAAAACCGCCTTACCACGCAACGAGGCTAAGCGTGACGACACGATAACAAAGAAGACACACTAGCCGTCACTTCCCTCCAACGAGGACAATCGCGACACCCATGAACTGCAAAACACACACCACTCACCTGCAGGTAAAATCACAAATACACACCAGTTATACCACAAAACATAGAAAACACAAAACTATCCCCAATTAGGATAATCACACAATGCAAAGTACAGCGTCCTTTCTCGCGACCACTTGTCACCTAAACGACCTATCCCCTACATCGGCTTCAATCCGGCCAAGGAAACCGCCATTCTTCCGGGTCATACCAGGGCTTAAGCCGTGACACGTGCACCGTCTCCTCTACCCATTTATTGTTGAGCTTTAATTTTATGCGGTAGTTCAAATCAGACAGTTTCTCAAGAATCTGAAATGGACCCAACCACCGATGCATTATCTTCTCGACCAGCCCAACTTTGCGTAGAGGAAAAAACACCTTGACAAATTGTCCAACTTCATAAGTCACGTGTTCGCGACCCTGGTCATAACCCGCCTTCTGCTTCGCCTGCTCGGTACGAATCACCTCAAGCGTGGCTTCACGCGCATCCCGCAGCTTCTGCAATCGTGCCTCACTTTCCTCCCCAACCTGCAAATCGGGCTGAAGCCCCGCATCCATCGGAAGGGTGGGCTCACGACCATACACGAGATAGAAAGGGGTTCGTTTCGTCGTTGCTTGGATTGAAACGTTGTACGAAAATGTACAAACACGCACATATTCACACCAATTATCGTGACGTGAGTTGACGAAAAATGACAACAGGGTGCCAAACGTGTGATTAAATTTTTCGTCCAATCCATTCGTAGACGGCCGGTACGAAGTAGTATACAGCGAACGCACCCCTAACCCCCGGACAATTTCCGTGACCAAATTGCCCCTGAAAACACTGCCACGATCGCTCAAAATCATTCGAGGACATGAATGTTGACAAATAACATCCTCGATAATGAAAGTAGCGACGTCAACAGCACCCCCCGAAGGAATAGGTCGCGCCATAGCCCATTTCGTCGCATAGTCGGTAGCCGTGACGATGAATCGATGACCATGAACACTGCGTTTCAACGGACCCAACAGATCTATACCAATCATGTCAAAGGGCGCGCCGACTGCAATAGGTTGTATTAGGGCCCTTCTTCCCTTGACAATCGCCACAACTTTTGACATAACTGAGAGCCTCCCGAGCCATGTTGTCCCAATAGTATCGCGAATGAAGCTTGCCATAGGTTTTCATATAGCCCAGGTGCCCAGGTGCCCAGCCGGACTATCATGGGCATCGTAGAGAAGCTCGACCTTCATACTGTCAGGCACAATAAGAAGCTTACTTGGTCCATTAGGAACGAAATTCTTCCGATACAAAACTCCGTTCTCTAACACGTAACTTCTTGTTTGCCGACGTACTTTAGAAGTAGCAGTGTCAGGATCCGTCATAGCCGCAATCAGTTCAGCAAGGTGAACATCCCCCTGCTGCGCCCGGGCTATCTCATCGATGTGAACAGGCGTAGTCATAACCTCCATGTCGTCCTCAATATTCTCCGGCTCAGGACCACCTTCAGGCAACAACCTACTCATGCAATCTGCATCAAGATGTAGCTTCCCCGACTTATATACAACTTCCATCTGGTGGTCTAGCAAGTAAATACTCCAGCGTGCCAAACGTCCCCCTCGCTCGCTGTTCTTACGTAGGAAGCACAGTGCGCAGTGATCTGTTACTACCTGGAACGGACGTCCCCACAAAAAGTGACGAAAGTACTTTACCGCCCAGACAATAGCCAAACACTCCAGCTCTGTAACTCCATAGTTAACCTCCGCATTAGTTAACCTCCGAGAGGCATAACCAATGGGATGCCACTCGGAGTCAAACTGCTGCAAAATGACAGCCCCTCAACCCTCTCGCGATGCATCCGTTCTCAACTGAGTGGGCACCGTGTCTGAAAAATGTCTTAGGACCGGGGCGGAAAGAAGCTTGTCCTGCAATGTGCGAAACGCCCCCTCCTGCTCAGGACCCCAATGAAAACGTATGTCTTTCTTGGTCAAAGCCGTTAGGGGTGCACAAATCTGACTAAAATTTGGCACAAATTGCTTGTAAAATGAAGCCAAACCCACAAACGAACGAACCTGCTTTACTTTTGTAGGCACTGGAAAATTTTTCACTGCACTAACCGTGTCGGGATTGGGACTCACCCCCTCAGCACTCACGATGTGACCGAGAATCTTAACCTCCCTGTAGCCAAAAGAACATTTCTCCGGGTTTAATGTCACATTCGCGTGCCGAAACCGCTGTAGAACCAATTCCAACTTCTCCAGATGATCGTCGAACCCCCGACCCTTCACTAACACGTCATCGAGATATACAATGCAATGAGAAAATTTCAACCTACTAAGATCTTGTCCATAGCGGCCTGGAAAAGAGCTGGGGCTGTAGAAATACCAAACGGTAGAACTTCAAATTTAAACAACCCCTCACAACAGGAGAAACTACATATTTCTTTAGCTCGAGGGGTTAAACCCAATTGCCAAAATCTACTCTGTAAGTCAAGGGTTGAAAACATACTACAGCCCTCCACGCACGCGAGGAGATCGTCTGCATTAGCACTAGGATAACTATAGCCTTTGACCTTAAGATTGACCTTACGAAAATCAACCACAAGACGTAACTTTCGTTTTAACTCGTCGAACTCCAACTTGCGAGTTCGACGAGCCTCCGCTAGTCAGAGATCAAGTTACTAGCGGACGCTCGCCGAACTCGCAAGTTGGAGTTCGACGAGCCACCGCTTGGTGGAGATCAAGCGGACCTTGTCATTTTGTTGTTGATTTTCTTTCCTGTAATTAAAACTAATTATTTTCTTACATGGTCACTGTTCAAGATAGGATTCTGAAAATGTACTCGGTTGTCTACATAAATGGCAAGAACGTTGTGACACAAACGTTTTTTTTCTTCGGCATCTTTTGATAATAACTAATTTTTTAGGAGTATTTTTTTTTCAGGTTGGAATTCTGTCCAAGTACAAGGTTTTGTATAAAAGGGGATGACCCGGGAGGTAAACAAAATAAGTGAACATTTTGGTGTTTACATCTTTATTCGTTTGGGGCCCACATACCGACAAGAATTAGCCAGTAGTTAACTGAAGAATTTTTGTGTTTTTTAATGATCTTTACTACTTAATATCTTCCATACGCAACATCCGATCGAGATAAAATTTGAAATGGGTAGTCTCGTGGTAAAAGCCCACCGATTACTGAAAATTTGAGGTTTCCATCTATTATATTTTTGCGTCGGCAACATCGTGTTAAGTGCACTTCGATGCTTGCAGTAAGAGTCGCGTAGTGGAAGCTCGCACATGGCTTGGCCCGGCGCGCTCCCGCGAGCCTAGATATTTACGGTGTGAGCGATATAAAATTTACATATACAAATTGTAAAATAAATACATTTTAGCTAGAAAATAAAAAAGCCTACATGTATTTGCACCCATTCCTAAATCGTTCATCATCACTTAATCTATTGCAAATAATAGAATATACTGCAAACGCCGACGCGTTACTTTGAACCCACTCCTAAGGTCCCACTGCACATACTTCAAGAGGGTTTCTTTTAAAAAAGAAGAAAATACTGGACAATCCATCTCTTAAAATATTTACAAGAAGAGAAGTGCCATTTCTATCTCCGAACAAACTAAGCAAAACCAAAAAAAAATGTGGTGACAAATTAAGGATAGGGGAAAAAGAACCACACGATATTCAAATCACTTTTTTAAAATTTTATTCTATTTTGTATTTAATTCACATTTATATCATAAATGAAACATATTTTTATCAAACTAAATTTCAAAACATTTTAGAGAAACATAGGTATAATAACTTAAAAATATTATATAATGCACTTGATATAATAACAACACAATATTAAATATAAGGAGAACTTTAGTGACAACTTCAACCAACTGTTTGAATTTTGAATTTACGGATATTCTTGCTTTCCCCACCAGGCACGTAAGCACAATTTTCGTCGTATTCGCAGTAATCTTACAACAGATTTGTTTTATCACATTACGGTATACAATACTGAGACTGAGACGCTATCCACATCCGAGTAATGTCCTTTACAATAAAGTCATTTCCCACACACGCCATTTCCAAAAGAAATCTTTTAATGTTAAAACCTCGTTCCATGTTTTCGAAGTAGCGACTTTCATTGGAGTCGTACTTGAACACCGCACTGATTGCCATTTGGGCCCGATTGTCAATGTTCTCTTCCTGAAGTTGTGGTTGTTTTACACATCGTTGCTTCAAGCCTGCCATTGCTTCACGTAGTTTACAATGGTAGAAGTTCTGTATTGCAGGGGCCCATTCCAAACGCTCCTTAATGGCCGTGTTCACGCAACAAAACACTTCTTTTAGTCCTAACCACGATTGAGCCCCCTAGTACACATGCCTTGTTCTACCTCCAGCGTCGATCTTTTCTTCGAAAACAAGTTACATGGTACCACGAAATGAAGTTCGAATAAGCGTTATCCTGGCGCTGAGATTGAACACTTCGTCAGAATCCGAAACGTCCCATATACAAAGAATTGATTGTTGTGGTCGATTTCTTCGGTGTACTTTTCCCACTCCAACGGCGTAACAGCTACGCCATTCACCGCTCTTAAAAATGGTGACGCACAGTTCTAAATGTTTTTCACTCGCGTACCCGATTGATATTTGCTTCGTACGGCTTGCGGTCACGAAATAAGTTGCAACGCCACCATTTGACATATCTTACCAAAGGTCCGGCTAGGGGTTCTTTAGTGGAGAACGGTCGTGGATATCCGTCATTCTCGTAGCTCACAACCTTAACAAAACTACTTGGGCGCCACTTTGTTCAGATAAACAACCACCAGACAGGAGAAACAAAGAACACCTGTCTGGGTAATAGGTATGGACTTCCAATTCGAATAAGTTTTACAATTTATTGCAGCTTGAATTGATGTAGCGGAATCGTCCGTGGAACTTGTATCAAAAGTTGTAGCAGATTAAATAAAAGGAAAAAAAGAAAGGTGGCCACCGTACATAAGATATTAGAGTTTTAAAAAAACCTCGTCTATATAATTTTTTGTAATATAATATTAAAATACTAATAAACAAAACAGAATAATAATATATAGAAATATGTACGTATTTTACATGTGTTGGCATAATAGTACAGCAGTCTTGTGAAGTACTCCGTTTACCAATTGAGTACACAGTTTGTGGGATGAACTTGAAGAATTAAGCCTTTGCAAATGTTAAAAAATACTAGAAAAAAAACTAGATCTGATGCGGCGCTAGAGTATTTTGCGTGACTGGTGGCGTTCTGCGGTTCTTCGTGCAACCGTTTCAACTGTATCCTTGTTTTTTAGTTTTTGGGTTTTGGGTTTGGGGCGGACGGTAGCGCAGCTACTGCAAAACTGGTCCCTCCTATCGCTGGATTGGCTTTAATGGCATACTTTTATCATCGCTTTTGCCAGCCACGAAAATATTTTAATTAGCGGGTAGAACTTTGCATACTTGTACAGAAAGAAGCAACCCTATAGTCCATACACAGAGACCTTGGAGGTCTGAAAGTTGGATCGTTTGGCCAAACCCTGATATTCCTTCTCTCTACTCAAGCATCGACCGTAAATACCTTTGATCGGCGAGCTGTTCATTGTGATGACCTGTCAAAACAAATTCCATTGTATAAGCGCAACACTTTTTCCGGAATTATAAAAATATTTTTGCACTCGGTAAAAGAGCTTGAAATTATACAAATATCCGTTTAAAATTAATCTTTCTACGATGAAAAACAACGGGACTTATGAGTCGCTAACTATTAGCGGACACTTACTCATACAAAGGAATTGTGCGGCTGCGTCAATTATCACACAGACCAAAGGTAATTACGGATCGAGGCGAGAGTGGGGATACTCGTACTTTCGTCTGAGGTTGGTGCAAACGCTAACCGAGCCTATGCCCTCGGGCCATCCAACAGCGAAATAAACGAACAATATGTAGTTGAGACCCATATCACCCAACTCGATGGTTTAGTTTCTTGTTTTAAAAATCTATGTCAAGGAGTTGTGGAGGGGGGAGGCGTTCAGGTCACAAAGAGGACCGGATAACATGATGAGGAAGGTTATGAAAGTAGAAACAGAAGGAAGAGCAAGCAAAGATTGATAAACAACGTAACTAAAAATACAGCGACTCAGGTTGTGAAGAGAGAAAAGCGTGAACATGAAAATGCAAATAATGAAGAGCAAAGTTAATAACAAATATGTATAATTTACATTCACGTTTGTATTTATTAACATTAGTAACAACATGATAACATATAAAGAACAATAACATAGTAGTAGAGCAATTAAAACATATTTCAACTATCTTGTTTTTAGGGCTGGTACTTTGATAGTAATGTTCGTGCACATTCTCTCATAACACTGACAAGAAATGTCTAATTTAGTATAAATCCTAAACTTTCAGTAAACATGATGCTTCTAATACTCTTCCAATTTATATTTCAGAAATGGTAGGATGGACTATATTCACTAACATTCTTGACTAGTGTTCTTTGTTTTTCAAAAAGTTTATAATTTGGTCCCGAAAAATTCAACGACGCTTTTTAAGTTCCCTTGCCATTGCTAACAGTAGGTGTTGGTTACATTCAGATCCCCGAGTTGAAACTTCATTAAATGCGACCACATTAGGCCTAAACCTATTTAAAAATGTTCTTTTTACTTAGGACTTGCATTAATATACTTTTTGTATCTGATATTAATGTGGTCGCATTTATTGAAGTTACTCGGGGATCTGAAACGCGTACAGGTGGCTGTGACGTCATGAGGCGGTGAGCGTACACAGACACAAACCATGACGTCAAGTCCCATCAACATGGCGGCGGCTCGTTTTACGCGCTCTTTTATTTACCGTTACTAAACTAATTATTTTGAGCCATAGACTGATCCGTTTTTCAAAATTCAAAGACACAAAGTTATTAAATTAGAGACAATGTATTTAATATTCGATTAAAATTTTCATCCGCGTGTTCCCTATTGGTGACGAGTTTGAAAACACTATAGTGACCTACAGTGAGTAACATTCTAAATGGATTGATTTCAAATGTTAGAATAATTAATATTATCGCCAGTTTAAAAGGACATAATTCAAATTTGATTCTAAGTTTGTTTCTAAAGAACCTGGAGACATTTATTCGTACAAATTTAATGTGATACATATTATTTTCTAAGGACCCATTTTGACGATTTCATGTTCTAATATAGTTTAGTTACCTTGAAAGTTGAATTCAAAGCCAACGACACATCTAAGAAAGTGGATTATTGTTGAATTCAAACAAACTCATTCAAAAAACAATTTTGATTTCGAAATTGTGCAAAAACATTACTCGTCGACTAGAACTAATAATTCAACTACCTAATAGTCGTAGTTGTTGTAGTTATTGTTGTTGTTGTTGTTGTTGTTGTTGTTGTTATTGTTGTGGTGGTGGTTGTTATTGTGGTTGTGCCCGGCGGGTAGAGCGTACTGCGGCTGTGGGATCGTGGGGGCCGTGTTGTGCACGGTTGCCTGGAAACCGTTCTTGTCGTCGGCCGTGTACGTCACAGTTCGCATGCTGCCGTCAGGTTGCAGCACGATGTACTGTCCTCTTACTACGTCACCATCCCGAGACTCTTTGTGTTTCTGCATGTTGCCAGTGTGCGGGTCCTCTACGCCGTAAGCGAACGTGTAGTCTGGCTTGGCCTGAAACACGACATCTCTAAGTTGGCAACACTGTACGTGGGAACATTTTGTTCTACACTGACCAAGTAAAAACAAATTATAAAATTCTTAAAATGAGTAAATGTTGATATTAGTAATATTTTTATGATTATTATTCCTGTTGTTTATCTATTTTTTCTGATTGAAACACAAGTACGTTCATGCACAAAGAGCCAATAACTTGAATTATTTCTTTGTGTGTGATTGAGGGTTGTCTTATTAATTATTATTATTATTATTATTATTATTATTATTATTATTATTATTATTATTATTATTATTATTATTATTATTATTATTATTATTATTATTATTATTATTATTATTATTATTATTATTATTATTATTATTATTTTTATTATTATTATTATTTTTAATTATTATTATTATTATTATTATTATTATTATTATTATTATTATTAATATTGTATTTATTTCCAATAGCTCAACGTTTTAAGCATTGTCAGCTGGACAAGTGTGATTAGAGAATTGTAGATGGAAATTGCAATCGGCGACTCCAGTCAACGATTCCAATAAAAGTAGTGTGATATGGGCTTATCCAAAGCAGCTAACACCCCGGAAAGATGGCATTTATTACAAAGAAGTGTTTTTATTTTTTACCCGTTATAGCAACGAGGAACATAATAAATTGTAGTGTCCCCAAATTGTTACTGTGTGGGTTGACAATAAATACAAATGTATTTATCAATGTTCCCCTCTAACTAACAAAACAGTTTCCCCGCTCGAAACCACGTGACCAAGCGATCCACGCGTGTAAGCTCCTTGCGGTCAACGGTCCCCCATGTAGTAACACAACATGGTTCCGGTCCGGAGCCTCTGACGTCATCACAGGGGACTGTGTTACTCAACGCGGTTTGCGGTTCTGAGCGGACCGGGACGAAAGGCGCAGTCGATGGACCATGCTATTCTCTCTCTGCACTCGTTGCAACCGTCACGTAGCACGCGCAGGTATTGCTCCACGTATTACCACTACTATTGTTTTAATATTATTATTATTTTTATTATTATTGTCATTATTATTATTATTATTATTATTATTATTATTATTATTATTATTATTATTATTATTATTATTATTATTGTTATTTCCTTTCTTCTTTTCTCTCATTTGCACCATCGGGCTCCTCTTGAGCCAAGACGATGCGAGAGTGCACCCTAGGGTGGCGGCCGAAAGATGGTGGTGACATTATTTATTATAATTATTATTATTATTATTATTATTATTATTATTATTATTATTATTATTATTATTATTATTATTATTATTATTATTATTATTATTATTATTATTATTATTATTATTATTATTATTATTATTATTTTATTGAATGTATCACAATCATACAATCTCGGTCAAAGCCGGCGCTAACATGTTATACGGACGTAATGTCAAGTATTTCCATGTGTCTACCTTATTTAACTTCACTAATCACATGTTTCTAGTTTAAACAGTCATCAATCTCGGTCAAAGCCGGCCTGTTTACATGTTATACGGACAATACAGATGTAATGTCAAGTATTTCCATGAGGTACCTTGTTCAACTTCAGTCGTTACTGTCTTATTAGTACTTGTTCATAGTATACACTGCATATTTTAATGATCTTTTTTGCGTTGTCTTCGTGTGCCTGGTACTAAGATGGCCGACATGTAAGTCGAAGTGTTTAAGTGCTCCTCTTCAAATATTATAACTAGTGGCATTATCATCACTTACAACCATCAACGCATCAAACTAATTAGCCACGTCTACATAAACAACCGGAACATATCTCACTTCAACAACTAAAGTGCTGCGGTAAACATAGAATAACTCTTTATCTCAACGAAAGACCAAACATAACCCTACTCTCGGCCTAGCTCACGATGGCTCCAAACAAGAATAAAACTTCTACAGACCCAGACCTGCTGTCAAGCCTAGTGAAACGTGTCAACTCCTACGAAGACTCAATAAACAGTAAGTTGGGGGATTTTAAGCTACTTATTGAGTCCCAGACTAGGCCTACTAGGCCTACTTCGAGCCAAGACTCAAACGCCCCGAGCCTTTTAGAAAAACTCGCTGTTTTGGAGAATTTCGTGAAAGAGAATCTTAATTCAATGAAAGAAGAAATTCAGTTCATAAAAAACAAGCTTGTCGATCAAGACGAAAGAATGGACACCATAGAACAATACAGCAGACGCAATTGTCTGCTCATTCATGGGGTAGATGAGGGAGGTAAAGAAGACACGTATGACATTGTCACGGACATCGTCAACACAAAGCTAGGCATCTCATTTTCCACGACAGATATTGACCGATGCCATCGTATGGGTCCTCCTCTTCCTAACAAGAAGCGTCCGATTATCGTAAAAATAATCTCGTACCAGGCAAGGGAGGCTATCTGGCGATGCAAAAAGAAACTAAAAGGCACTGGTCTATTAGTTACCGAATCACTCACGAGAGAGCGTCACGAGCTCTTTGTGCTTACCCAGCAGGCAGTCGGCATCCGAAACTGTTGGACACTCGATGGTGCGATCGTTGCGATGCAGAACAACCGAAAGATCTACATCCGCAGGAAAGCCGACATAGTGAAACTTTCCATGCAAGTTCCGTTAAACTGTAACTAAAGAAGGGAGTACTTACCGCCATAATATAATCTATTCTAGGCCTAGGCCTAAAAACTTTTGCCGTCCATTACTAACAGTAATCACTAGGAGTGACTACTTAGGCTGTTATACATATTATTAACCATTACAGTTTGTTTACATTCGGTTGCAAATTTAAGACTTACTTTTAACTTTAACTTTTAGCACATTATATCTTTAGAATTGTTATTGGCACTTTTACACAACAACTAGGCCTATTAATTCAAATCATGTCTGACCCAATGTATGTGAACATGGACATGGAGTTAGGCCTAGACCTAGATCAACCTTGTTCAATAACATATTCCACAGAAGAACATTGTAAGCTAAATAATGTGTATATGAATAGTAATTTTAACATACTACATATGAACATACGAGGGTTACCGACCAATTTCTATGACTTTACCATCTTTCTCAATGATTTTATAGGTATATTTGATATAATAGTTTTATCGGAAACACATATGCAGCACAGCACAGGTGCTTTCAACATCCCAAACTATGAAAGTAATTATTTTAACATGAAAAACACACGAGCAGATGGTATAATAATATTCGTCAACAGCCTATCTATTTTAAATTATAATATATCTGAAATTGCAGAAATAACAGAAGCAAATGCCGCTCGAATCTCTTTTCAAAAAAACGAAGTCAAGTATAGCATCAATGCAATGTACAGATCTCCGTCTAGTAACACAAAAAAGTTTGTGGAAGAGTTAAATGATTTCTTTTGTAGGCCAACTGTAATGTCTAACAACAAAAATGATATTGAAATAATTATAGGGGACATAAATATTGACATCAATAACCTGAACCCTTACAATATGCAAGGACAAGAATACTTAAATGTAATGGCCATAAATGGCTTTAAACCTACTATACATCATCCCACTCGTGTGACCCACTCTTCTAGCAACTGCATTGACCATATATTTATAAAATCTAATCCCTGCTTTTGTACAGACTCAGCCATCATACAAACGGATATCACTGACCATTACACTACAACTTTAAGCATTAGCCTAAATAACCGAGCAAAGGAAAAATGTAAGCCTAAAACAAAAACTGATGATACTGGCACCAATAATTGCAATGTTAAGGAAATTACCAGGATAAATTACAATACCCTTCTAAATGACATTGCAAAGGAAGCCTGGCTAGATGTACTTGACAAAACAGATGCTGACTCCGCATGTACCTGTTTCAATAAAATCCTAAGTGAATACATAGGTGCCCACACGTGTACAAAAACAGTAAAAATCAAATCAAATAACAGGAAAATTAAACCTTGGATAACTGCTGGACTAGTTATATCCATAAGACATAGAGATAGGTGGGGCATTAAACTAAAAAAAGAAAACATGCACTGTATTAAAAATAAACTACCATTAGACGAACAAGAAAATAGCAGATATAAACTATATAGAAACCACTTGAACAAGCTAATAACAAAAACTAGGGAAATTTATTATCAAAACAAACTCCAAGAAGCTGGGACAAACATGCGAAAGGCATGGAAAGTGATCAAAAATGCAGCAGATTATGAAGAAAAGAAGACGTTCTCAAATTTAAACTCGATCAGACTTGAAAAAGAGAAAATGACTAACAATACATCAGAGACAGCTAACGTGTTTGTGGACTATTTTACAGACCTAGGGAAAATATATGCAGACAAAATTTCAACAAAAAGGACAAACAGACCGAGACGCAAGTTAACACACGATAAGAACGCTGCGTCGTTACACCTAGATCCCGTTACACACAACGAACTTATATTGTATATAAGAGAGCTGAAAGATGACAGTGCACCAGGAATTGACAACATTAGGGTAGAGACTATAAAAACTATACACCAACATATTCTTGAGCCACTAAGTCACATTTTCAATTTAAGTCTTCAAAATGGAGTATTTCCTACGAATTACAAAAATTCTATCATAACGCCAATTTACAAAACTGGCGATAAAAAAAGTAAAGAAAACTACCGTCCAATATCACTTCTCACTCATTTTTCAAAGCTCTTGGAAAAGTGCATCAAGACACGCTTAGTCAACTTTCTAGATAAACACAAGGTACTGTCCGATAAGCAATTTGGTTTTAGAAAAGGGATTAGTACCGACCACGCAATTTATGAACTAACTGGTAAAATCTATGATGCTCTAGATAAATCAAAACACCCTCTGGTTATACTCCTGGACTTAGCAAAGGCATTTGACACGGTTGACCACAGTATACTCCTCCAAAAGATGGAACATTATGGGATCAGAGGTAACTCCCTTTGTCTTATAAAGAGCTATCTCACGCATAGGTCACAATCCGTTAAAATTGGTCAAGAAATAAGCAAAACACGTAGCATTGAATATGGAGTACCTCAGGGCACTGTTCTAGGACCTATTCTTTTTATAATTTATATCAATGACCTGTGTAGCTTGCAATTAAAAGGAAAATTATGCATTTATGCTGACGATACAGCAGTCATATTTACCGGAGATTCCTGGAAAAAAACAACTAGTCTGGCAAACAAAGAACTTAAAATAATATATGAATGGCTGCAGCAAAATCTTTTAACTTTAAATTTATCAAAAACAGTTTACATCCCCTTCACAATTAATCAGTCATCAAAACAATTCACAGGAGATATTCAAATTCATGAACTTGACTGCTCTATGACAAACCCATGCAGCTGTTACACTATACGTCAAGTTGATGTGGCAAAATACTTGGGAATAACAATAGATAGTAAACTACGCTGGAAACAGCACATTAATGGAAACATAATTAAAATAAGATACTGTATCCTAAAGTTTTATCGCCTAAGAAATATTCTAAATAAAAAAGCCCTTAGAATGATCTACCATGCTTTCATTCATTCAAGACTACAATACGGCATAATCGGTTGGGGAGGTGTTCGAGACTCATACTTAGATCCATTGAATGTAATACAAAAACACATTATTAAACTTATGACATTTAAACCACGAAGATTTTGTTCAGAAACGCTATACTCAGAGACCGATATTCTTGACATTAGACAAATTTACATGCAGGCACTTATAACGCACTACAAGCATCAATGTACAAATACGAAAACCTCAAATTTAAACAATGATGAACATGTTGATATACCTGTATTAACTAGGGGGACAATGAAACGTAAACTAAGTACACTTAGATGTGAGAAAGGCATAGGTCAAAGACATGGATATTTTCTAGGTCGAAAGATGTTTAATTTAGTTCCAGCTCAAATTAAAAGCACTTCATGTAAAACCACATTCAAAATTAAATTAAGAAAATGGATTAAAGACATAGGTCGTGAATTTTGCTCAGATACTGTAAACAATAAATTAAACTTTAAACTAAGTAGGTCTGTTGATACTTAGTAGTTTATTCAAGACTGTTTATTTTCATACAATTCGAGAAAGAATTAACTTACTACTTATTTCCTTTGTTCTCTTATTTCATATATAAAAATAAAAAATAAAAAAGTTCTTTGATATGCTGCACATGTTGCTAGTTACTGTGTTGCTGTGTGTTTCTAGTTCCTATATGTTTTTAGTCAATAGTTCATACATTTAGCAACCTAATTTAGGGTAAAAAAATAACAGAAATATTGTAACCTTTATTCATAATTTTCTATTATTCTATGTTTTCTTTTACTTAGTATGTGAATCTAGTGCTATATCGTCAGCTACAGTTCATCTTACGTGCACTATGCTATTTCTATTTATTAATGCTATTTCTATGCTATTTCTATTTTGTATTTGTTACGTAGTACGATTGTATGTACGTGACTAACTCAGCTACAATCCATCTTACGTGCACTATATGCTATTTCTATTTATTAATTTATGCTATTTCTATGCTATTTCTATCTTTATACTACCTACTATCCCTTATTATTTTCCTAGCACTAGTTCTACTTATTATCGTATTGTAATTAATTTAGTATAAACAAGAAATAAGTCATCTTGTCATATTGATGTTATGTGTAATTTTAATGTAAATGTGAAAGCTCCCACACACAGGATGCTACATCCTAGGTGGGTATTCTTCTACCTTATCTTTATAACAGTTAACATAAGACCAAACAAGTATACATTCATGTGTATTATTTGTGTAAACAAAACTTGTGTTTTTATTAATAACAAAAAAAAAAAAAAAAATGTATGCAAGGTTTAAGAAGAATAATAAAGCAAAATTGAATTGAAAAAAAAAATTGCGTCGTGTACTGTTTGTACGGTCGTGGCCGATTTCTCGAAGCCATCCTGATAATTCTACTCTATGGACAATGGAAAACCACGAAAACCATGTCAGGACGGATGTTGTCTCGAAGGATTCACTCTCATAAGTTTAAACTAGTTCTAAATGTTCTTCGGTATGTTAATGTCAAAGCTGTCAAAGTTAGTTTTGTTGTTTCGAAAAGTCAATGCACTCAGTCGATACACTTCCCATGCAGTAAGTACACTAGTATTTCCTTCCAACGTTCTTGATACGAGTCCTCTCGCGATTCCCCTGGTGAGGTCTCGTCGAACTCCATAATAATAATAATAATAATTATTATTATTATTATTATTATTATTATTATTTTTTTTTTTATAATAATTATTATTATTATTGTTAATTATATAAATACAATAGTTTTGGTATTCAGAGCTTGACCTCTTATTTAATTTAATAGAATATGTTACCCGATAAAAATATTATGAGATTTTCTAAAAGCACAAACAATGTCCAAGTGCGGACTAAAATATGCACGACACCGACAGTACAAATAGTTATCTCGCGACAAACAACTAGCTACGCGACTTCCCGTCTACTTCCAGTTAGTCCGGTTCAGAATCGCATTTCCGTTCGATTTGTGAGGAGACCATTTTTTTATGATTGTTTATTGTAGAGGGGCACTAGAAGATAAAAAATTGCGAGTATATGTTTTTTGAAAATTGGATTGTTGGACCCAAATTTGGATTTTGTTATTTTCATACTTTGGGCCATAACTTCTCCGAAATTGGTCTAATCAAAAAACTTTAAATTACAATAATATTTATAAATTTAAGTGCAATAGGATAACAATAGTTTGATTTTGTTCATTTTTCAAATGTACAGTCAGTGACACAAGTCTAGAGACCATCTGTTTATGTCACGTTTTACAACCTGTACCGACTAACAACAATTTTTCTGAATTTGTCATTTATGATCAATATTATTCAATTAAAGTAACGTATCGATTAAGTGGTCTGCGATTTTTGTATCTTAAAAACTATGGAAAATAGCCTAAGCTGAGGAATCACGTCGATTTTGAGGCCGGGGATTTTTTCGTCGTGACTAGACGTGTTCCAGCCTAAACACGACTCGTCATTGTTGTTTGATAGTTTGGCAATATTCAATAAGGCGGTGGAACGAGAGCAATTATGCTGTGATCTAAAAACTACACGTAAATGTTCGATTTTGTGAGAAATATCAATTTGATTTTACTAAACAAAATGTGTGAGGTAAATGAAGAATTCTTGAACATAGCGAACCAACTGTAAAATCGACGAAAATCGTCATCTTCATGAAATCAGTCACTTTAAAAAGTCAAAGCATAAGCATCCGGAATTAGGACCATCAAAAATCAAAAAGGATATTGTAGTAGTGGAGTCAGTGTTTGATGCTCTCAATGAGTGGGACACTGACCCCTGGGGTTTGACTAATCCACAACTAAGATCACTTTCCATAGCTAAGCCGTGTCCAGAAGATGCCATCAAGAGCTTGAGCACTGCAAATCGAGATGGACATCGAGAGGGAGATCTGACCACTCCGTCTGACCACACGTCTGACCACTGGAACTTTGTCAATATATGCAACAATCTCGAAACGAAAGAGTATAATACATTTGCTTCCAGTTCAAAGAAAGTGCAAGTCAAGAAAACAGTCGACTCCCGATCAACTGTTGACCGAGCCGCAATGAAAGAGGTGATTCTGCCTATAATCTGCGGGCAAGATGCCCCCTTTACTCTTGATGAACTGAAGAACCACCGCATCACAGACGTATGCCTATCACTTTTTACAGCCGAGAAAAGATTCCATAAAACTGTTAAATCCAAGTTCAAAACAGTTCTCACAATGGATCAACTTGACGTCTCTTTCCCATATTATGCAATATTTGATATGGGGATGGCGTGGAATAAGGTACAACCAGCTGGCACCTGGGCCACTTTTGTGAGAAATCTTTTTATGTAATCAGTGGCAAAGCGTGGCCTTGAAATTAGGGTAGACATAGATAATTTTGTGTAATATTTCACAATTTAGAAAAAAAAACAGTTGGTTATGAGAGGGGGGGGGGGGGTGACGCAAAACGAACATTCGTGAATCGCCCAAGGCGAGAATCAACAATATCACTTTCGGCGGAGCACATCGTTAGTCACTAACAGTTTACACAATAAAGTCGATAATATTAAAAAAAAAAAAAAGGCTAGAAATCACACGCTATTTGGACATTGTACACTTTCACACTGCACTACTGTACTGTGTTGTACGCAATCCACGAAGCACGCACCTCGCATTGTCAAAGGATTGCCTTGAACTGGTTACTGAAGTATCCATCGTTTTACCCTCAAACATAAAAAAATGTGAAGACAAGACACATGGGGTTGAGTTGGGTCATCACATTTCACAAAAGCAGACCGTGAAGGTTTATTACTGAATAATGTTACGGCCGTTCCCTCAAATTTCCAAGTCCCATTGTGTTATGAAACGAGTGTCTGGAATGTGCCCGCGTTCACAGCTCAGAGTTGGTGTGTGAGACAAGTCTCAAATATTCTTGAAAAACTGACGAAAATAGCGTTCTGATCATGAGCGAAAGTGACCAAACGACTGTTTGTCTCCACACGTTTAAATCATTCAACTTCAAGGGACAAAGAGAGATGGTGCGAGAGTGTTGCCGAATGTCGAGTCCTTCGCCGTCAACTAAATTCAAACGTTCGCGGGAGCCACGGAAGACAAGAAAATGTAGGAAAGAAAGCATAAACTTGTGCACAAGTGTATTAATGGTATTAATTAAATTTGTATACAGGGTAGACAACCTATCTTTGTCTCATAGGACGCTTCGCCACTGGTGTTAATATGCCCGATATCAGCCAGACAGGTACTCATATCCTGAAAAAATCTCCAGGGAATCTTTTAAATAGCTGCGCTTAGACATTCTCCGTTTTTAATGGAATCGAATACCTACTTTATTGTTTTTTTTTTTGTTTTTTTTTTTTTTACAAAAAGTAACACATTAACGATTTTCGTCGATTTTACAGTTGGTTCGCTATGTTCAAGAATTCTTCATTTACCTCACACATTTTGTTTAGTAAAATCAAATTGATATTTCTCACAAAATCGAACATTTACGTGTAGTTTTTAGATCACAGCATAATTGCTCTCGTTCCACCGCCTTATTGAATATTGCCAAACTATCAAACAACAATGACGAGTCGTGTTTAGGCTGGAACACGTCTAGTCACGACGAAAAAATCCCCGGCCTCAAAATCGACGTGATTCCTCAGCTTAGGCTATTTTCCATAGTTTTTAAGATACAAAAATCGCAGACCACTTAATCGATACGTTACTTTAATTGAATAATATTGATCATAAATGACAAATTCAGAAAAATTGTTGTTAGTCGGTACAGGTTGTAAAACGTGACATAAACAGATGGTCTCTAGACTTGTGTCACTGACTGTACATTTGAAAAATGAACAAAATCAAACTATTGTTATCCTATTGCACTTAAATTTATAAATATTATTGTAATTTAAAGTTTTTTGATTAGACCAATTTCGGAGAAGTTATGGCCCAAAGTATGAAAATAACAAAATCCAAATTTGGGTCCAACAATCCAATTTTCAAAAAACATATACTCGCAATTTTGTATCTTCTAGTGCCCATCTACAATAAACAATCATAAAAAAATGGTCTCCTCACAAATCGAACGGAAATGCGATTCTGAACCGGACTAAGTGCAGTATGTCCAGTGTTTGACTCCCAATTCGAGTTTTGTATTTTCTGGAATTGGTCTATGGATATAGTATTCCGCAATAATTATAAGGTATTATAGTGCCTTTGGAGCCACCATAGCATCGAAGCACTAAACACATGGTACAATGTCCCCCACTAAATGGTATTAATAACACAACGTAACAAAATACATAACCGACAGCAGGTAGTTGCACTTGCATGACTTCTTCTATTGAAACCGACAGCAGATAGTTGCATTACATTTTTCGATTGAAACCTATAGCAGGTAGTTGCATGACATTTCTTCGATTAATACCGACAGCAGATAGTTTCATGGCATTTCTTCGATTGAAACCGATAGCAGGTAGTTGCATGACATTTCTTCGATTAATACCGACAGCAGATAGTTGCATGACATTTTTTCGATTAATACCGACAGCAGATAGTTGCATGACATTTTTTCTATTGAAACCGACAGCAGATAGTTGCATGACATTTCTTCGATTAATACCGACAGCAGATAGTTGCATGACATTTCTTCGATTAATACCGACAGCAGGTAGTTGCATGACATTTCTTCGATTAATACCGACAGCAGATAGTTCCATGACATTTCTTCGATTAATACCGACAGCAGATAGTTGCATGACATTTCTTCGATTAATACCGACAGCAGGTAGTTGCATGACATTTCTTCGATTAATACCGACAGCAGATAGTTCCATGACATTTCTTCGATTAATACCGACAGCAGGTAGTTGCATGACATTTCTTCGATTAATACCGACAGCAGATAGTTCCATGACATTTCTTCGATTAATACCGACAGCAGATAGTTGCATGACATTTCTTCGATTGAAACCGACAGCAGATAGTTGATGACATTTCGTTTAGATCTGGCTGAAACTCGAGTTGTGTTCACCCGACTAGAGTAAAGTGATCCGAGCAACTTAGATCAAGATTTTCTTACTCTCGTTTTGAAGCCAGATCAATCTTGAGTAAGAATTGCTTGGCGCGAAGATGTCCGCTGATCAAGTGTTCTGTGTGAACATCAGAAAGTGCCAACGGATGTTTCCTGAACTAGTATCGTCGTCGAATAAAATAGTAAATTCGTCCATCTTTGTTTACTCTCGGCACTGGAAATGCGCTCGTCCGTCGTCAATGCTCTGAGTTGCTCCGACGTTTAAGAGCGAAGGGTACCTCTATACGTAAACACTGCAGAAAATTCTCATTTTTTATATATATCTAAAGATTGCAGCACAAAATCAAAAATCTGAGTCATAAGCGCACTGTGCTTTGGTAAGCCCTACAGACTGAATGGGATATATTATAACCATTAGCGTAGTTAATTTGATTATTAAATCAAAAATTAGTTATAAAATTAATTATAAATAAAAACCATACTGATTATAATGTATGACTAAATTTAAAGCATTCTGGATGTAGGGCTTACTTTACTAAACCATAGTGCGCAGTTGATTCTGATTTTCAATTTCGAAGTCCATTCTTGAGACATAATTTTAAAATGAAAATTTTGTGCGGTTATTGACGTAAAGGTATCAAGAGAATACGTCAGACGAACCAATGGTACGACTTATTTTGAGTCGTACAAATTGTATAACCGACCGAGATAAAGTTGACAGTTCTTGCGCATGCGTTCTCGCAAATTGAGTTGTTTTTACAACAATTTGTTACGCTCCAGTGCTTATTAGTCTGTGAACTATTTACCGCTTCATCGCTTCAAGCGGGATCTCGGTATTACACATTAACCAACTTCAGGAACCACGACACAACAATAACAGTCGCACGAGCAACCATATTTACACTTCAAACCGGATGGACTGGGTTCGTGTCTCATGTGCAGTATTTGCTGTGGCCACTTTAAAGGCCACAATGGCATGTGATTGGTGGTTCATTGTTAATATGTTTCAGCTGGCGTTTGATGCAAATTCAACTGTTCTCTAACTTTGGTTTGATATTATTACTTAAAATCATCATAAACAAACTCTTTTGTGTCGATTACTCTTTTAATCGTTTACAAAAGCATACAATAATCATTTTCGTACACTTTATCGGGGGATATACGTGTTCAATTTGTCATATTTCCCCGTAAACAATATTATTCGTTTTATTTTGACAGCTAAATGAAACTTGAAAGGCCTCCAATATGGCCGATGTGACGTCACGTGAATACTCCCTATCGCATATCGTGTACGACAGCAATATAGTGTGATCGTTCTTGCGTGAAGTTATATACATGTGTGACGTAAATTATGCGTTATGCGCGGGAAATAGACCTTGTCACGCCTATACTTACCCGAAACCACGAACCAAGTCCGTGGACTGTATATAACAAAACGTTGATACTTTATTTTACTATTATGGATTGGATGACAATGGGGTTAAAGACCTTAGTGCCCGGCGGTATCCTTAAAACTGCAACCAGGCAAATTGTGCCTCACATTTGAACTACGTGTTTTATCAATCCATAATATAGTGGCAGCACATCGGCCCGATTGTTGGATATCGTTTGTTATATAACTGATTACTGAACGGGAGTTTGACAGAGAAGCGCACCGATACAACCGATACTTAAGATAACTGAAAGCTAAGTATAATAATAATAAATAATAAACACATAAAACAATCAGATTATTATACATAACAAATATTCTAAAAATAGCTAAAGAAAAATAGTTATAAACACAATATTCCAAACACAATATGGTCGTGCTTAAAAAGGACCATTCAATGCAGATTTTTTAAATCCGCATTACACAAAATTTGGTATTTGGGAAAAACAGTTTTCTATGTTTTTATAAAGGCCCTAAAGGTCACTTCCCAGATGTTTAGAGTTACGTTACTTATGCATTTTCAACCGAATAAAGTTATGCTATGATTTTCACTTTATGGACGAGTAAGACAAGTGTATGACATTAGTATGAGTGGTGTCGTCACGTACCACATAGTCTACGGTCTGACCCTGGTTCTGCGCTGGGTGGTGTTGTGTGGCCACGCCCACTGGTACCTGGATCTGTCTTATGGCACCGGACACGGGGCCCGAGAAGCTGTTGTAGTGGTACCCCTGGCAGACCACGCCCGCTACCAGCAGCGTCAGGGCTGCCACAATCTAGACACACATAATATTCAGTTTGATAGGGGTCAGAGAAGCTGTTGTAGTGGTACCCCTGGCAGGCCACGCCCGCTACCAGCAGCGTCAGGGCTGCCACAATCTAGACACACATAATATTCAGTTTCACAGGGGTCAGAGAAGCTGTTGTAGTGGTACCCCTGGCAGACCACGCCCGCTACCAGCAGCGTCAGGGCTGCCACAATCTAGACACACATAATATTCAGTTTGATAGGGGTCAGAGAAGCTGTTGTAGTGGTACCCCTGGCAGGCCACGCCCACTACCAGCAACGTCAGGGCTGCCACAATCTGGGCACACATAATATTCAGTTTGACAGGGGTCAGAGAAGCTGTTGTAGTGGTACCCCTGGCAGGCCACGCCCACTACCAGCAACGTCAGGGCTGCCACAATCTAGACACACATAATATTCAGTATGACAGGGGTCAGAGAAGCTGTTGTAGTGGTACCCCTGGCAGACCACGCCCGCTACCAGCAACGTCAGGGCTGCCACAATCTAGACACACATAATATTCAGTTTGATAGGGGTCAGAGAAGCTGTTGTAGTGGTACCCCTGGCAGACCACGCCCACTACCAGCAACGTCAGGGCTGCCACAATCTAGACACACATAATATTCAGTGTGACAGGGGTCAGAGAAGCTGTTGTAGTGGTACCCCTGGCAGACCACGCCCACTACCAGCAGCGCCAGGGCTGCCACAATCTAGACACACATAATATTCAGTTTGACAGGGGTCAGAGAAGCTGTTGTAGTGGCACCCCTGGCAGACCACGCCCACTACCAGCAGCGCCAGGGCTGCCACAATCTAGACACACATAATATTCAGTTTGACAGGGGTCAGAGAAGCTGTTGTAGTGGCACCCCTGGCAGACCACGCCCGCTACCAACTAAACTGGGTCCGTGGCAAAGCTGAGAACGCCGCTGGGAGGCAAGTTTTTAAACACACGTTTGCAGTCACTTCCTAAAAAAAGGTGGCTTGGCGGGTCACGTGACGATCAAAACGTACGTTTTGCGCAAAATGCAAGTTTTTAAACCACAACGCCAACAAATTCACGTCTCGAAACGTGACGTTCCCTCCCGCCGTCGAAATACTCGTGGTTTGATAATTTTTCACGTTTTAAATCACTGCCCCCATGATTCAATTGTACTCGATGGCAGTTAATGTTTCTTTTCAGACAGCCGTGGTGACCACAACAACAACAAACAATTGAATACGTAGTTCCGCGATGAGATCGAAAATGCCGCAGATGAAGGAGACATTAATGATTTAGTTTAGACAATAATGATTAAGATTGGTTTAAGGAGCGCGTAGACTCTTTTCAACTTTCGGATGCAAAATTTATTAATAATAACATGCTCTAGCTAGAGGTAGGCCTAGGCCCTTACGAAATCTTGGCCTAGACCTTACCTTTTGACACTTGTGAGAATAACAAAAGTTTGACAACTGACAGCTGGTAAATAGTTTGTTTAGTTGTCGTTGCTAGCGCTAGGCGTTCGAAGCTCGTTTCTGATTGGTCACAGAACGTTTACAATCACAAAGTCTGAACACCACGGAACAATAGCAACGGGAATAAACAGCAATACACATTTAGGGTGCGGTCCGAAATGTGCTCTGAATACTCCGTTTAGAGTATGGTGGATCATGGCACCGCCATTTTTATACTCGCTTTTTATACTCGATTACGGGACGCGATACGCACCACCTTGCGCGCCACTTCAAAAATGGATCGTGAACGTGCAGCTATCGCGTACCTCATCTATGAACTAATCAATTCGAGCTCCGAAATATTAGTTCGAAATATTCATTTGGCAGCGATAAATTCTCCAGTCGCCTCTACAATGTGGTCAGGTAAACAGAACACGTTCATAACGTTCATAACCCAATGCATGTATGGGCACTCTAACCTAAGACTAGGCTTAGACCCTAGGAGGAAATATAAAACCCATGTTTTGACCAAAAATATGAATAATCAATTAATACAAATCACTTAGAGCTCGCTGCGCATCGGAGGCCGTAAGTGTGATGGCACACTTGGCCACAGACGGCAATACAAATTCTACCATTTCGTATTTTCCCCGCCATATTTCTTCGCACTCTCAACACTCCGCGATTTTTACGGAGTATCCCGAGCGTACTCCAGAGCGCGCTCTCGACAGTAACGGGACGCAGAGCACGGAGTACTTGGAGTATCTCGAGATGGTTTCGGGACGCGCAGAGTGTAATCTGTGCACTCGGAGTACATTTCGGACCGCACCCTTAGATCACAACGTACGTTTTGGTTTTAAAAACTTGCATATTTTCCAAGCCACCAAAAACGAGTGGGATGGATTCACGTTTTGACGTTACGTTGTGACTGCAAACGTGTGTTTAAAAACTTGCCTCCCAGGGCATTTTTTCACTGCATTTATAATATGTTGTTTGTACAGCCCAAGTGCGACCCCAGTTTCCTTGAAATTGTTGTGTCCCAACTGTCAAAATGTAATCGTTTGTTTGTTGTGTGGACGCCTATTATTTGACTAGATGTTGGGTTTCCAAGAAATTTGCGCATGGTTGAACTTCTGTTATGGCTTCTGGTAATGAATTCAGGTATTTCGTCTCATGTTTGTGCTAGCCAGGTAGTGGGGTTGTACATCATTTGTGGAATGCAAAGCTCGACGAAAGATCGACTGATTTTCTTGTTCTCAACTAAGTCACGGACCCACTGTACTAGCACAATGACATGGCTGCCTTAATCTGGACACATTTTTACTCAGTTTGAATTCAGGGGCGGATTTAACGGGCGGCGAGGCCCCCATTGCTGATAATCATAACTTTATATTATATGTAGTTGTCGTCTACTCAGCCTCTACTTGTTGAAATTGTCAATGAAACGGAAACGAAGCTACAATTGACAAAAATTATCTGAAGAGTTTAGTGTGCGCCTTTCACAATAACGACATATGTTAGAAGATAAAGGTAGGGACAGCCGGACAGAATGTTTTCACGTTCAAAACAGATTTACACCGTTCTGAGAAACAACGCTTCGTAAACATAAAAGCGGACACGCATATTTCAAAATTCGAGGAAAATCAGTTAGTTATGTAAAATGGTCAATGGGTGGTCGGGTGGGGGTGGCTTGTTGTTTCTTATTAAACCCTAAACACGTGTTCGTAGCTCAGTTGTATAATAAGTTTGGCAAGTGACGGAAGTCAAGTAGTTCATCCAAAATATTGTGCTACAGCGTGTGCGTGTGTGTGAGCGTTTTTCTGTGGGACAGTTTTCGTTTTATTCCTTTTGTTTGTTAGTTTGAATTGTTATTTTACAAATATTTTATTATGCGCATGTGGTATCGAAATTGTGCCACTGCAAAATTCAGGTATGTTTAGAAATGAGCGAGAAAAACAAATACAAATTCATAAACCAGGCCAGATAGGGAGTGTGGGCAGTGACCCTAAACAAACAAATTTAGCAATTTTTGCTGAGAGGAAGGTAAGTTCGAGTTCGATTTTATCAGCACGTGTTGGTGAAGTAAGTAAACGCAATGAAACGTCGATTGATTTTGAAAATTTCTGTTCTGGTTTCCCCACAGTGCAACAAGAACTGTGTCCGTATCGTCTAGCTGACGTCACGAACATATCTCAATTATAACTTAATGTTAATTTTGAAAACTAAACTACTACTAAAATCGGCGTCGATTTAGTCTCATCAGTAGCTACTGCAAGCAAAAATGGGGACAGTAATAATTCATTATTTTTCGGGGAAAAGTTTCCCATGGACACGGCTCTTTTTACCAATTAGCTTAACGCGTTTTAGGCCATCAAACTTATTGCAGTACCAAAAATATGTTCGCCCTATCGAAATTGTTTCCGGCGGCTGGGGCTTCGCCCTAGACCCCTTCTATTCCTCGCTACCTCATCTCCTAGTAATTACTTCAATCATCAATGCCGACCGGGCCCTTTTTCTTAAATCCGCCCCAGAGTTTGATAAGGGTTAAAACTCGCATAGGCAGAGTAAATTCTATAATTGTAAATAATGACACTCAACGTCAGATGCTTCTCCATCTCGGGGACAGAGTGCACTGTGCAGATATTTCTAGTTTGACATAGTTTAAAGTTTCCACCACTAGTTATGACAAATATGACTGATTATAAATAATATAATATTAAATGAATAAATATGATATGATTGTCGGGTTGTCACGGGGGTAAGGGGTGGTCACACAACGATGGCAGGGGAGCGTCAAACTAAGAAAATCTCAAGACTAGGTAATCAAAGTTTCGGGGTAAGTGATACGAGCACACAATACAGTACATTATGTTGTTTCCCCAACCAAAAAATATAAGAACTGTTGTTAGTTTATTATTGAATTAAAATTATAAAGAACAAAACTGATTTTACAGGTTATTAAGTGGCGAATTCATGTTTAAGACCTTTACACATTTAAATTATTTTATTTAATCATTGTAGCTGGTCATGAAAGAGTTCTCACATGATGTTAACACAATAGGGATAAGGACGAAGATGATAGTGGAGTGACTCTACTATATACGTTGAGTAAGGACTATGCTAGCTGATACAGCCTCAGGCAACTCGAGAGTTTGACACCCCGAGTACCGTCATGTGTCTACTGTTTATGGAGGAGTTATCAACGAGGGTCAGAGAGATGTCTAGAAAGGAACGCTTTTGAACGTAAGGTAAATAATTCAAAATTGTACATTGTAGTAATTGAAATGCGAGTAGGCTAACACTATGAAAAGTTAATTGACCTGTAAGATGATTGTAAACTATACATTGAAAAACTCGTCTATACGTTAACTGATATAGAACTGATACACTACCTGGTTTAATCCAAGCATGGTCTGTAGCAGTACGATGCGGTCTCTTGGAAGGTAAAACAATATCTAATTTAATTAGCTGGAGCCTCGAAGTTTATATACCTCGGTGAAACTGTAA